>OY982566.1:15467962-15655403 GCA_963859945.1 Euplagia quadripunctaria | reverse complement strand
CACCGCCTCGGCGCTCGCGCTCTCCACGGAGACCGTGCGCGCCATACTCAAGATAGACGACATTGTACGTTTATTCCCTGTCTAGCATTACTCACCAGTTTGTGCATGGGCTGAATATGAATAGGCCTTTCCTGGGGCTAATCCGTGATGAACAGTGGTCAATTAGTTTTTTAATTTTTACTTGAGGGTATAAGTTATCTGCCTTTTTTTTTTTTTTTTTACGTGTGGAAACCCCCACGGGTCATCATCTCACCGGGGCTAACGGTAAGATGGTATGTCGGACTCGAACCGACTAAAACCACACGGTGTTCCGTCACGGGGTCCTGATGCCGGGGACTCAGGTGTACCCTAGGAAGGAAGTCCCTGTGAGCCCCGGCAGACTTGGCCGCCTGCTAGACAGCAGGCGACCCCGCAATTTGGTGAGGGGGGCCTTGCCCCCTCCGATTTAGAGAAGTGCGCGTGGAACACGTCGCGCCACCGTCTCGGGCCTGCTTCTGCTAGGGCGACGGGTAACCCATCCCGTCACCCCCAGGCAAGCGCTCATGGAGGCCGGAGATCGTCTCGCTCTCTCCGGCGCCTGGTGCGTCTTCTTCGGGACGGGAGAGTACTAGTTCTCTCCCGTTCCCTTTCCGCCGCCTCCTTGGTACTCATCACTTCCTCGCAAAACGAGGCGGCGGAATCCCATGCGCTCTCGTGCTGGACCATAGCCATCACCATGGTTTCCAGTGAGAGGCTGCCTACACTCAAGGCCATCGCGAGGTCAGCACGTTGCCGCGCCCACGCAGGGCACTCCACCAGTGTGTGGTGTGCGGTGTCCTCGCGACAGCCCATGCAATGGTGGCACACAGACGTTGGCTCCCGGCCTATCCGACACAGATACTTACCAAAGCAGCCGTGTCCGGTAAGCACCTGTGTCATCCTGTAGGAGAGTGCGCCATGTCGCCTCTCCAGCCAATCCTCCATGATGGGTCTTACCGCCACAATTGTGGCGTGCCCCGCGCTGGGTCGCTCAAGTCGTTCCTTCCATTCAGCCATGAGCACCTGATGGAGCTGGGACCGTTGTGCCTCAATAGGTCTCAGCTCCTGCTCTTGCGTCTCTCTGCGCCATTGATAAAGTGACGCAAGTGATTTAGCCTCCAGGTCCCATGGCGGTGTCCCGGCTAGGAGACTCCCCGCTTCGAATGAAACCGTGCGGTACGCTCTTATGACCCTGACGGCCATTACCCGTTGCGGGCGTCGCAAAATTGCGATATTGCTGGTCGTCAAGGTCTCTGCCCATATTGGGCACCCATAAAGGGCCATAGACCGCACGATTCCAACGTAAAGTCTCCTGCAGGAGGCGTCCGGGCCCCCCAAGTTAGGTAACAGCCGCGAAAGCGCGGCCGCCGTCCTCGTAAGCTTCGGGGCCAGACTCCGGAAGTGAGGTCCGAAGTTCCATCGGCTGTCGAGTACGAGGCCAAGATATTTCATCGAAGACTCGACGCCGATACGAACACCTCCCACAACAAGGCCGGATCCCCTAGGTGGTCCCTTGCGAGGCCCATGAAAACAGAGAGCCTCGGATTTGCTAAGAGCCACCTTCAGACCCAGCCGCCGAATTCTAGCAACGACTTGAGCGACCCCGGCCGTGGCCTTTATGGTCGCGTCGCGGTGCGTCTTGCCTCGCGCCGTCACGAGTGTGTCGTCGGCGTAGCATGTCACGACGACACCTCCCAGAAGCACACCGCGCAACGCCCAGTCGTAGCCGATGTTCCACAGGAGAGGGCCCAGTACCGAGCCCTGCGGAACACCGCACGACATTTCTCGCCGACCGTGTCCCGCCCGACTCGGGTAGATCACGGCTCTCTCTGACAGATACGCCCCGACAATGCGACGGAGGTAAAGAGGCACTCCGTGATAAACAAGTGCCTCTCTAATGCAACTCCAAGGCAAGGTGTTGAAAGCGTTGGCGATGTCGAGAGACACCGCCAACATCACCTCGCCCCGAGACACCGCTTCCTCCGCCAGGGAATAAGTTATCTGCCTGCGACTACATATCACCGAACACAGTGTTTATTTATTGATCGAAAGAACTATTTATTTTTTACATTAATAAGACACTATTTAACGATTTTATAATTCACAAGATTTCTAAACATTGAAAGTACAGGAATATTTTTTCACATATTAGATTTTTAATCAAACAATGTTATATTTTAATCATGAAAGCGTATCATCGGCCTACCCTTGTCCCAATTTTATTTGGGGTCGGTGCAATGTGTTTTAATCTTCCATTCTACTCTCGTTCATAATACCATTAAAAAAAAATTCACTGCTTACTCCCTTTCTAGCCATATTATTGCTCCTACAATTTCATCCACTGGTGCTACTTTCAGGCTCCCTCTAAAATATTTATTTCTCACATTGTCCATCCTAGTCACACCACACTTCCATCTCAACATTCGCATCAGTCTCTCATCCATTCTCTTTGTGCAGATCCGTACAGAACGGCAGGTCTGAAGATAGTCTTATACACTTGTCCCCTTTAACTTAATAGGAAACTTGGGATCACAAATTGTTCCTGTTACCTGCCGCCCCACTTCATCCACCCTGTATTGATTCGATGCTATACAGTCCGGTTAGGGTTGCCACCCGTACTACAATATATGGTATCGTACTATATATTGATCAATTGTACTATATATTATAGAACAATAATATAGTACGAAAAATACTATATTTTTATTGCTAACTCATCTGTCGCCATTTTAACTGTAACTGGAACACACAGGATCTGTTTCTTTTTTTTTTTAAAAGATTACTAGTAACGTGGGTCACACATTACTAGTAATCTCGTTAACCTCTCCAGCTAAGCTTAACGCTTGTGTTAGGAGTGGGTTCACGACGGTAGTGCACTGGGTGGGGTTCGAACCCGCAACCACTAGATCGCAAGTCCGACGCCTTAGCCATTACGCTACTGCCACTTTTAAAATTAATGGTAATGATTGGTATACCATCCAGAAAAAAAAAAGTTTTAGACAACCATCTGGTTTGACATAATCTACAATAACGCGACAGAAGTCTTGGGTAAAAGATAGGAACGACAAATGTGAATGTACTATTTTTTTTTCACAATTTTCTGAAAATAACATTTTTTGCAAGATTAAATAAAAATACTAAATTTTTCCTAAAAAGATGGCAACCCTATGTCCGGTTTATTTCGTCATCGCTTTGAAGAAGGGAACCGAGGTACTTGAAATCGGAGCAGACCGGGATCGCTGTTTTATCCAGCGAAAGGGTTCAGTACCGGAGTTTTTGTCCTGCTGATTTTCAAGCCAACATTCTCCAGTCTGTGTTGCCATTTTTCCAGTCTGCTCTGGACATCACACATGTCTTCACCGACCAATACAACGTCGTCTGCAAATAGCATGCACCAAGGTGCCTCCTCCTGTATGTCCCATGCCGATCCTTGGTGCAAGCCTACAGAGACACTGAATTGTTCAGTGTGTCCAGCCATCAATCTTACATGAGTGCTAGACTCTCTGTACATAGACAAATCAATTCCACATACTTATAAGGCTCTCCTTACTTTAATCATCAGGCGTATAACTTATGTAAAGTGCTGCATTAAGCCTAATAATTATCAGGATTCTAACATTAAAAAAAAATACTTAAACACCTATATTAGTTAAAAAAGTAACTTTAACTATTTTTTAGTAATGTCCTATCTTCCTCTTATCTAATCTTCTGAATTGTCAAGCATCTTTACTCTTAAGGCAGTGTTTTTTTTTACAGTAATTAACTCTTTTTTATTTGTTTCAGGTTAATACACTCAACTAGTGATTTTCAAAACTAGCTATTAGATACTAACGAGAATTAAAGTTTTAATGATTTGCTTTCTATTCTAAACTTGCTCATTACAATTTCGTCTCAATGTCAAACTGTAATTTAGAATAGCTTTTATGTTAAATGGCTAATTATGCTTGATACATATGTTCATAATAATATTCTTATGTCTTTACACATGCAGTGACTTGAATTCACTACCTGTATATGTATGCTCGCAACTTACAAGCATCGTTTTCGTCAATAAAATAACTAGTATTATACCATAGTGGATATTTATACTTCTTAATAAAGGACTAATACAACAAGTTTAATATGTTTTCTTTATTAAACTCATGAACTTTAAGATTAACGTTGATATGGGTGTATTTGATTAGCAGCTTTGATGTTGGTTTTAATAGCAGATGGCGCTTTGGGTAATGAAGGTGTTGCTTGACCGAGTTGAGGAGCAGGTCCACGAGATTGTCCCATTCCAGGAGTACCCACTCCTGGTGGGACTATTGAAGGAATGCCAGGACGTAATCCTTTGCCGGTTCCTACAGCCGTCACTAAAGCATGAGTATCAGTCATGCTATGCGTTGGTTGCATTCCTAAAAATGGAAATAACAATTGTCAGAATAAATATTATTCTATGGTACTGGGTTAAATGGGGTGAATAGGGATCCAACTAGTAACAATAATAAAACTTTCAATTGGCGAGACTGTCCACTTCCTATAAACTTTCAGTTGGCGAGACTGTCCACTTCCTGTAAACTTTCAATTGGCGAGACTGTCCATGTCCACGTCACACAAGGTGGGCATTTAGACCTATTTATTCTGCACACTTTCAGCATAAATGTAAAAAAAAGCAATATTTATGTTAAGGACTAAGGGATTAATATAGCATTATTTATAATGTCCAGACCTTATATTTTACTAAGACTACATAAAAATAGATTTAAATGTGTTACAAGGATTAGTTATTTTTTCTAAAGCAGATAAAAAATATTTTCATTATTTATTTATTCATATCACAGAAAACCACATACCTACCTTTATCATCGTTATATTAATATGTGAAGAGAATTCTTTGTACCCCTTTTTAACGTAGTAATGTGAATTTTGGAATATTTACAGTTTATATATATATAGAAAAAGTGCAATTTTTTTTAACCAATATGTCTTACAACTTTAAAAATTACGTGAAAACGGCTTGATAAAATTACACGCGTCCAGTATATGTGATTAACTGTCATGGTAAGTGGTACCTTAGTCTATCTATACTATGACAGCTCAAGTTATACTGGCCAATGAAAAACCATGGTCAAAAATCGACCACCACGCGATCTCTAGTATAAATAAATACGTAATAAAATAGAAATATGTTGGCTATCACAAGATTAATCACTACAGTAAAAATGTTTTTTTTTTTGTCTCGTAACTTTAATTACGAACGTACGTACGAACTTAATTTTTTAACTTGATGTTTCTCGAAACCGGTGCATTCTTTCGCAAAATAATTGAATTTTAATTGAGGCACTCAAACCGTTTTAATTTAATATCTAACGAGCAATGTATATTTGGTGGCAATATAAGTAAGTGATTCGAAGCTGCCCACAGAACAACGGAAAGCAAAGGGAACTATAAATTTTAAGTTTAAATGAAATATTTTTTTCATAACTTATTACTAAATATGGAGTAGGATTGTTTATAAAACTTGGATGTGTATCTGAGACAGTTTTTGGAGTTTTTGATGAATGGGGTGGTTTGATAGTTGGGAACAACGGAATATATAATATATATATATTTATAAACATAAACATATGCTATTGAGATAATCAATAAAGATCTGGCAAAAATTAGTGCTTGGAGCGAATCCTACGGACTCAAAGTGAACCCCTCGAAGACTCAGATGATTATCGTATGGAGCACTAGAAAAGTTTCGAAGATTGACTTTTAACATATTCCTCCGATTCATTTTAATGGCGCTAGTATAGTGGAAAAGTAAAACATTTAGGAATACTTATTGACTCAGAGCTATCCTGGTCTCCTCAAATGCAGGAAATAAGCCGCAGGTTATTCGCCTCTGCAGGTTCGTTAAAAAGATTGCGAAATTTTCTACCAACTGCCAACAAAACAAAACAAAATTCACTACTCCTTCCAATTCTTGACTATGCGGACGCCAGCTATCCAGATCTCACCGTGAACCAGTTAGATAAACTAGAGCGACTTCAAAACTTTTGTATCCGATTCATATTTGGACTGCGTAAATATGATCATGTTTCTGAATTCCGAAAAAAGCTCAAGTGGTTACCTATTCATCTTCGCCGGAATGCTCATATTCTCTCTTTGCTATACAGCATACTGTTTACCCCTCATACATCTTCCTATTTAAAAGGATGATTTGAGTTCCTTCACGGTACCCATACGAAGTGCTTACGATCATCACAAAATCTGATTTCAAAAGTGCCGGTGCATTCAACAACTTTTTTCGACATATCCTTTACGGTCCTAGCTGTTCGTTTGTGGAATACATTACCAGTACAAATAAGGCAAGCTGAAACCATTACAGCCTTTAAAAATTTGGTCAAGCAACACTATCTATCTCTGTAATATCATCATTTCTTTCTTATTCTATTACATAACTAAAATCATAATTACTTTCGAAAACACTACGAGTATGTAATATCTACTAACTAGCTAGCCTGTTGGCCTAGTGGTTAGTGACCCTGACTGCTATGCCATAGGTCATGGGTTCGATTCCCACCCGAGCCTGGGTGTTCTTTGTGTCCGTTGTTTGTTTGTTAGAAAAGTCCCCCGCGACACAGGAGTAATTTCTAATGCGGGAGTTGTCTTTAAAAAAAAAGAAAAGCTATATATATATGTTTATATCCATACGTGTAAATTATTGTCTGTATATTCAATAGTACGCCATCAACTAGTATGTTTTTATTTAGTATTTCTGTAATTATTTCCATCTAAAGGTTGTCTGGTAGAGATCGCTATTAGCGATAAGACCGCCCATTGTACTCAAATATTTTATATGAGATCTATTTCCAGTGTATGTTATTAGTGGTGTACAATAAAGAATATTCTATCTATCTATAAATCTGTCTGACAGATATTGCCAACGAAGATGTAATGGAGGAACCTACCTGTAGCGCATTAATTGGGCTTGATTTCATACAACCGGAAACAATTCTCATGAAGCTTTGTTACCCGGTTCTAATAACAAAGTACCATAATCAAGGACACTTCTAATCAATGCATTTTACATTAATTTCATGGTAAATGGGTGTGCACCCCACCACATGCCGGGCAGGCACCTAAAGATATTCAAATTACGCTCACATGTACTTGTAATGTCACAGTGAGGTACCCCAGTAACTTGGAATCTAGTATGATACCTAAAAATTTGACATTACTTTAACAGGGATAGCATGATTATTATACGACGGACCAGTAAGGATATTGTGGGATGTTTTTGTAATAAATAAATATATATAATACACTTATTGGAGGAGGAAGTCTTTTTCTTAGAAAACAACCTAGCTGAACTTTTAGTTGAAGTCACTGTTTAAGGAGGTCTAAAGACGCTTAGCAACGACGTACAGGCAGAACTGATGGATCTATGAACAGACTATAATAGTAAATCATACGCATACTGCAGACATCGGACATCGTTATCCAAGGAAGACTCCAAGTCGTATGGATAAATATTATACAAAATGGGGCTTAACACGCCTTGCCAACAAGGCCTTGAGAGAGGCCTTTCCACAATAACCTAGATACTGAACTAGAGTCTTCCAGGGACAACTTAATTTTCCGTTCTGACAGTATGTTTATAATCAGATTGGTTAACATAAAAGAAACATTTAAGGAGTTAATTTTCTTGAACAAAATGGATAGAACAACATCGTCATAGGTAGATTTTACATCTAAGAAGGTAGCTACTACAGCAGTATTCTTAGGAAAGTGCTATACTGTCCATAGTACTTTTACCCCGTCTAAACCCATACTGATGGTTACTCAACAAGTTATTGCTCTCTATGAACCACTCAAGACGAATTTTAATTAAATGCTCCATGATTTTCATTAATACCCACTGAGGATATAGAGCTATAAGGCGATATGATGCCGCTTCAGGGTTTTTATTAGGTTTAAGAATCGGGATGATGTCTTGTGTTTTCCAGGCGGACGGACTAAATCCAAAAGTCATAATCGAGTTAATTAAGTCTAAAAGATACGAAAAAGACTCATCACTAAGATGAACTAAAAAGGCATAAGGAATTCCGTCACATCCTGGCGCTGAGTCTTGAACATAAGACAACACTCTCTTGAACTCAGAAAGTAAAAAAGGGCTGTTGAGAACAGACAAATTATGAAGTACATTATGAAGAAATATCCTTTCCGGAACTGAAGGAGCTAATTTATCTAAAAAAAATATTAATAGTAGTATAATTAGTAAGAAATTGAAAGAAGTATCTGAAAAAGCAGATCTTAATCTCCGAATATTCTGCCATACCATAGACGGCCGAACATTAGGAGACATAGACAAGCAGAAGGATTTCCAGCTATCAGATTTCTTTTTTCTGAAATTTTTTTTTAGTGTTATCTATAATCTCAGAAAGATGATCGAAACTTTCCTCAGTGCATTCTCTACGTTATTTTAATTCTGCTTCTTTTCTAGCTTTTACCACTTCTGTACATTCCTTGTCCCAACAGGGTCCCACCATTTTTAACAGGAAAATCTTGAGGAACCGCTACAATTAATGTTTTGGTTAAGGATTCTGCACACTGAGGTTCAGAACCCTAACAGAAAATTGGAAGGGAAGAAATATTAGTGTTAACTATAGATTTATATTTTTCCCAGTCAGCTTCCCCCAGCCTATAACTTCAAGCGAGGCGAGCGGGCAGATGAGCGATTAACACGAAAAGGAAAAGTGAGTACCAGTGGATAATGGTCGCTACCATGGGTAGATAGGAAACCAAGTAATTGTAGATGCCAAGTTTGGAGTGCAGATGCTCAAATCTGGTACATTAGGTCCATGTCCAGGGCTTGAGTGACGCGTAGGCAATCCTGTATTAAGTATACAGAGATTATGGGTGTCTATAAGATCGTTTATAATATTACCATAACTATTAGTTGAAGAGCTTCCCCAGGAATGATGTTGGTAGTTAAAGTCATCCAACAATACTAATAGTTTTGGAAGAGAGGATATTATACTTTATATTTCATTGAGAATAGCCGATGAGGTATGTGGTATATAAATAGATACAAAACAAATATCATTAATACACCAATACCACCACAAATAATACGACCAATGCGTTTCAGGCTTCTATTAACGATAGTATGTTTTGCATTACTTTTTAGAAATATTCCAAAAGTTATGGGGTGGGATTCCGTGGGATACACTGTCAGTAGGATGTCACACGACATCCTGTGCACTCCTTCTACGCAGCTCCCCCCAGATTGTAGTAGTCTGATGTGCCAGCCACCGTACATTCTCAATTAACCTCAATCTATAGTTAAATATGATAAGGGTGAATTTATAAATAGGTTAAAATTAAAAAATTTAGAACTCTAAAAATTTTTTTTCGTTTGTTCAATTCACAAAATTTTAAATTAACAAATGTCTGCAAAAAATTTTAAGTTAACAAATGTCTGCTAAATATACAGTCATTTAATGTCTTATTTTTGGTTTTAAAACGTTTTAAATGCTTGATGAATGTACGAGGTTTTAAAGCCAAAGTTCGAGATTTTTTGTTGTTTATGTACGAGAAAAAGTTCTAAGGTTGGCAACCCTGGTTAGGCCAGCTACTACTGACTACTGAGCACATCTCAGTTAAGCATACTTACCAGCTGAACGCATTGACTCTCCATCCCAGTCTTCGCGACCTTTTGATATTATTTCCCATACATGGCTTACAACTTTAGTGAATTGAGCCACTTGTTTCTATAAATAAAATAAAACAATTTATACTAGATTTCAATTAAACATTCGTTGAAGCTGAAATTATTCATTAATAGCTTTTGCCCGAGAGCAGTATTTTTGTTAATGAAAGGATATCCTTTATGTACCTCTGACAATACATATGCAAAATTTCGTAATGATCAGTTGATCAACTAAGGCCTGAAAGTATAACAAACTCACTTCCGCATTTATAAAATATTATATATTTTAGGATAAATAGTAGCAATTGGTCTGGGTTCTCAGGGACTTCCTTCCTTCTGGTATACCAGAGTCCCATGCAGACTCACTTGTGACGGAAAACCGTGTGGTGTTAGGCGGTCTGTTTCCGACATACCATTTCATCACTATGCCGGTGAGGTGATAACCCGCGAGGGTTTCCAAGCAATTAAAAAAAAGTAATACTAACTACTACTAAGTATGACTACTCTTCTTAGATGCTGTTGTGAATTTAGCAATTAATGTAGAAGTTAGCTTTTCACAATTATTAACCTTAACTCCACAAACCTTAGTGGTTTACAGACCAATTTTTTTATACACAAATTATCTTTAAACAATTTTAGTATCTAATATAAAGGCAAAACAGTTCAGTACATTTTTTTCCTCTATTTGTAAAATGATTTCTATTTTTTATTAGCGAATGATGAGCTTTAGTGTTAAAACTAATAAATAAATTATAAACGGTTATATTTATCAATAAATTATCGAATGTTGACTTCCGGACAATCACTAGTGATTGATATGAATATGTTTATTATTATTTCTTTTAAATTTATTTACCTGAGCAGTATCATAGCTGAGGGTACTAGCTTTGTGGTTAAACTGTTGAAGTCTCTGTTCTGCTTGTGGTTCAGGCTTGGTACGTAACAAGTCTGGTACCAAATCATGAGTACATGCAGGAACTCGCCCTTCTGTTAAACGTGCTAATGCCTCATCTCGCTCACAACTTAATTGTAAAGGTAAGACAATTCTTGACCTTAATGATGCTGCTAGCTCAGCTTGCAGTATTTTACTTAACCCTGTCAACTATAAAAATAAACAATTAGATTGAGTACATAAAAGTATTAATAATGTCTATATCTATAGAACTAGAAGGCAATATGTGCTGGTTTTACCTCAAATTATATAGGAGATAATGGTAGACAGCCTTATGTTCTTCTAAGTAATTTTTTATAAAGTGTTAAAAGTTGCAATGTAGCCTTTGATCATAAATCCCACAGATATTTGACCAGTGCTCTAAAAGTGGCACCAACTTAACTAAGCTAAAATCAAATATAAGCACAATTTTGCTCTCAGAAGGTTTGTGCCTGCCAAAAGTGATGTGACGTGATGTACTTTAGAAATCTGCCGTCGTAAATGAAAACACAGTAACTCCCATTATTTTTAACTGTAGTTACTGTGTTTTCATTTACGACGGCAGAAATCCAAAAATAAATAAAATAAATTATTAATTTTATTTTTAATTTTTTTTTGAAATCTCTAATTTTTTTCAAGTGTAATAATGGCACTGTAACAAACATTAATTAGTTATTTTGAAATGCCTAGCTTGCGCACTTGTCACATTACCATTCATTGCATGGTCTCGTTTTTTGTTAGGATGGCTTATTAAATAGATGCATAGTATCTGGTGCTACTATTTGTATGGTATCTTTGATCAAAGAAGTACACTGTAGCTATTTTATACCACTAAGATAGCATAGAAGCAATCATGTGTTTACACTTTAAAGTAAAATAAAACTAATAAAGTAGCTTGAAGGTCACCTGATAGAAAGCCTATGTGCATATAAACCATAAAAGAAACTTATATTAATTGTTATTTATATGCATAAAAGTTGAAAAATTATTCTTCACTTAGTACTTACATGTCCAGACAAAATAGCATAATTGTCAAGGAATGTGGGCCAATTAATAGTTTCATATTCATTTTCTAATTTTGATATGAGTGCCTGAATTGCTGTTTTCAAATCGTTAACTCTATTTAGTATCGCTTGAATAGTAGTATCCAATTGCTTTTCTTCACGTTGTTGCATATTCATGTTTTCGTAATTAAACTTATTAAAACTATCTTCTCAGTATAATAATGTCTAGACTAGAATCGTATTTTTCAGTATAATATATTTTATATATATATATATATATATATTATTTTATTATGGACTATCCCGACTTTGTCTAATCTACGAATTTACGATGATCATTTTGACAGCTCACGCCTTTGAAGTTTTGTATTTGTTTTCGGTAAAATTTACAACAGATAATAATCATACTTCATTGCTAGGTACCGCCCCCTTAGTGAAGTGCCACGCGTAACGAACAACCAGACTACCGGAAATCACCGTATTTATAATGAGAATTAAATTTCGTAAAACAATATAAGTAAAACATACGTAGGTGTAATCTCTAGATTGTATCATTGTCATTACACTGCCATCAAACGGATTTGGGCTCATGTCAAACCTACCTACGTATATTAAAGAGGTTCTTAAGTTTTATTATTATTTTTTAGGCCATGTAGCCAAACATAACATATCTCCACCATTTACGACAAATAAAATACCAACTTTATTGTAAAATGCCTGTGAAAGTGTAACTGCAGATGACTGAAGAAAATTCTTATTTCTCGTTTCATTTTATTTCTGTGAGCTTTTTATAGTGATATTATTATTTTTTATTAAATAGAAAAGACTGTTCGTTTTGTATTATAAATTTATAATCAGCAGCAGCATAAACATGCAACAATCGATGCCAAGGTATTTGATTATAACAATAGAAAATCGAATAAGTTTAATAACGATTATACACTACTCTCATCCCTACCGTGAGCTGTCAAAATTTTCATCCTAAATTTGACAAAGTATAGTTTATGATCGTATTCGATTCCTTTTGTTTAGTGATTTAGTGTTTGGAACAGGCCTGCCTGTAAGGACAACTTATTTTATAGAGCAAGAGCGCCGGCGGCACCGAGTTTCAGAACGAGAGACAGGAAAAATTATCGATACTTTGTGGCATCGAGTACTTTTCCTTTCGATACCATGACTTTTGTACTCGATACTTTGTAATCAATGCTTTTAGTCAATGATTACTTTTTGACAGGTATCGTATCGAATAAATCTTAGAAATTAGGTAATTTCTCAATTTTCATAATCAGTAGGTACTTATTATTATTGTTATTAGTATGATTATGTCCGATAGAATGGCTTCGTTTTGATAAGCATTGGCCCATCTACTGTGAATTTACCTACATAAAAATTGGTTTTACGGCTCATGTACTGTGCTCAGAGAGACAATTTATTACAATACAATATAATACAATATTCTTTATTGTACACCATAAAACAATTTACAATATTAAAAATAAAAACAAATTGTGGTACAAACGGCCTAGTATTTTCGATTTTGAATATGATAGTGATTCTTCTTTCGAAACAACATACGATTTCTAGAGTCAGCATAAGAATTAGCTCATACGATACTAATACGAGATACGAGGCTAATAACGTGGGTGAGCCATGCTTCGGCACGTATGCGCCGGCTCGACTCCGCTCGATACCACGGCCTCACAGAAAACCGGCAATGAAGCAATGTTTTCATTGCTTTTCGCCACGTGAGTGAGCTTACCGGAGGCCCTTACCCTTTCCTCTCCTCTATTCCCGTCCTTCCCCTCTCCTCCTTTCCCCTCTTTCCACTCTTCTCCTCCCCCTGCCCCTCTTCTCCTACTCCTACCTTAAAAGGTGGCAACACACTTGTGACTCTTAAGTTACAGGTGCCCATGGGTAGCGGTAGTCATTTACCATCAGGTGACCCGTCTGCTCGTTTGCCCCCCCCTATACCATAAAAAAAATACGAAAAACGATACAAAACAACGAGTTCTTCATTATAGTCTGAAAATACTTTTTTTTTAGACTGTAATGCAATAAGTCACTGCCTATCTGAACAGGAATTGTTACTTCAATTATATGTGCCCAAAGTAATAATTATTTATTTAATGAACTTTTTCATTTCTGAATTTACAGTTGTTTTTTTTTAGGGTTCCGTTCCTCAAAAGGAAACAAGAAACTCTTATAGGATCACATTATTGTCCGACTGTTTATCTGTCTGTAAGACCTTTTTTCTCTACAAGTAGAGGCATCAAGTTGAAGTTAACATCAAATACTTATGTCTGCGGTTCCTTGAAGTTGTAAAAAAATCAAGCTTTTAAGTCAACGCAATCAAAAGATACAGCCATGTAAGCCTTATATTTAACCGAATCTCAACATTTCTCAGGTAAATCAAAACCTATAGGGATCTTCCCATTGACCTCATGAAATTTGATAAGAAGCAAGGTCTCATAGCACAAGTAAAGGAAAAAAATTGAATGTCGTTTGTTGTTATGTTTTGTGATTACAAACTTACATTTTGCGGTTGAAAAGATGAATTTGTCTTAAATCGATGTATGGGAGATTATTCTTAGAACTCCAAGTTAAGTTTATCTTTCGGAAAAAAGGGGCAAAAATCTTCGAGAAATGATTCCCGAGATAGTCATAGTATCAACATGCAAGTTTTTCTACGAAACCCTCGGTGCTTGAGTCAGACTCGCACCTGTCCAGTTTTTTATTACTGTATTATATTTATTTACCATTTAGTTTTTCATGCGTTTGTTTTGCTGATGTTAAACTGACGTAAGTGACTAACATTGACGTCATGACGTGTAGTTTTGTACGCATAAGAAAAAGTACTCGATACTTTGAAGTATCGATACTTTTAGGAGTACGATACTTTTTTTTCGATACTACTCATGAGTACAGTATCGATACTTTCTATTCGATACCGTGTCTCTATTCAGCTGCTGCCGCAGCTGATGCTGGCGTCCTGGACGAGCAGCTGTCCTGCTCGGTTGCTGCTGGCACAGTGCCAAGCCGGGTGCTTGGCGTTAAGGTCACCCGCGATGATGGTTGGTGTCGAAGAAAGAAGGAGGTTTCTGATCTCGTCGACTCGGAGTGCTTGGGTGGGTGCGCGGTAGGCCACGTAGAAGCGCATCTATTCTCTGCGGACCTGGACATCGTCACCAAGGGCGTATATGGTGTCGAGTCTCTTCGGCTCGACGAGTTGATGCACCACTGTCCTCCTCACCAGGACAGCAAGTCCTTGATAGGCTTCGCCTGTCAGCGAGACCTCATCATGGCGGTAGACAAAGTACCCTGGGAGTTCTGTTGGGATGTTGGCTTTGAGATGGATCTTGCTTATCAACATGATGTCGACTTGCTGTTTTTTGAGAAAGAGGCGCAGAAGGCTTAACTTGTCTTTCAGTGACTCCGAATTCCAATGAACCCCCCTCAGTGGCTTAGCCATTGGTGGGGAGAGTTTGAAGGATGCTGGTGATGTCAATTTCACCGGCCCTCACACGCTGTGCGAATAGCGTGAGGAGGGCGGCGAGCTGGTCCCTTTTCGGGACTTCAGTCTTCTCCAGTCCTGCTTTCATCGCGGGTGTTGGTGGCTCTTTGGGTACCGTCTTCTTTCTTCGACGCTTCCGCTTGGTGGTAGCCTTTGCTGCCGGATTGGCCTCAGCCATTAAGGTGGTTGGTGATGAGTCCCCAACCATCAACAACGAGGTTATGGGAACTGTGCCGGAAGCCCTGGCAGCGGTGGCATTGCGATGGCCCTTTTTTGCCCCTCCAAGCCTCTATGACGACGCCGGGCATGAGCAGGACCTCGTCGATGTTGTACACTTTGGTGGCAGCTGGTGTCTTTTCCAACTCCGCGAAGAAGATACATCTGGGTCTGCCTGTGTGGCCCGATCGCCTCTTCGCTTGTGGTGCTGCAGCGGTGGCGGTGGCAGCAATGTCGGCGGCGTCATCGGGCGTTCCGCGTCTTGGTGTAGGTGGCGTGCCAGGCGCGGATCGCGCTGTGGCAGGGGTGGGTGTGTTGGCACCGTCGAACAGCGCCGCTTGGCCTCTTCTTCGCCTTCCTCCTCGGGGCTGCGTTGGCGGCGGGTGGGAGCAGGCGTGCGGGGAACGTCTACGTCCATCCCCTGCACTTTGTCGAGGGCGGGGCAGGACATGGTCAGGGTTAGTGGCGATTTGCCCGTGAACAGGTGCGCGGTGCGTTGCGTTCCTGTGCGCGGGAGCGAGACTCGCGGTGTTGTTACACGCGGCGGACGAGGGGGCTTTTCATCGCTGCTCACGCACCCGTCTAAAGCACGCACTCTACTTCAGTTTATACCCTAGCGTTTTATTATATAGTCACGCACAGCCAGCGATAACTCTCGTAAGCAATCACGCAATCCGCTTGGTTGCCTACTGAGGACATTTTAAATATAGTTCAAGTTGTCTGATTGGTCAATCCACGTATTTTACTGAATATGATGTATACAACTTGTATGACCAAAATTGTATTATGACTAGCGTAGATTTTAGCAAATATAAGTTCAATTCCAACCTTCTCTGGGGTTCCCTTCATACATATAGCTACGGATGAAAAGCTGATAGCTTAGCCGGTCTAGTCAAAAGTACATTCCTCTCCTTGCTCCGAGTTATACCTATATTACTACGGTACGAAGGCTGATATCAGCTGGGCCGATTAAGTAGGTACCCTGTAGGCCAGCTGGCACAGACATTAGGGCAAGTACATACACAGCAACTCATCGGGTCAGCTACTGAGAGGGTGCCAGAACCGAATTTTATGACAAACGAAGTACTTGGTCAAACCGCCAAAAAACACTAAGATCGAAAAAAAAAAAATTTGATCGAACAATGACGAACAATTACCGAACAGTTGAAATAGCAAAAAACAAATGTAAAAAAACGACTTCTCCGCGCCAACTTGTGGGTAATTTTTTATTTTATTAAAAAAAAAACTAAGATCGAACAAATAAAAATATTGATCGAACAATGAAGAACAGGTAACGAACAGTTAAAATAGCAAAAAAAAAAAAGGTTAAAAAACGACTTCTCCCCGCCAACTTAAGAAAGCACCAGTATGGCCTGGCCTGTTGGTTTAGTGGTTAGTGACCCTGACCGCTATGCTAATAGGTCGTGGGTTCGATTCCCACCTGAGTCTGAGTGTTCTTTGTGTCCAATATTTCTATGTTTCTAAAGTTCCCCGCGACACAGGAGTAATTCCTAATGCGGGAGTTGTCATTTTTAAGAAAAAGAAGAAAAATAGCTATAATTATAAAGGATCGGTCTTCGCAGTGTACTGAACTGAAGTCATAATTTACAGTGGTCTCAGTGTATTTCGGAAGGCACACACAGAGTCTTTAGTCCAAAGAGTATCCAAATATAAAACTCCTCTACTAGAGGAGTGTTTGCATTTGAATACTCTACTGACTAGAGCATAAACTAAAATATATCAACACGTTTTACGACCGTAAAGCACGGGAACTTTAGTTCCCTACTTCACCTATAGAGGCGCTGACTACAGGTGTAAAAAGTGTAAAAATGTATTATTACTAAAGCTATAGCTATAATGTATAAATGAGAACGGAATAAATAACACAAAAGTCTAATTTAATTAGTTTATTAATAACATATTTTATTATCATTTCATTTACAAGACTTTATAAGGTTTTGAAGCATATAGGAACTGTCACTGTCACCACATACATTTTTATAAAATGTAGAACTCCTTTTGACTATGAGAACATTGTTCCCTTATTTGCACCAATTCATAATGAAAAATACTTTACTATTACAATAAATCTTATCACTTTTATTACAAATAAAAAATAATTTAAATTATTTAATAAATAACTTCAACTTCAACTTTTGGTTTGTGGCTTTGTGGAGTTACCACAATTTTGCCAATATCAAGTAGGTCGGAGGATTAATAAATAACAAACTGGTGATTTTTTTTTGACATTTGACATTTAGACAGAGACCAAAGTTGCCAGCGTGTTATACTGGTTAACTACTTTATGGTCTCGAGTAATCATTTATTTTATTTCGAAACAATGATTTATTATTTTAAATATGAATGAATAAAAGTTTTAAACTTTTTTTACTTAATATTAATCACGGAATTATTAAGAACGGCACCCTGGTGAAATGAATATACAAACTTGACAAGTTATATAAAGTACCTTAAATGTGTGACGGTAAAATATGGTAACCTAGAATAACAGTTTTATGTATCAGGTGAAGATGGCTCTTTTAAAAAAATAAAAATTTGTTCCCGAGTTGCCAGGGCATGGACTAGAGGACCTCTAGTCACCCATTACACCCATATATAAACATACTCGACGTAGGCCTCAGGTGCCTCTAGTCATTGACATAAAGATCAAAAGATGGGGAATTGATGTTGATTCTTAAGAAGCTGCCTTACACTTATAAGAAAATGAAACTGTTCTAATTCCGTGCCATAATACCACTTTCTTGAAAAAGAGTACCGGACAGAGTATATCATTCTAAGGCGAACGAATTTTCAGAATATTTTTGAAGCTGCGTGGAACCTACACAACAACAGTGTACTCCACTTTACGTCTGTAGTAATAGTAATTTATTATGGATTATACTAATGAACCCCCTAGTGATAAAGATCGGATATCAACAGCGCTAACAACACCGGCTGTGCCTACTCCTGATTGGAGCATACAAAATCATGAGGTAAAGTGATAGTTTTCTAAAAACTAGTTGGTTCACAGTGATATATTGAACTATGGATACCTAATATTTAAACCATTAATTAATAACCATTTGGTGTCTGTCATCTCCATAATATTTAATTCAGATAAAATTCTCATAACATGTATCTTACAAGGGGAAAACAATTTTATTAATGTTATCATAGCATTTTGTAAAAAAAGTATCTGTTATAGTTTCTATTAGCATTGTATTTAGAATGATGGTTTTTAATAAGGGCTATTGAGATCTTATAATTTTAAAATTGTATGATTGTATATATCTCATACCCTTTTTAATTTACTCATCATCATAGGGAACTATGATTTTGCCCATGATGTATTATTATTTTAACTTACCTTTGTTGCTTCTAATGGGTAATAAATCATTTTAATATTATAACTACCATATTCCCTTTATTGGTGGCCTTCTTGTGTGTCACATCCTCTGTTAGGCAGAATAGTAATGATAAGGCACTTGTAGTAAGCCTGGGTAGAGCACTTTTTTAGTTAAATTGAAGGATGTGGAAGCAGTAAGCTTTTCAATATAAAAAACCAGACCTATGGCTTTTCTGTCTGTTAGAAATTCTCTTCTTTTTGGGTTCAGCTTTTAAAATTGTCTAGCCAGGAATGTTTATTCTTTAATGAGTGAAAGTGACAAATACTTACATCCCTTATTTTGTACTTACATAATACTAAAGCAATACTAATATTACTTGTTACTTTAAGTGATTAGAAGGTCTAATGGTAAAATGTTTACTGTTCATTAACTGCAGGTAGGAATTAGAACTACATTGCTTCGTTTCTTTGAATATGAATAACCCATGAGGTGTTTTCATTGTGCTAAGCAAGCAGTATACTTCACACTTACACAATTAAAAGTAAAAAGTAAACAATAAACCTATTGATAGTGCAAATATATATACAGGTGTATTTGAAAAAGGAACACTTACTTAAATCACTGAAAGGAAAACTGAAAAATCACTAACTTCGAAAAAAAAAAAAATTAGTTTTAATGCATTTTCTCAATAACCGGGTGAATAGTTCCAAAATGAAAAAATATGTATGATTAAAAATCTTTAACTTTACACTTTCCACATGCTTTTATGAGAAAAGGAGGTAAAAATACCTGGAATTTCAAAAGGTTATAACTTGTAAACGGATAGCTTTTTTATTTTAAGTCATGCCCTTTTAGTAATTTAAGTAAGTAAGTAAGTTCATTTTTCAAATACAGCCTGTATATATATTTGTATATAATTTTAACTATTTTAAATGGTGTTTTGTAGATGGTGCTAGATTCCCAAGAAACAAGTGAAAATAATTCAAACATGAATTTATCTAATAAAGAGTTTGCAACAAAACAAAGAAGCAATGGAGATGCAGACAGGGATGCTCAAACTCCGACTCAGAGTGGTCCTAGTATTTCCTCATTATTAGCAACTCCAATTTTGAGTTCTCAAAACCGTATACTTGGAGAAGTGGCACTTACACCTACTCATAGTGCATTCACCCCACATACGTTAAATCCACATAGTTCTATGACTGCACTGACTCCTATGGTGAGTGGAACTAATCAAGCAAGAAACAGTATAAAAGTTCAGTAAGTATTTAAATTGTAGTGTTTTTTACAGGTATATTTACCTGTTCAGGTTACATGAGCATTTGTTTGATATGTAATATGTACATTATACTTATAGGCATGTATCAGAACTCTTCTTTATTTATTGATGGAGACTAGGGTATGGCTTTGGCCTTGGGTGGTATTTGGACACGATTGGTGATTTATAAGTTATTTCCAACATTTGTATAAATAAATTTACATATACATGCATACAATAGTGATGATGACTTAAAAAATATAGGCATTAAAAAAACCGTTCAATTGAGAATAGCTAATAACCATGAGCTTTGAAGTAAGCCTTCAAAGCTCACTGTTATTAGCTATTCTCAAGTAGCTGTAGCAATAGATGGCAGTAGGTATCATTAAATGAGGAAGCCAGTTTCTAGAAAAATAGAAGGCTGCAGTCCTCACAAATTTATTAGACATTTGCCAGAGTCTATGAAGACTGTTCTTCTCAATGTTTTAATAACGAAACTTTTGCTCTATTTAAAAAATTTGCCATCTATATAGCAGTGCAATTACTTATGGGTCTTAAAGTGAAATTTATAATAATAAAATAACTTGAGTTAATAAAAATGTGAGTAATTACAATTTTTTGTTTCAGGAACTGTGTATCAACTGTGCATTTAGGTTGTGAATTGAAGTTATTAGATATTTACTGTAGGACTCGTTTCTCTGAATATAATCCAGCAAGATTTCATGGTGTAGTAATGAAAATAATTGATCCCAGAGCAACAGCGTTAGTGTTTAGGTAAGACACATCACATTATAAGTCATATTTTTTAATATTTTCATCTGTTATTTACACTATGTGTTATTTTTTTCAGATCTGGCAAGGTTCTCTGTACAGGATTAAGAAATGAACACGATTCTTATATAGCTGCTAGGAAATTTGCTAGAATCATTCAAAAACTTGGATATCCTGTAGGTATTGATATTATATTATTTGGCAGTAGAACAAAATTATTATAGCCATATGTAAATTCAGAATAACTATTTATACCACTGCAATGTAACGGAAGAGCCAGGTTATGCATGAGGTACATAGAAGCCTGTAGGAAGACACCTATCCCTTTACACTTCTTCTCTCGAAAGAGCTGTTTTTCTAGTGAAAACTTCTTTAGTCACGTTGGGCACTTTAGTATTAGAAAAGAGCACTGAACTCGTCACGCGCAGATACATATATACAGATCTGTGTGTATATGTAAATATATATATAAATGTAAGTTATGTTTTCATTTCTGACGTGCAGTCCTATGTATCACTGACAGTGTTTTTTTTGCTTGGCTTGTTTACAAAATGGCTTGTGATAATATTAACCACGTACGTATTCCAAACAAAGTAACCATAACTTCGCAACAATTCAAGCCAGCAAGTGAGCCAGATTTAGCTGCTCCGTGTACCTTCTTCACGCCGCACACCCTCAATAATCTGACTGAATCTGTTATGTTTCAAAGCTATTATTGTTCTCTTTATTCATTCTAGGTCAAATTTTTGGACTTTAAAATACAAAATTTTATTGCTACAGCTGATTTAAGATTTCCAATAAGATTAGAGGCACTACAACAGGCACATGGTCAATTTGCGTCCTATGAACCAGAATTATTTCCTGGACTGGTGTATAGAATGGTTCGACCCAGGGTGGTTTTATTGATATTTGTCAATGGAAAAATTGTGTTTACAGGTAGGTGCATCAAATTTGTAATAACTTTAGTAAGTCTAATCAAGTTTTTTATTGCCCTATCGTTCTCGTTACTTTTTTTAATTATATTTTGAATAAATACAAGTAGCCAGGATCGACAGGAATAGCCGCATCACAAGTATATTCCTCTCTTAGCAATAAATCATATGTTTTGGAGACATAGACTGTAAATGACGCCTTCAGTAATAGCCTCTCGGAACCGTCTCATCTTGCTCCGCTTGTCACACCGATTATTTATCGATCCCCAATGAGGCTGAGGATCCCCAACTAGAGATGGTTTTTGTCCCCAATGATTTGAATCAGGGTAAACTACAGTCGCAGAGGTTACTGGCCGGACTCAATTCCCTCCTAGCAAACGAGTGCTTGCTGCGCCCGAATAATACCTGCGTCAGTCGTAGTATTGTGTATATACTTTGGCGAGAGTAAAAACTGATGTATCTAATTATATATAACGTTATATATACTGTTTCTTATTTGCAGGTGGTAAAACAAGAAGTGAAATTCATGAGGCTTTAGACATAATTTATCCAATTTTAAGAAGCTATCGCATAAGTTAATACATTGGAGGTATTTAATAGTGGGAATAAATATTATTCTAGTTTAGGAAGGGTGCGATGTATATTTACAATTATAGTTTCATAATATAAACATAATGAAATTATAACATTTTTCCTTTTATTAACAAATTTATTCATTTACAGTAGACCCGCGTTAATCCGACAAACATTTTGCAGTGCCGTGTTGGATTATCGAATGTCGGACTATAGAGTACTGCCACTAATTTATCATCTTCTTGCCCTTTTCCCATATTCTATACTAATATTATAAAGCTGAAGAGCTTGTTTGGTTGAACGCGCTAATGTCAGGAACTACAGATTCGAATTGAAAAATGTTGGATAGCCCATTTATCGAGAAAGGCCATAGGCTATATAATATCACGCTACGACCAATAGGAACGGAGCATCAATGAAAGATGTTGCAAAAACGGGGAAAATTTACAAACGCAGACGAAGTTACGTGGGACAGCTAGTAGACTATATCCCCCACCAAAAACATTTTCATGTAAAATGTTGCCAAGACGAGGCCATAATAATAAGGCTCGCACTGCAAAAAAGTTATCAGATCTTATGAAGAGCCAAGCTTCTGACTCTACACGCCTTAACTCTACAAGCCCTAACTTCACAAACTACACAATAGTATGACCAAAATATGTGATCTGGCTGGCCGTCGCTATCGTCGTAAGGTGAAAAATGTATTCACTGTTCATTACTTTTCTGTTGTACAATGGTTCTTGTTGTAACGAACCGGCCAGACCACATATTTTGACTGAGGTGTAGAGTTTGTGAAGTAAGGGCTTGTAGAGTTAGGGCATGTAGAGTTAAAAGCTTGACTCTACATGAGACCTGAAAACTCTTTTGCAGTACGAGCTTTATTATTATGGTCTCAACTTGGCAACATTTTACATGAAAATGTGTTTGGTGGGATTTCACTTCTTTGTGTAAGTTGCTTATGACAATTTTTTTTTTTTTTTCATTCTTTTTTTGGGGTGCATTTCTTGCACATCAGAGGTGCCTTTCTTCATAGCCCACTCTCTATCTTTGCCTATTTTCTTTATTGGTTTACTGTTTATAATCAAACACAGCGGGTTCACATTAGACGTTTTGCGCGCGCTTATTTCCATCCTCCTAATTTAAAAGGTGGGGGATGATTTACTAAAAATCCTGAAATATGTGAGTGAAGTCTCATACAATTTTCCATCACCTAGTTTAAGGGGTTGGGGGTAAAAGTTCCAAGTTTTAGAATTTTTTTGTTGTTTGTGTACTAATACTAGCTTATATACCAAATTTCAGCTTTTTAGGACCTCAGAAAGTACCCTAAGAATTTTGATGATCATCAGTGAGTCAGTGACGAAATCGGAGTGTTTTGGATATCAATAAAATCTAAAGTATAAGAGCTATGTAATTGAAACTTTATATGTTTAATAAGTCCACTATTGATATCATATCCCGAGAATTTTGTGTATCTGGTATAATCCAAACGAAAGTTATGAGGGTTCAAAAAAACGACGACGCGCGAAGAAAAGGTAGGTAGTGCCCTTGCACTTCGCTTGGCTCGTATGGTTATCATTCACTACTATATGTCGATGATGTAGTTCTTATAGGCGAATCATTGGCGGAAGAGTAATCAGATCTCACGGCATGGCAGGAGGCCTATGAGAGGAGAGGGTTGAGAGTCGGTAGACAAAAGACCGAATATATGTATTGCGACTTTTCCGGAATTTACGATGTCCATCCATTGAAGACAGACCTCAACAGAGTTAAAGAATTCAAGTATCTCGGATCCATCATAGCACCAAACGCCTCTGTCCTCGCATATTATTGGGGATAACGTCATATTGACAGATCACAATGCCCAATGTCACTCTGTTCGTGTCACTCGTTACTACTTGAGCAAAGGATCGTTCACCATGGCCAACTCAGTCAAACCGATTGAGCACGTAAACGAGACGAATTTTAAAGAAGAATAAGCGCTAGAAGTCTGGTGCCTTTTAACATCGACTAGCTTGAGACACTTTTTTTTTATGGTATATGGGCAAACGAGCAGACGGGTCACCTGATGGTAAATGACTACCGCCGCCCATGAGCACCTGCAACTCGAGTCACAAGTGCGTTGCCGCCCTTTAGGGTGGGAGTAGAAGAGGGGGAGAGGGGAAGGATGGAAATATGGGAGAGGGAAGGGTTAAGGCCTCCGGTAACCTCACTCACGCGGCGAAATGCAATGAAGCATTGCTTCACGGCCGGTTTTCTGTGAGGCCGTGGTAACGAGCGGAGTCGAGCCGACCCATACATGCCGAAGCATGGCTCTCCCACATGTACGTGCGTTGGTAGAAGAGTGCTTAAATCAGGTTTGGAAATGGTCAGATAAACAGGCTTTTAAAGTGTAAAACGGAGTAAAACCATATAGGTTAAACCTACACAGCTAAGTTTATTGTGAGAAAAATCCCTTTGCCTGGGCACTTGGGTGTTGAGTATATTCTTTTGCTCGCAAGTGTAAATCAGCTGCACCCAATCATTAAGACTTCGTATTTTAAATCTCATTCTAATCTCGGTACTTAAGTCCTACAATTATAAATCAAAAACTTTTAGAGATGATTAAATTCCTTTATTTTATATTTTACAAATCCCATTTGCATAACATAATTATATAATATAGTAAATTACTTGCATAAAGGACTATAAGTAGGTATAAGAAACATAGATAGATTAAAGCATTTAATTATGTACAAGAACAGTCCCTCGTTTGGCTGTCTAGTCGAGGAAGCCGCGTCTCTCACTAAATTTAATTTCAACACCATTAAAATTAGGTACAACATGGTTTACCTTATACGATAGACTTGCACGTAGAGAGTTGAACATAATGTACATTTAATCAACTCTTACTTAACAGTACTCCAGGTACAATATTGGCTTATCAAAAAGCAATTGAAGGCTTGGTTCCAATTTCCAATAAGATATCGCAACATAATAATTAAAGGTATAAAATACCTTTAAAAACCATATTATTATTATGTTATAGACAGGTGTGTATTTCGGGTATTTCCGACTATACTAGGCTTGCCTATGTTTACTATGATAATCACTCACAGGAGGCGTTATTCTAAAAATTATTTTCAATGTAACGTCAGAAGGACGTATTTTATATGGGCTGAGAGCTAGAAAACCATCAACGTTGCGTGAGCATGGGAACTGACACTATCGATGTATTAACTGAAGCGAACATTATTTGTATTTTGTATTATGTATTTTGGGAGTGTCTAATTGTCCAGCTATCCCGAAATACATATTATACATGACGTATAGGTGGATACTGGGTACCGCCATATTAAATCTTTAGCAAGTATGAATTGGTACGTCATAAAAGCAGAAATTATTACCCTAACAAAGAATAGTTTGTAATACATAAGATATTATTCTGACATAAGTAGGTTGATCTGAAATAAGTTTCTGTACTTGTTTCTATTAAAAACCCAGTCATGACCTACAACTATACTAAATTTGATAAGCTCAAATGTCCAAATAAGTCTACTTAAGCGTATATTAGGTTTAAGCTTAAGTAGACTTATTTGGAAATTTTCTTATGGCATTTCCAACTATTACAATAATAGGCGACATTAAACTTAACAAAGTTGTAATTTTTATTAAATTCATGTTCTGCTAAAGAGCGATGGATATGGATTTAACAAAAAGTTTGTTTCTGTTAATAAATTGTAAAAACCTAGAACATGAAAGGGTTTCAATAAGAGCAAGTAAAATAGTTATAGGAATTGTACAAAAATATATTGCTGAATTAAAAATGTATTAGAGCTCCCAACACAAAATAGAGTTTGCAATTTAACAAGCAGTTGCAAAATTACCTGGATAACTTAGTCTATAATCCTGTGAGCACATAAGCTCAAGTATATAAAACTTAACATAGATGGCGGTGGCTTTTATGACAATAAATTAATTTTATGGCGTTGAAATTTTTATTTATTGGGATGCCACTGGAAACAAATCAAGTCTAAAAAGAATAGTGCCAATTTTTAAGTATTCACGGATTATATGAGCCACAGTAGATGGCGCTCTTGTTAATTCTCTTCTCTTTAGGCAGGCCTGTCACTTGTTGAACGCGCTAAATGCCTACCGGCCGCTGGTTCGCCGGCGGATCTTATACCCAGTCACGCGCAGTGGGTTACATCGCGCGATCGGCAACCTACTTTAATTTTTAACACACACAGCACAAGCTTTTCTTCATAAAGTACAAAAAAAGTTATTCAAGATCGTATTGATATATTCTTTAAATACTTTAAAATTGACATTTACAGTGAAAATTGCCATGGTTGTTTTTGTGCAGTATATGAATATTCATAAAGTAAAAAAAAAAGCCCGGCCGCAGCAGTACTATTGATGGATTTTAAAAAAAATATTCTTTGACCTCATTTATGTAATTGGTTTCTTCAAAACTTTTTGTAAGATTTAGAATATGTTCCATCATACAGTTTAATAAGATAGATAAGAAATAGATTTTAAAAAAGCTAAGAAGTTTATTAATCTTAAAAGAAATAAAACAAATGTAGGATTTTTGTATACTAAAACATTTGAAATTAAAAATTAGCGTTAAGTACTTAATTTACATAGCATTTTTTTTATAAAAATATTTCTTGAAGAGGTAACCCTGCACACACTTACGGCAACGCGGCCGTGCGCTATTGCGGAGCAATACATAATAATCGTGCTTACAAGTACATTTTCGCAAGTAACGTAACGGTAACGGTAACAAAACGGTAGGTACTATATCGATATTTTTGTAGGGAGTGATTTAGCTGTTACGTAGTACTACCTACTCAGTAATCTGTGCTTTAGGGTAAAGGAAAAGACCTAATACGCAATATCCCAATTAAGATTATAAAGCTTAAGTTTTATTGCATTCCTATGGGCACAATACAAACGACAAGGCCAAAGAAGTTCGCGTATCTACCTTTTTTATTTAAAAAAAGGAAGAAATTGATCAGTATGGTTGATTTTATCATTTTAAGGAAAGAGAAAGAATTAAGTCTAACGTCGGGAAAGCTTATACAATGAATTATTGCTCTGTTAGCTGTGCTGCCTGTGTTGCCTCGTATTAAAGTTATTGATGCCTTAAAATGTTTTTTCCCAAATATTCACATTTACTATGCCTCTTACAAAGAAAAGAAAAACCAACTACATTTTAAAGCAATGCATCGCCATCTATTATGGTCTTTATAAAACTTTGAAGTAGATTTTATTTTAACTGCATGCATGCAATTTTGCAGCCCATTATACTGTTTGTAAAATATATTACACTAATACATTATGTAGTCCATTAAAATCTAATATCTTTCAATATTGTTGAATCTTTTATTGTACATAAAGGTGTCTACCCAAAAAATATGAACAATATGCAGAAAATCTTGTCGTTTTTAAACATACTGCCGATACTAAGAAATGGTATAACATAACAATTGTGGTGATACCATGAATGAATTTTTATTTTTACTGGCACATAAAAGATCTCAGCATTGCATTTATATAACATACATTAAAGTAAAGAGACTTCATCAAGCCATTACAACAACAAAGAATATGAAAAAAAATATCAATACACCAAAAACTTTAAACATTAATGCTCTGTTGCCTGTGACACTTTGGAAATATTTCATAATTTCTCTATGGCCTGCCTCAACATTCATTTCAGCTTCTTGAATATTTGCATCAATTCTTCCAATGGCTTCATCTTGCTCTTTTACCATGTGAGCTAGTTGCTGAAATATTCCTCCTAACTCTACAATAGTGCTCTCAATGTTATGCATGGTTTCAGCTCTTTGTTGAACATAACTGTCTGAATCGTCTCTCAAAGCCAACTGCTGTGTTTGCATACTTGGTGCTTCTCCTAAATCAATACTTACATCATCTTGTTGTAAAAGGGATGGTACTTCTTTCACCAAAGGTGCTACTCTCGAGAACTGCTCACGCCTGCTATTTTGATGTTTCAAGTTTTCAGACCTTACTTCAAGTACCTTAAATTGGATAACACATAATTCAATACAGAAATAGCCTAGCAGTATAGCTGAGAAGTAATAAACTAAATGAAAATGTAAAATCGGGTAAGGCAAGCCATTGTGGAACCTTTGCACTTCATTCTTATTATTTTTATTTAATTCTTTTTATATTTATTCATAGAATCTGAAATATAGGGTAGTTGCCTGCGACTAAAATAAATTGTTTAACACTTCAGGAAACTAAGTGTTATAATAATATATTATAAGACTTTGAAAAATTTGATTCCTTATTATTTTCAAAATTGTAATTATTTTTAATTGTAAAACCAAACAAAGTAAATGATTTAACAATAACAGAGTTTGGCATTATAGCCCCTTATTCCATACAAGTTTCTACAACACCTTGTTGTGACATTTAATAAAGAGAAAATAGTTTCACTTAACAGTCTACTACCATGAAAGTAAAACATTGCTCAAGGTTTGCAGTATTTAATAGGTTCATACTAAAAACATATATTACGCATGTGTTTTTGGTATGAACCTATTAAATACTCCTTCGTGAAGAAAAACAAATTGTTCTACCCTTTAATGTTTGTTAAAAAGGATTCTCACATTAGAGTTATTTTTGAGATGATAATCGGGTGAATGGTTACCTGTTTAAATTGATTGCTCATAGAAGCCAAACGAGATTGTAATGCAAGTACAACACTGGACGAATGACTGTGCATACTTCGACGACCCTTAGGCATCTCACCCAATCTGGCAATTTGTTGATTTAAGGAACCCAAGTCCCCTTTTATAATATATGTTAGTTCTTGTATCTCAGTTGGTCGATCATCAAATAATGATTTCTTTTTGGCAACTGCAAATCAGTAACATGTGAGAGTAATTACTTCTAAAATTACAAAGTAAGATTAAATTCTTAAGATACTTACGCAAAGCTAATTTTTCCAGTTTTGCATATGTGCTTGTAATATTCTTGCTTATAACTTTTGCCATACCCATAAACTGTGAGTAAGTTTCTAGTATTTGGGCTTTTCTTTCATCTCTGACAACTGGTCTTACCAGAGTCCTACCTTGAAGGCTTCGTACTGCTGATATAAATTCATTGGTCCTATCCCTAGCAGCCATTACTGGTTCAAATATAAATTCTTCTAGAATGTCAAATGTTATGTCTGCTTCGCTATAATTTGGCTGCACGTCTGTATCTTGCGATTTCGAGAATGGATTGAAAATAGTGGAATTGTTATTAATTTGTACACCTTTTTTATCTAGTTTATTGTAAGAATCTAAATCGTTTCTCAAAGGTGTTCGCTCTGTCACACCTCCGATATATCGCCGTCGAGGGAGCATCGCATTCTATAATATTTCAAATAAGATATAATGAAAGACCTACAATAATTACTAGTGTTACTAAATTACATAAATAAATACTAGTTGTTAAACTAAACGATTTTACTATTGATAAACTGCAACAATGTTCACGACAATCACGACATGTACAATGTACATGACAGATAGCTGTTTACTCATGATGTTAGTGACGTGTCAGTTTCATTTTGCAATTAGCAACCATAGATCAAAGAGGGCAGAAAGGAAATATTGACACATGACCAGAAGCTAAATGTTTTTCAAATATGACGGCAACTCCGCCCACAACACCGGACCTCAGCAGGTAGCTAGCATCTCCGTGTTATATTAATTTGTACAATAAAATATGTTGTCCGATATTGTGTCAGAACCACTTGTGTGCCGTCTCTTTTATTTTGTTTAATTTCTCTATATTAACACAAACTAAGAGAGAGTGGAAATGAAATTTGTTTTAGAATTATTCTAATCTCCACCGGCCAATCAATTTGTAAACGTGTTTCTCGAAACACTCGACATTGGCGGAATCTCTGCGTTGACTCTACGCGCAAGATAGAGGCCATAAAAAAAAAAAAAAAAATAGCATCTCCGCATCGGGTCATTCTTCATTAGTACAGGAGATGGCTACTCAAATTAGTGAGCACAGTAAACAGGTAGCATTACTAACCACTCGTTTGGACTCACAGCATCAGGTACGTAGACGTTCGCATTTTTGTACTGGGGGTAGGAACTGAAAAGACTCCAAATTTCGCTCACAACCACGTCAGCCACCCCCTGATCACCCTCATTGTTTTTAACATTATACTTATGGTTCCCGAGCCCGGAAATGTGTGCAACCTTGTGAGTGGCGAGCGGAAAAACTCAAGGGGCAGCCGGAACACAGTATAAGTATATACAGTATTGTGACTCGGCCCTTTCCTTGATATAATTACCTACAGCCGGACGGTACGTAAACACGACAGACGACTACGATGATAGGGCTGCCCATAATTTCATCTACCAACTTGAGTTTCTTTCTAGTTTTGTGATTGTAAATATTATAATTAATTTTTATAAATATAAATGATTTCCCTTTATTCTGGGTGTTAAAATAAACTGCTGTCGCCGAAGGTTACCAAACTCCAATCCTTACAAACTTCAACACCAACCTACTCAATCAAAATGCAAGAAACAGCTAACGAATAACCGTCCGTAAAATTAACGACCCCATTACCTACAGCAAACATTTTTTTTGGTTACCCATCCGATGTTGAACCGCTGCAAACGTGACTTAATATCAAACCATATCATCGCGTGTGCGCCACCTAAAGCAATCAAAACTTCTAACTAGATACTACAAAATGTTATTTATGAAGTAAATTAAAACGTGGGAGAGCCATGCTTCGGCACGTATAGGCCGGCTCGACTCCGCTCAATACCAAGGCCTCACAGAAAAACGGGTTGTATACCATAAAACTAACAATACCATAAAAACAAGTGTAAATCTTGCTAGGTAGGTACCTACCATTTTTTACTTTCATAATGATATTTCGTCTAATTCAATAATATATGTAGGTAGCTAAATACATAAGTAAATAGGTAGCTTAGCCTATGAACTACCTACTAGTTTTTTTTAACGCGAGCGTGGGTAAGTCACTCGTGTGTCACTTTTGTCACCCTATCTACCAAAGAGTTTACAAACACTACGGTAGAAGAGTCGGGACTCTCATACTAAAAGACGATGTATGAAACAGGTTCTAATTTAATTCACTAACACAAAAACTAAAATTTTATGGGAGCCTAAAATTATGCCAACCTTCAGGAAATAGAAATAGTGCCATCCTTTCTAAAAATAGAATTATCGACAAATCCACAGATTAAAAATAACCATCAGCCATTTCGTTAAAATAATCTATGATGACTTTTTTTTGCAGTATTAGGTAAATAAACTACAAAAAAATTAAATTCAAAACGAATATATTTATTTCATAAAATTGTTAGACTTGATGCAATAATTGAGACGACCCTCGTACAATCACGTTGCGCGAGCTCAGCAGTTTACGCCGATCTGCGCTTTCATAATTAAATAAAATTACTATATTCTCTGTCACCAATCGGTTCGGGTGTGCTCATAACCATTTTAACTATATCATTTTAAAGTAAGTTAAGTAGATAAACCATTACCAAATAAACCAAGTAGATAGACCAACCATCCCATCATATTTTTCCTGTACGGTAACCATAGCCCGTACATAATCATTTTAAGCGAAATACTACCACAAACATATTTTTACGTGTAGAGTTCTGTGTCGGTACGTAAACTAAATCTTCAATTCCGACAGCTTTCACCCACTGCGTGCACCTAAAAAAATGTTATAAAAGAAAATTTTAACGACCTGTAAATTTCTATATCGATAGCTATATTTACAGGGTAGCGACAACACTATTAGCTTACATATAAATCCCCAAAAAAAGTCTTACCTTTCGGAGTTCCCAGGTAATTTAAAAAATGTTGTCTCTGGGTGCGTTTTTGAAGAATTCAAGCAACCAATAATTCTTTAAAAAAAAACCGACTTCACCAAAAAATACTATTTCATAAGAGACATATATGGTTTTCTCATGGATGCCATTGTCAGAACTGGACCAAATTGAAATGGGACCACACGGGAAGCACCAGCTTTCAAATAAAAAAATAATCATCAAAATCTGTTCACCCAGTCGAAAGTTCCGAGGTAACAAACAAAAAAAAACAGTCGAATTGAGAACCTCCTCTTTTTTTGAAGTCAGTTAAAAACAGCACAATATACTCTAAAATTTCTAATTGCCATATTAAATACTTAAGTATTTGTATTTATTTCAATGAAATACACAAATCGCACGCTTACTGCTTAAAAAACGATCACACCGTTTGTTCGTCACTGCGGAGCAATCGCGAACTGTTTGCGTGCTGAGTTTTAACCGAACGCAAGGCGTTGCTGAGTTTCAACCGAACGCAAGGCGTATGAAGACACATTACTGTATGGATAGTATTACCGTGGCCGGAATGAGCGGCCTCTGACTTGCCAAAATATACAGGCCGACTGTTTAAACCTGACACACGATCTGAAAAAATGCTTTTTCTTGTTGTTGACTCCAGCTCGGACTTATGTGTATTTCGATCAGCTGTTATAAAACTAAATATGGTTTAACCGCTGCTAACGGTACCGTAACACATACCTATGGCCCCATACAACTCAATCTGGACCTAGGCCTGCGCCGTGTATTTATGTGGAAGTTCACGATCGCCGACGTATCGAAACCAATTATAGGTATCGACTTTCTTAGTTTTTATAACTTACTAATAGACTGACTGCCTTTATCACAGGCTTATTGTTGGCATCACGTCACTCGCCGTGTCAGCAGCTCCACAACGAGTCCCGCACGACGTGGTGGTGAGTTCCCGGAGTTGACCCGTCCTGCTGGTACTGTTTCAAAATCTAGACCTAATAAACTTTCTACAGTGCACTTTATTAGAACAACGCCTAGACCGACAGTCGCCTGCAGACCTAGACGTTTAGACCCAGAGCGTCTTAGGGTAGTAAAGAAGGAGTTTAACGAAATGGTCGCTAATGACACTGCTAGGCGATCATACCCTAACGGATCCGTACACACTCAGTACACACCAAGTATACATAGTGTATATGTGTCGAATTCACCCTGAATATACACCGAGAATTTTTTAGTCCCGTGAGCTGGAATTTTTTAAAGTCCAAAAGTTGAAAGTTTTTATAAGTGACCAATAAGACGTGAACATACCAGCGTACACGTATACCAGCTAAATATACCACTGAAAAGCCAAAAGAACAAAGAACGCCTGGGGACCGCCGAACGCCAATGTTGAAGACGGGTCTACTTCATGTGTTGAGGTTGTAATAAAAATGTAGTATGACAGTGACTGGCTTGATATAATGCTAAATTAGCGTATTGCATTAATTAAGTACTTAGAAATGCGTTCGCGTCTAGTTCGTCTTGAGGTATTTTGGTGAATGTGCGTGCGTTCGTCGGCACCGGCTAGCGGCCAGTGAGTGACTGAGTGTGTGCCTGAGGCCGTGTGCGTTCCCCTCTCGTCTCTTCGGTCCCCGCGGCACCCCACGAGTAGTGTGATTCCCAACAGTAGGTAGGAAGGAGTTTACGCTAAGTCATATGATATCATCAAGCTTACGAGGTGTATACTGATTTTTTATTTCAATATATTCAAATAACCCAAGTAAAAACTTGAGAATCTAAGAATAATAATTTTCGTAGACTGAATCAAATTTTCTGCAGGTATAAAGTTGGATTGTTTCACACTTATGAAGTACTTTTCGGTCTACGTTAGTATTTGTACTACGGTTCGGGGCATGCACTCAGATATACTACATTCTGACTGATAGAAAACAACTAAACACAAGCAAAGACTGTAAAGTCATACCCGGGTAACCTCTTACCTTACAGCATAGAATACTAGTGGCAGAGTTCAAAATACCAAAAACATACAAGGTCAAGAAGGAGAAAATCATAAGAACACGGTGGCATAAATTGGAGGGTGAAGAAGGTCTCAGACTATGTGAAGACATCGCACAACCCCTTCAGGAGCAGCAGGATGATACAGCTGATGCAATGTGGAGAGGTTTTCAACTATACTGCAATGAAAAGCAAAACAATATTTAGGAGTATCTAAAAGTGCCATCAATAATAACAAGGATACTAGCTGGTGGGATGAAGAAGTGAGAGAAAAATTGTAAACTAAGAAAACACTCTTTAAACTATGGCAAGACGATGCTGACCACCAGGCTTATAAAATTACTAAGAAAATCGCAAAGCGAGCCGTCGCACAGGCCAAGGCAACCGCCAGGGATGATTTTTATGCTAAACTTGAAACTGCTTCAAACGATAAAGACATCTTTAAGTTGGCAAACCCCAAAAACCAAATTAGTATGGATACTGCCACAAACAAATTTATCAAAAATGAACAAGGGAAGCTACTAACATCAAAACGAAGACATCAGGGACCGCTGGAAAGAATACTACACAGAATTGCTAAATGAGGTATTCCCTAGTGAGGCACTACAAGATATCCCTGCTACAGAAGGCCCTATCCCTTGTATAAGACCTGAAGAGATAACTCTAGCAATCACACGAATGGCAAATAACAAAGCCTCTGGCCCTGATGGTATCCCTGCTGAATTCTGGAAGTGTATAGGAGATACCGGCGTACTGTTCCTGACGAAACTCTTCAACAAGTTCCTGGCTGATGGAATTCCCAGCGAATGGCGAAAGAGCTTTCTCATCCCTTCCTATAAAAATAAAGATGATATAAGACTCTGCGGCAACTACAGAGCTATAAAGCTAATCTCACATTCCTTCAATGGGAAAGAGTCATCAACAAAAGGCTTCTTGAAATAACTAGCGTCACTGAAAACCAATGCGGATTCGTCGCTGGTAGATCCACAACTAATGCCATACATTCGGTCAGAATACTACTGGAAAAGTACAGAGACAACAAAAGAGACTTGCACATGATATTCATCGACCTAGAAAAAGCTATTGACCGGGTACCGAGAGAATTAATTTGGCACGCTCTAAGGGTCCAGAGTGTCCCCGAGCATTACATAATGACTGTCAAAGATATGTAGCACCAAGTGTCAACCAAAGTGCGAAGTCCGGCCGGAACAAGCGATGAATTTGATGTAAAGGTTGGTGTGCACCAAGGTTCCGCACTCAGCCGCTCTGCTTTTTAATATTGTAATGAACCATCTCACCTCAAATCTGCAACGTGCACCGCCATGGGCCATCCTATATTCGGACGACGTCATCATCATCATCAGTGAAGATATGAACAACCTACAGCAGATCTTAGAAAAGTGGAGGGAAGCTCTGGAAACATCAGGTCTGCGAATAAGCAGAGCGAAGACCGAGTACATGCATTGCAACTTTAGTGGCGTCAACAACAAACACACCATCTGTCTGCATAACACCCAGCTAAAAGAAGTCGACCATTTCAAGTACCTAGGGTCAGTCATCAGTAAAGATGGGTCAATAGATACTGATGTCACCCATCACATAAATACCGGGTGGATGAAATGGAGAGAACTATCCGGCGTGCTATGCGACAGCCGAATGCCCGTGTGCATAAAGGTAAAAAGTGTACAGAGCAGCCGTCCGACCGGCCATGACATACGGAGCCGAATGCTGGCCACTCAAAAAGCAGCATGAAAATCAATTACACTGCGCAGAGATGAAGATGCTCAGGTGGGCAGGTGGTGTAACTAGGTTGGATCATGTCAGAAACACACACATAAGAGGCACCTTCAAAGTGAGACCTATCTCAGATAAAATACAGGAGAGCCGACTGCGGTGGTACGGACACGTTATGAGGCGACCATCCGACCACATGGCCAGAAAAGTGCTGGATATCGAAACCAAACCCCGAGGACGAGGAAGACCCCCAATCACATGGATGTCCGTAGTAAATAAGAACCTCAAAGAGGCCCAAGTCAACAAAGAGACGACCCAAGACCGAACTACCTGGAGACGCATGACACGGAGGGCCGACCCCCAAATAAACTGGGAAAGGGCCAGGCAAAGAAGAAGTTAGTATTTGTAACCCTCTAAAAATTTTTCCTAATTGAGATTTTGAAAAAAAATAAGTGTATACTCGGTGTAAACTTGTTGCCGTATATGATTCGAATTCACACCGAGTATATTGGGTGTATTTTTTTTTTATACTCAGTGTGTGATCAATAAACACCAAATATACCTATCGTATACTCCTAAGTATACACCACACTGAATATAAACCAAATTTACACCCGAGTATATACGGTGTATTCGGTGTATACGGGTCTGCTAGGGTAGCATAGAGCCCATGATCATCAGCGCTACACCTGGTGAAGAAGGACGACGATGGCGGCCTTGTGGTGACTACCACGCACTCAATGCCCGCACTATACACGACAGATACCCAGTTCGTCACATTCAATACTTTTCACAGCAGCTTCATGGATGAATATTTTTTCGAATTGACCTGGTAAAAGCTTACAATCAGATACCGGTCTATTCAGCTGATATACCTAAAACCGCTATAACTACTCCGTTTGGTTTATTCGAGTTTCCATACATGACCTTTGGTTTACGGAATGCGGCCCAGACTTTTCAAAGATTCATAGATGAAGTGCTTACCGTTACCAGCCTAGATTTCTGCTATGGGTATATCGAAGATTTATTGGTATTCTCTCCCCCTGGTCTTCATGACGCTCACGTACGAAAGCTATTCACATGTCTGGCAGACTACGGCGCACAGTGGGCTGAAATTCGCGTTTCATAGACATTCAATTTTTTTTTTAAGTGCCTCTTTTTTTTCTTGGATACGATTAACAATATCTAGTATTTATTTCATCCATTTTAGCTATCGAAAAAATGCCTAATTGTGTTTTTAAAACGTGTACAAGTTATTTAAGAGCGAGAAAACATAATTGTAGTGTGACATTTCATCAGTAAGTGTACAAACTTTTACAAAATAATAAATTAAAATCATTATTTTGGCTTAGCAGGCGCCGCCATTTTCTAAGCACACCATAGATCAATAAAAAAAATGCACGCGGAACTGACACCGGGTTTCTACCTACTTAGAACACCTGTAACAAGATAACACGTGATCACAACAGGAGTATTTAGTTTCTTTATTTAACTTGATTATCTTGGGTATAACAGAAACGTTTTTTTAGATTTCTTCAAACCGGTCATTTTAGCCTATGTTATTCTGATGTATGAGCTATATTATTACACGTAATTTTTGTATAGTAGATAATTCTTTCATGTACGGCAATAAACTTTTAAAAAATAACAGATCTTCGCAATCCTTTTCTTGGCTTTCGCTGCTTTGCGACAGTTTCATTTGTGATAACTCCAACTTTTTCTTCTCCAATTCCATAAAATCCTGTCTTATATCTTGTGCACATTTACGTTTGGTAGTCGTATATTGTGTACTTGTAGATGAACCAGCTATTGACTGGGGAGTTGGGGACCGCTCATTATCATTACAGTTTTCATCATCTAAATTGCCTTCATTTAATTCTGGGGTAATGTCATCTTTTATGAAGAGCATCATTTGAAAATATGGCCACATTAAGTGTTTTGATCATTTCCAGCATCACCAGAACGAGAAACTGGAATTTTTTTAAACTCTTTCATAAATTGGTCCCGAATGTTCTTCCATTTTTTCCTTAAAGCCTTTTCTGTAAAAAACAGAATTACTGTTTAGTATTGATGGTCTACCTAATTTTAGTATATTAAGTACCTAGGTAATTAGTGTAAATATATTTATATTTTACATAATAATTGTATTTTTTTTAATGTTTCAGATATCTCTCCACTGGGTTGGCATTTCGGTCTTTGGCTTATAGCTTTCGTGTGGGTGTTAGTACAGTGTCCGAGATTGTTTATAGTACCTGTAAAGCTATTTGGAAAAAAAAATTTTATGTCCACATGCCACAGCCATCTGAAGACCAGCTTAAGAATATTTCTTCAGATTTTGAGGTAATGTGGAACTTTCCTAACTGCTTTGGCAGTTTGGACGGTAAACATTGTAGAGTTAAACGACCTAAAAAATCAGGGTCGGCATTTTTTAACTACAAGCATTGTTTCTCTATTGTTTTGCAAGCTGTAGCTGATGCGAAGAAAAGATTTTAAACTATTGAAGTGGGCGGTAGAGGAAAGCAAAGCGACGGCGGTACATTCAACGCCTCATCCCTGAACCGGTTACTCGAAAGTGGTGCATTTAATATTCCAGAACCAAGAACATTACCCAATTCTAACATTCGAGCTCCATATGTTATAGTAGCCGATGAAGCTTATCCTCTTAAAGGGTATCTAATGCGTCCATATCCACAAAGAACATTGAATCAAGAGAGAGAAAATTTTAATAATAGATTGTCAAGAGCGAGAAAGACCGTGGAGTGTGTGATTTGGAATTTTATGCAATAAATGGCGAGTTTTGTTAAAACCTATTGAAACTGATGTTAAACATGCACGTCTGATTATAAAAACCGTTTGCTTATTGCATAATATTATAATTGATACAGATGGTTACGATTGCGATAATGAGTTAGCAGCTCAACTTCGGTACCAAAGGCGACTAACTGGAAGAAACAACAATCCATCAAATCGAGCTAAACAAGTTCGGAATCTATTCACGAAATATTTTTGGGAAAACAATCGTTTAATATATACGTAGCCGTCTATCTAGTATTTTTGTATCTTTTGTAGCTTGTCATAATGTTAAAAGTATTTTTATAAAAAGTTTAAAAGACCTATAAATATGACAATATTTTATTTACTCACCCTCCATATCAGGAAACAATTCAGCAATTTCCTTTCATAGCTTATTAAGAACGTTTCTGTTCATGTGATGGTTGTGTTTACTTTGCCAAATCGGAGTTCTAGTCTGAACAGCACTAATAAACTCTTCTATATTGAAGGACGAGTCAGCCAGACGGCGAGTCAACGTGAACAAGCACTATCAATATATAATACCTATCAATTTTGATACCATATGCATTTAAGGGTTATAATGTCAAGAATTCATCTAGTGATGTAGTCCTTGTAGATAACTTACGGGACACTGCCCATATACAGACCACATTTCTTCTGAACTAGTAGAAATAAAAATAAAACAAGACATTACTTTTTTTATAATCATTTGATTTACCAATCTAAAGAATAATAATTGCTAGATCTGGCTGAACATCTATGAGGCCACCACAACAAGCATACCTATAGCTCCCTTCATCTTTTCCCCTACTTTTATCTTCCAATACTCCTGATGTATATAATATTTTAGCATCTTTTATAACAACCCATGACTCTTTAAAAATATAAATATATATATTAATTTGTTCCTCATATCCTTTTGATCCAGATCCTATCCAAATTTTCCTATTTCATATTGTTTCCTTTCCTTTTACTTGTTAGTGGCGATATGAACCGCGAGCCATTAGACAAAAAAAATACCTATAGCTCATCTGATGGTTTATTTTGATTGCTTCGATTTGTGTTTTTGCGACACCAGAAGGTCTGTCTACATGTTACAAGAGAACAAATAGAAGTTGTGTATTTTAAGATCAAAGCTCTTATACCAGAAACTGCTTACCATCAGATGATTCATATGCTAGTTTGCGATCTTGGTGATATGAAGGATAGGCAGAGTCTATTGGCACTAGCAGTACCAGAGGTGCATGTGTCAACCTTACCCATCATCATCTTCCTCTGGTATACATTTCATGGTTTTTTTATTGATAGTACATTAAAAGCTAGTGGGATTTTTCTTTATTTTGTCCTTATAAAATATTACCGATTCTTAGATAAAGCTATTTTCCAGATCTTAAATCTGTAAAACAAAAGTATCTTACAAAATTCTTAACATAACTTATTAAGTAATTATTAACACACTTATTATGACCCACAGCTAAGACACTCGTCCTTGTTTTGTAAAGAACAAGTGATTGCTGTCATGTTGGCGTCATCTGCTTCTGATTTACCATTAATGGATTCTGATCTGCCATTTGTAGCTTTGCTCTTGACCCTAGATTTATCAACTGTAAATTGTATGGCATTTACAGCTGGCTTTGTGCGTAAATAGTACATGCCTGTTTTTAAGCCCATCTTCCAGGCATAGAAATGAATAGATGTCAATTTTCCATAATTTGGCTCTGCAACGTGAATGTTAAAAGACTGACTCTGATCAATAAATGCTCCTCTGTCTGCAGCCATTTGAATTGTTGTTTTAACAGAAATTTCCCAAACAGTTTTATATAAATCCCTTATTTCTTTTGGTATCGATTCAATCTTTTGAATGGATCCATTGTGATGTATAATAAGGTTTTTCATATCTTCATCCCATAAATCTGCTTCAGTTAAATCATGTAAAAGATGATGATTAACTACTTGAAACTCGCCAGACAAAACTCGTCTCTGATAAATGTTTGAAGTAAATGGTTCAAATGACTCATTGTTGCCTAAAATTTGGGCAGTAGAGGCTGTAGGCATGGGAGCCAATAATAGTGAATTTCTGAGACCATATTTTGCAATTTTTTCCTTAATGGCAGCCCAATCCCATAGGTCTGTTGGATTCTTGTTCCACATATCATATTGTAATATGCCTTGACTTGTAGGACTGCCCTCATATGTCTCATACACTCCATATTTCTCAGCTAATTCACAACTTGCTTCTAAAGCTCCATAGTAAATTGTTTCAAAAATTTGTTGGTTTAATTTAATGGCAGTTTCACTTTCATAAGGAATTCGCATTAAAACAAAAGCATCTGCTAATCCTTGCACTCCAATTCCTATGGGCCTGTGTCTCATATTTGAATTTCTTGCCTCTGGTACTGGATAATAATTAACATCAATTATTTTATTCAAATTTTGGGTTATTATTTTAGTGACATCCTTTAACTTTGCAAAATTATATGTTTTATCGTCATTAACAAACATGTTTAATGCTATTGAAGCCAAATTACAAACAGCAACTTCGTCAGCTGAGGTGTATTCAACTATTTCAGTACAAAGATTACTGCATTTAATTGTGCCCAAATTCTTTTGGTTACTTTTTCTATTGCATGAATCTTTGTATAGCATGAAGGGGGTCCCAGTTTCCACTTGTGATTCAATTATAGCCTTCCATAAAACCTGTGCTCTAACTTGTTTCACAAATCGTCCTTCTTGTTCATAGTGATGATAGAGAGCATCAAACTCCTTACCCCAGCAATCAGCAAGCCCAGGAGACTCATGAGGGCACATGAGACTCCAATTTTCATTAGCTTCAACTCTCTTCATAAACAAATCTGGTATCCACAATGCATAAAATAGCTCTCTTGCACGTACTTCTTCTTTACCAGTGTTCTTTTTTAAATCTAAGAATTCAAAGATATCACTATGCCAAGGTTCTAAGTATACAGCAAAAGCCCCAGGTCGTTTATTTCCACCTTGATCTACATAGCGGGCTGTATTATTATACACCCTTAACATGGGGACTAAACCATTAGAGACTCCATTTGTGCCAGCTATGTAGGTGCCCTTGGCTCTGATACAGTGCACATGGACACCAATTCCACCAGCAGATTTAGAAATTAAAGCACATTGCTTCAGTGTATCATAAATGCCTTCAATGCTATCATCTTTCATTGCAATAAGAAAACAAGAAGACAGTTGGGGGCGTGGTGTGGCTGCTGAGAAAAGTGTTGGACTAGCATGGGTGAAGTACTTCTCAGACAGTAAGTTGTAAGTGTTTATGGCGCCATCTATATCTTCACCATGTATTCCAATGGAAACTCTCATTAACATATGCTGAGGCCTTTCTGCAACCTAAAAAAGCAATTCGTTAAATAATATTTCAATCATATCCTAATGAATATCTTAAGAGAAAAATTACAAAAAATATACCTTGTTATTTATCTTCAATAAATAAGATCTTTCCAATGTTTTAAACCCAAAGTAATTATATTTGAAATCTCTATCATAAACAATAGCCGAGTCTAATCTCTCTTTAGTTTGAAGGATTATATTGTAATGAAAATCAGAGATCATGGGTGTTCTCTTTTTTGTATGTGGATTTACAATATTGTACAGGTCAGTCATAACATCTGAAATCAGTATGTAATTTAAATTATGACTTAATTAATTATTAATCTGCAGCTCTGGACTGAGTTTTTTGTTCTTTTACCTGAGAAGTGTTTTTTTGTTTCTTTATGCAAGTTAGAAATGGCTAGTCTGGCAGCCAATATTGCATAATCGGGATGATCAGTTGTCATAGTAGCTGCTGTTTCAGCAGCTAAGTTGTCCAATTCAACGGTAGTTACTCCAGAGTATATGCCACTGATGACTTTTAAGGTAATGGACACCTAAAAGACAAAAAAAGATTATGATCAGAAAAGGTATTTCTATTTAAGTTCTATTCTATTTCTAGTAAAAGTTTGTGAGGATGTATGTGTTACTGTAAAAGCCCGAAAATTGCACCACTGTGCAGCCCCCCGCTACTTGGATCCCCTCCCTCCGTTGCCGACGCGGCCACAGCTCGCTTCAATTAATCGTTTGACACGTTTGAACACAAAACTTGCTAAAAGTAACTTATTTTTTTAGATTTTATAAAATAATAGACGAGATCGTGGCAAGCAAGAAAGATAACAACTTTTATATGGATTAGGAAGAAATACATAAAGTGTTTAGAGGAAGTCAAAACTGCAAAAAATGCGAAGAAGAAGAAAGCCGTTCATTACCGATGGATAAAGCGTTTTGACATTTTGACTATAGGCAGCGAAGAAAAACTAATTGCGCCGATGAAGGAAGAGAATGAAGAAATCAGGTATTACGTTTGTTACAAAGACTTATTCAACAATCTTGATGAAACATGTTGCTGTTGGACACGGTGGAAGCACGAGGATGGAATATAATCGCAAGTAAAAAATGTAACAGTTGAGGCAATAATAACTTGTTTAAAGCTTTGCCAACCGTGTCAAAAGAAGCCAAAGACTTTGAGAAGGGGGATTGTCATCAAGCCTATTCTCCATAGTGAAATGAACTCACGTTGTCAAGTAGATCTAGTCGATCTGCAAATGAACCCCGATGGAAAGTATAAATTCATTTTAGTTTATCAAATCATCTTACAAAATTGCTGATTCTTCGTGAACTTTAATCCAAAACGCGCACAAGAAGTTATACCATCTCTTGGATATTTTTACCACTGAGCGTTATGTTTGTGAGATATTTTATTTTTGATATTTTTTTTTATTATTTAAAAAGTAATTTGAAGGTGTCTTTAAATTATGTTTTACTAGTTTGATAAATATTCCAAATAAAAATAATTTAAACCATGTCAGTATTTACTATTAACTGATAGGTTTAAGGATAATTAAAAATGATCATAATTATAATTACAATTATGTAAGGTTTTGACTGATATGTGATTGAAATAAATGATTAAATTGATTAATTCATTGTTTTTTTTAAATAAACAAGATTTACCAACCGTCATTGTAAAAACCTAGGATTTACCAAACTCTCATGGTAAAAGCCGGAAAAATTATCTTTCTTTATAAAATTCGGACTTTTATCAATAACGGTTGGTAAATCTTATCATTTACCAATATTCGGGCTTTTACACTAACATATGGATGTTTGTTGCTGTTTCATGTAAAAACTTCTAAACAAATTGCGATGAAACTGTGTACGTAGATAGCTGGAGACCTGGATTAACACATATGTTACTTTTTATCCCGATATTCCGACGGCATCGGGACTAACGCTGGTGCACCTTCAAAACTGCTGTGTAACCTGACAACAATTTTGAAGGTAGGCGAAGCCAATGCACATGTAGTGGGTGTTTTAAAAACATATTACACTAGCTGCGCTCCGCGGTTTCACCCGCGTAACTTCTTTTCTGCAGAACAAGCAACAAAATATGACATCAACGTAAAACTATCGAAATATCTACAATACAGTGAATCTAACGTAATGTCTAAGAATTAGGTGGTATCTACACATGCAACTCTATCTTTTATTAGAACTCTGGTTTAACTTGTCTATCCTATAAATTTAATTTCTTTCCCATTTAATAACAAATTGTTAAAATTGAACCATGCTTTTAGAGAGTCTTATTTACATCATCAGTAACAGGTTGCTGTCTTTTAGTTTAAAAGAAAGTGATGTGTCATCTGCAAATAATCCACCACTTGTGGGATCCCAATGGTGACCATAGACCCAAGAGATCTCTTTCCATTAATATCTACTCGTTGGATCCTGTCACATTAATATAAAGCAAGAAGTTCCTATTTAATTTTGGAGGAAGTCTATGCCCAGCAGTGGGTGTCAACCGACTGAAATGATGATGGCATCATCATCATTTCAGTCGGAATTAGAGATATGTCCTAGGATCTTCTCCATAGAAGATCCTAGGCCATATCTCTAATTCTGTAGAGATGTCATTTTCTGATCAATGCGTTATGAGAAACCTAATCAAAAATGCTTTAGATAAATCACAAAATCAACCCCTTGTGAAACCAAGCTGATTCTGATGTAGCAGTTAGTTTTTTATTAAAACAACTTTTTTATATTACTAATTTTATGATATTATATTGTTTTATTGCATATTTATTTGTAAACAGCAATAAACAGAATTGCAGCAATAAAAATGAGTATTTATAAAAGACAATCTGGAATAATAGTAAATAAAAATTAATTTTTATCACATATAATTTTTACATTTAACATTAACCATAACATTTAAAAAACTTCTATAGTACACATTCTTCCAATGTGTCCAAAATTACTTATTACAATAATAATATCAAAGGTACTGTATATTGTAGTAAATGTAAGGACTTACAGGATCAACAAAGTCCATATTCAACCCATAGCAAAGCTTCTTAATCCTGGATGTTATTTTATCAATATGCACCTCCTCCATTCTTCCACCTGAAAGTGTAATAATATGCTTGATAATATATGTAGTACACAACAAACAGAACATTTTAATTTTACTACTACTGTTCTCACCATGGTCGTAATTCACAAGTAATTATCACAACACTAGTAATTATCGAAAATTTTAGAAAACATTTTAACTTTTTGTCCACTTTTATACATTCATGCATTGTACATCTGAGACCATACACTTTTATAATACTCCATCGAAGGTAGGAAATTTATTTTAAAAAATAGAGAAGACTACCTGCTTGTCAACACTGATTATCTATATTTAAAAAAATATTTAAATTTTTTATTGATAAACTAAAGCTTGTCAAAAGCTACTAAACAAATAAATAAAATTGATAAACATAAGAGAAAATGGTTCTAACTGTTTTGTTGTTTATAGATTTGATCTAATTGTAACAAAATCTCAAGTCAGCCAGCTCAAGCAGCATAGGAGACTGTTTTGTAAATACATTGAAAACTCTTTAATAATGCCCTACTAAAATGCTTGACAACCTGCACCCATGGAGAATTGATTATTCCATGGAATTAGAAGATTTAATGGTAAATGCATCCTGCCTCCAAAGAATATAAAATATACCTATTTTTACATATAGAGTAATTCTGTAGCTTTGTATAAATTTCATAAATTGTTTAAACACTTGTAAAGGAAGTAGAATATTATCTTCTTGTTTTGTTTTAAGCTTACTGCTGAGATGTATTTAGGAAAGCCAACTGAGGTCCAAAAGGAAAGACGGTAAAATTTCTCAAAGGTTAATGAATTCAGAAACCAGAAAAAAAGATGGTTTGGATATAAATGATCAAAAATGATGATTAAAAAAAGAAAGGACCATAGAGCTGTCATATAACCAAAGAAAGCTGCAAACTATTAACTATCAGAAAAGCATTTAATTCCAGTGGGAACAACTGTTATTATATTTTTAAAACTTTAAAACTACAATAAGTTAGAAGTGATTATTAAAAAAAATTTAATCTGACAAGCCGTCTTCCAATTAATTATAACTATACAATAGGTACAAGCCATCATTTATTTAAATTATACAAACAAAACAATGTACAATTTACAGTTTGTGAGCCTTTGTCATCCAACTGGTTTCTATGCATAATACAACTTAACAGAATGTCCTGCTTGGGTTGAAAGTCTCATTTTCAAAAGCCTAACTACAGTAATAGTAAAACCGAAGACCTTTATCCTTATGTGAACCTGTAACTTTCGTCATCTGTATGACCTACACTCCTATGAGGATTATGCAGAGACCCCATCTAAAGAGTTAACCGAGTCTGTTTTAGTACAGGAATCTAGAAGGGAGGATGTCGTGAAATTGGTCATAAATGACTGGATCGCTCTAAAATCACTCATACGTCATCCAAGTGAGACAGGACACTATTTTTCTCGAGCTGGATAAGATAATAAGGATTTGAATCTTTCGTGTAAATCAAAATGTAATGTAAGTTTACTTACCACGTTTTAATACAAACAGCTTATTTGTCTTGCCAACCATGATTACCTTTCAGAAGACTTTAATGAATAAATTCAATCCGAAGAACGTTGTAAAATAATGATAATTATGTTCTTAGTTAAAATCCAGTTTCGATGAGATATCAATCACCAAATATATCAAAAGAATGGTCAATGACGTTAAATTAGGCGGGAAATAGTCATGGGTTTAGTAATATTACTGTATTCTATAGTCTGTGACTCTGGGCTAGGGATGGCGATCTGAGATCAATTAATAGAAGAAGCGATTTTTTAGACGCAAAATATCGATTTTTTTTAATCGATGTGCAGTACTGAATCGATCCAGTGAATCGATATTGCACCCTTGATAATCTCAGTTCGATTTTTTTTTGTTTTGGTAAAAACAATAAAATTATTTACAATTATATAGTTGAATGTATCCGTAATATTACGGTGTTGTCAGTTAAAGGGTTAATTACTCAATCCTTCGCCTCCATTGAATAAAAAAAAAGGTAAAAACTCTATTTATCACGACCTTCACTCAATATCTATGATATTTATGAGTATCGTGGGATCATCTGTTCCTTATGAACGCCTTTTTTCAATTGCCGGCAACATCGTAAGTGATGAGCGGAAGCGCTTGGATCCCAGTAGACTTGACAGACTATTGTATTAAAAAGTTTAGATATGAAGCATTGGGAACTTTAAGTTTTTCATGTAATAAATATATTTTGAAAATAAATGTCTTCTTAAATATCTGATCTGACTTTGATATGGTAATAAAAATAATTGTTAATATCGAATTCCCTGAACTAAAAAGAAACTGATTTTACTGATAACAGATTATTTATTGGTATCTTTCTTGTTTTCCATAAAATGAATTTATATTTATATTTATAAATGCAAACTTGAAAAAAAAACGATTTTTAAAAATCGATCTTTTAGGCCTCGATTTTTTTCTCAATCGATACATCAGCATACGATTCGAATCGATTAAATAATCGATGTTTTTCAGACAGAATCGCCATCCCTAATCTGCGCTCATGAGTGGCTCTATGGATCCGTTCCGTTTAAAGTTGGCGGAAGGAAGTCATTTTTTTACAATTTTTTTTGCTATTTCAATTGTTCGTTAACACTTTTCTACGGCTATCTTAAGTTGGCGTTTTTAACCTTTTTTTGGTATTTCAACTGTTCGTTAAATGTTCTTCATTGTTCGATCAAAAATAAAAAAAATACCCTCAACTTGCAGGGAGAAGTAATTTTTTTACATTTTATTACCCTCAAGTTGGCGGGGGGAAGTCGTTTTTATTTTTATTTTTTTTCCGTTTGACAATCCGATATATATATATATTTCTCTCCGTTATTTATGAACCGATTTTGATTATTCTTTTTGAAGTTATACTTCTTTTGGCGCGTTATGGAAAAAGGTCGGAGTAAGTCACTGGAGCAAAGCTCACGGACTAAAAGTTAACCCAGGGAAGACACAGGTCATTGTTATCGATAGCTCAAGGCTTTTATCCAGAATAGGCTGGTCACTAGTGGTCACTGCTCAAGTTTCCTGCGATGGTACAAGCAGTGGCGGATTTACACATTTGTCGCCTGTAGGCTAGTTACATTTTGCCGCCCCTACCTCCTCTTCGATTCGATATGCAATTCACAATGATTTTAATTACAACTTTTTGAAGTAAAACTTCTTTACGGGCGCTTGGGGAGTAAGCTGGTGAATGCTTGACGAAAAGAGTGATCGGGCGAGGTGAACGGAAGAAGCTGGTAAATTCGTTACGAAAAGTGTGATCGGGCGAGGTAAACGGAAGTTGAGAGGGAGATATAAGTTAGTGAAAATAGAAAGAGAGAGAGTTAAGTTTCGTATATTACTATAAGGGCAAGAGAGAGAGGTGCGAGCACACATTTTCTTTCTCTCTTTCTCTCATAGCCAGTTACGATTCGTATGAAGTTTTACTCCAGTCGTGTGGTCTAAAGCACACTAGTTTTTTTTTGTCAATGATTTTTGCACTAATTACATCACCTTTTTTCCATAATTAGTATGATTGTGAATTAGAGGATCGATGTCGTCTCGGTTTCTAGATTTTTTTTACATCCCAAAGATTTAGCTTTTGAAGTTAAAACTTCTTTATCGGGGCTGTGCACTTTTGTTGATGGTTAATAAATGTTAAACTCGCGTCAGGACACGTGACTCACATCGAAAATTCGAAAGACGGAGCCGAGTTTCTTATATTTAAAAAAATATAACATTCGAAATTACAACATTTATGAGCGGCCAGGAGCGCAGAACTTTCAGTGAACCCTATGTATACATTTAGATATGTTATTACCTACTTTTTATTTTTAACATAATTATATATATCCTATCCAGGTGCATATCAAGGTATTTAGCCGAGTCTGAGTGTGGTATTTGTTCTCCTAACTCCTCTTGTTGGTAATTGTTTAGCTAAGATTGATTGTTTTTTTATGGTACCTATATTTCTAAGCTAATAAAAGCTCAATCATGTACTACTGTTAAGGTGGGGAAGTTATGCCTTAATACTACTTACACATGTATATTCAATAAACGTTCAATTCATCAGCCTATGGCAGTCCACTGCTCTCTTAACGTGCGCCAAACACCCAGTTCTCCGCCTTTCGCATCCAATCTATCCGAGTTACCTTTCTCAGTTTGCCCGTCCATCTGGCTGGTGGGCAGCGTCCCACCTTCCGTTTACCAGTTCGCGATCTCAGCTCTAGAACCCGTGTGCCTCAACGACCATGCCAGGCAACCTCAGCATGCTTATTCTGCATTCGGTTGACCTCATTACGAATTTTATCTCCAAGAAACTCCAAGCATGGCTCGCTTTACAGCCCGCTGCGCGACTTTAAAAGCTTGTTAACTAGACCGATTGACACACTGTGCCGAGACGTGGGTACTAACAACCCCACCGCCAGTCTCAGCACCGTATGTCAAGAGAGGTTTTCTTCCCGAAGTTGTCTTATGTCAAATTCGAGCGTCAACCCTTCGAATCGGTCTGGGTGCGACTTGTTCATGAACATAAGTTAGTTTAGGACTTAGGACAAACTTAGTTTTTTCCAAGTTTATACCAAGATCGTCGCGTCGGGATGCTCCATTTAGGCCTTTGCAGCCTATTGTGAGTGAGTGTATGTACATGTATAAGTGCCAGTTTTTTACTTTTTCATCCAGCTGCCCCAGCGACTCTGCTATTAGAACGATGTCACCGGCAAACCGAAGGTGGTAAGATATACTCTACATTTATATTGATACCCCGTGTAGTCCAATCTAGTGTCTTGAAGACGTCCTCAAGGGCGTTGGTGAATAGTTTGGAGAAAACATTCCCTTGAATAACTATACCTCTTCGTCGTCATCGTCCTATGGTCTTGGAACGGTACGGTCATCGTGTTGGTGTCATATAAACTTTTCAACACCTCGATAAATCGCCAGTCAACACGACGTCATTGCAGAGTATCCAGAATTGCCCGGGTCTCGATGGAGTCGAAGGCTTTCTCATAGATCACAAAAGCCGTATACAGTGGCTGAAAATACTTCTCGGTCTTTTGCACAATGTGTCGAGCAGTATGGATATGGTTCTAGGTGCCGTGGCTTTTTGGAAACCCGACTTGTTACGGTGGGTAGTATTCGTCAAGTTATCTCGCGAGACGGCTTTTTCAGACTCTCGAAAACAACTTGTAGATATGGTTCAGGAGTAAGATGGGTCTATGGTTTTTCAACAAGATGTTGTCTCCTTTTGTGAACAAAAGTACGTTAGGTTAACACCTAGGTGTTAAACTTTGTTAGAGGACGGAACTAAACTACTACCTATTACTATTAATGTTTTAAGTGTCTAGTGCTACTTCGACCATTTTTGGTCTTTTGTAACGCACTTTTGCTTTGTAGTTCACTGCTCAGACTTATAGCTTCGTGAAACCTTAAGATTTTATCAGCAGTGATTATTGTTTGTATTTCCTACGGTTGCATGATGTACAACCCTAGGGTAATACTTCGGTGCCGCATTAGTAGGCCACAAAAGCATAGAATAGGCATTGCAGTTTCTTCTGCGTCTCGACAGAATCTGCATATTGTGTTCTCACCCAACTTTAGGTTGAACATATGTTTGTTCAGTTAGCAGGGTCCGGTGATGATTGAGAAGGAGCTCAGGTTTTGTATCTTTTGAGCTCAAGAAGTTCTTTTGATACTTTGTTGTCATAGCTCTTTCGAGTGTCTTACACCAGTCGTGGTCTTCCATCTCTTAATTGCCATTGATATGTATTGGGCGTTTATGATTGAATAAGCTCGCCGCAGATTGGTTCCGATCAATGCTGTTCATTGTCTGCACCAGCTCTGGCGAGTTCATCGGCTTTTTCATTGCTACCTAATTTAGACTCGCTAGCTCTCCCAGGAATTGCATCTGGCCTACCTTTAGGAGCTCGGTAGTATTTCCGTCATCCCCAGGAGATCCGTTATTCTTTAGCTGCTCGAGAGCTGCCTCTATCTCGCTGTGGATAATTTCAGGTATGTCCTGCCTGTAATGGCGAGGTAATGGGGCTCTGTGGTCATCATCACTGAGTCTCGTTGGTTCTATCATCCGTGATTCGTACAGCTGTTCATAAAACATCTCGATCTCGTCGAGAATCTGGCCCTGCACTTTCGTTTACTGCCATTCTTAGTTTTAAGTTTCGTCAATTGGGGCCTCCCCGTGTGCTGAGCGAACACTTTTAACCCCCTGTTGCAGTCTCTATTGTGTGAATATTTAAACTTCGGTGGTCGCGTCATACCAGTTTTTTAGGCTCTCATGTCCGACGTTGATGGCTGAGTAGTAGCTGTAGGCTGAGTAGCGCATTTACGTGAGAGAGCAATGCTTCGGCACGTATGGGCCGGCTTAACCGGAGTGATACCAAGGCCTCACAGAAAACCGGCAGTGAAGCAATGCTTGCATTGCTTTTCGCCGAGTGAATGAGGTTACCGAAGGCCCTAATCCTTACCTCCCCCCCTCCCACTCTTCCCCTACTCCCACCTAAAAACCGGCAACGCACTTGTGACTCTTGAGTTGCAGGTGCCCATGGCGGTTTTAGTCATTTACCATCAGGTGTGTACGTTACCCAGCTGGAAAGTTGCTCCTAGAGTGATATGAGTGGAACGTATAATTAGTGCGTAATCTGCTGTAAATGTGCGCCGCATAAAAAATTTGTGCCTGTTGTCGTTTTCGAAAAAAACGAAAAAAATGATTCCTGCTGGGGTAACGTTCTTCCAGCAGGAAAATTCCAAACTAATTATCACAGAGAGAAATTTTGTGGATGGGTAGAGAGCTTATATTTCTGCTAAAATGTGGGCCGAAAATATAATTTGTGCGTCTTCAGGTTTTCGAGAAATTGGTTTTCCTGCTGGGGTAACGTTTTGCAGAATCGTGTATCTCAAAAACTATTGTATGTGCGCCTGTAGAATAAACATACACGAGTAGCTCTTAATTTGTGCTAATTTGTGACAATAATATTTAAGAAAATATTTATAATTTTCAAGTAATCGCGCTTTTTTAAAACCCAAAAAATATCGCAGCGCCTAAATGAGAAAACGTAGAAGATCGCTGAAAACTGTATTCAGTCCTTCTTGACGCCTATAATCACCATAATAAGTTTCAAAAGTGTACATACATGCGTTATTCAATAATATTACTAAAAGTCAAAACGATGGTGTCATAACTTTGGCTTCAACATACAAAAAACTGGCTCAACCCAAGATGTGTAGGGGTAAACCAAAAATTTGTGCGTTCAGTCAATAATATATAGTGAAAATATCCAGCTTGTATGTTTCGCAATGAGGATCAGTCACGTTTTTTGTTAAGTATGCAGATTTATAGCTATAAAAAAAACAATAAACACTGTGTTTAAATTTTTTTAATCGGATCAAAAATGACTAAGATACAGAGATTTTAGTGCACCACCTTAAAAAACGCTCGCGAGAAAGGCTGGGAACGCTGTGACGTCATTCATCGCGTATCGGCAAAAGTGGCGGGTCGCCTTTGCGTCGCCAACTTGGTAAGCTTTTAGTCTAGCGCAGTTAGTGCAACGTGCATTTTTAAAGTGATAATGCCGTCAAATAAGTATTGCATTGTCCCAAAATGCAAAAATACAAGTGTTAATCCACCTAATAAGCTTTTTCTGACTGTGCCGAAAGATGCACAAATAATAAATAAAATGGTGTAAAACAATGCGGAGAGATGACAAAACTCCTCTGTCATGCCGAAGTGGTTTATAGGTACTGTTGCGAAGATTATTTTGACGTAAGTAGGTACCTACAGTATCCTAGCTAGAGTATCTACCTAATATCAGTAGGTACAATATGGTCAACGGGTCTAGTGCTAATCATTCGTAAAGTTAGCAGTAGTTCGATGCGCAGTAGACAATTTAGTATGAAAAAGCTGCACTGCGCATGTCAAACAGCTAAAATTCACGAATAGATTCACTGACCGTATAGAGTATAATATACCTACGTATTGTGCATCGTTTTTATAATTTCTTAATAACATTTGAATTTCCGCGGATAGCTTTGATGTTCGTTCATTCATGCCTAATGCCTACCTACTCAAATAAACAATCGCACAAGGATATTCGAGCCCAGACCACCACCGCGATGTTACAAAGAGGATTTTACGAGAGAGATTTGTTCGTGGGAGAGCCATGCTTCGGCACATATGGCCCGGCTTGACCAGAGTGATACCACGGCCTCACAGAAAGCCGGCAGTGAAGCAATGCTTGCATTGCTTTTTGCCGCTTGAGTGAGGTTACCGGAGGCCCTAACCCTTCCCTCTTCCCTATTCCCGTCCTTCCACTCTTCCCACTCGTCCCCCCTCTCCCCTTACTCCCACCTTAAAGGGCGGCAACGCACTTATGACTCTTGAGTTACAGGTGCCCATGGGCGGCGGTAGTCATTTACCATTATGTGACCCGTCTGCTCGTTTGCCCCCTATACCATAAAAAAAAAATGCCCTGAGCGGGCAGGTGATTTTGTCATGTGATAAACGCGATCTGTGATTATGTGTGAAAGCGCGGCTGCCGCCCGACGCCCGTTACTGACTGTTAAGTATTGTTTTATTTGTATCCTCCCATTCGGATGAAATGGTCAAACAATAGTTTTCGTCATAGTCAACTTCGTGTAAAGCTAAAGATTTATCTTGTTCAAACTGAGGGCTCGCTACGCAAAACAAGCATTTTATTTTTCCTGCGAAAAGCATGGTGTTCGGTTTGTGCTTTGCACTTGTTAGAGATAATATTTGAATCATTTAAATAATCCAGAAAAATCTCATCCTCAGAACACGCAGTTAAAGTGGGTAAGTAGGTACTTAGAGACCTATTTTAGGTACTTAGTAGGAGTAGGTAGGTATAGACTTACTTACCTTTTCATTTTATCCCTACAAAACCGACCTCTATAATAGGTAGCTACCTACTCGTATCTATTTAGATATCAATAGATACTCACTATCAATATAAATACTGTTATACTAATAATATAACATCAAAATATAGTAAAAACTAAATAATTAACATACCACGACATGAGCGAAATGGTGAATAATCTGAACCGTTTGGTTGTTGACCAAACTAGCGATTTTGCACGAGTGGAGGGTGCGATTCGCGACGTGTGACGTCATCATACCAAGTGCAGCTCCGAGCAAGCGTTTTGAAATAGCCGAACAGAAAACTTTAATAACTTTGTCATTTCTTGTTGAATTTGAATTATTTAAAAAACGAAATGATCAGAATGTTATAGCGCATACGCTCTTATATTTAGAAATCTAATATTTTGTTATGTGAATGATCCTCATAAAGTAGATATAAACAAAAATCAAAACATTAAACAACGGCTGGTTATCCGATCAAATTCGAATGGCTACAAAAAAGCGACGGATTCATACACATTGGGGGTGACTTACCCTTCGCTGAAAGGAGGGGAAGAATCGGGGCGGAATGTCGAGCTGACACACGTGGCTTGAATATCTTCTCAAATTCCTTTCTTCGCCGGTTCTTGAGTTGTATCACCACCAAGACGTTTTTATTGTTGACAGGGAACACTCGCGTGTGGTTTTATATTGATTTATAGCGATTTAATTAGTATTTATGAGCGTATTAGCGGGAACTCCAATGCGTGTGCGTCGCGACCCTTTTTGCGAGAGGGGTAGCGGAAGGAAGGGGGGGGGGGTGTATGATAGGAAGAGGCGTGTTATGCGTTCGGAAATGTGTAAATGAATGTTTAATGCTTATGTAGTATAACTTTATCTTATAAATGTGTGAATAAAAAATATGATATAATTATAGGGTGAAATCCTCCCCCAAGCCGATTGGTCACCGTGGGGGAAACTATTAAAAGTGTGCACCTACAATGTTAAGTCTATAGCATCAGCCGAACGATACATTGAATTGTGCCATGCTCTAGAAAAAAGTAAATTACGATATAATAGGACTAGCAGAAGTACGAAGAAGAGGATGCCAAATTGAAGAACACCGAGATCACATATTTTGCTATATAGGGGAAACACCTGGACTATACGGAGTAGGATTTATAATTAAGAAAAATCTCAAATCAAATATAATAAACTTTATTGGAATATCAGAACGAGTATCCTTGTTACAATTAAAATTTGATCAAATTAATATATCAATAATTCAAGCCTATGCTCCAACAGGGGGCTCAAGTGAAGAGGAATTATGTAAATTTTATAAAGATTTAAGTAAAGCTCATGAATTAGTTGACAAAATAGTCCTCGTAATTTCAATGCTAAGATTGGAAGACCAAAAAAATCCGAGACACTGCTAATGGGAAAATATGGATACGGAAATAGAAATGAAAGAGGAACGCGAATGATCCAATATACCTATGAAAATAGACTATCAATTATGAACACATATTTTAGAAAAAAAGAAAATCGCAGGTGGACTTGGATCTCCCCAGATCAAAAAACTAAAAATGAAATCGATTTCATAATGAGCAACAAACCAAGTAGAATAACAAACGTAGAAATACTAAATCAAGTAAAATTCCAATCAGACCACAGACTGGTAAGAGCTACTTTTAAATTGAGTACAGCCAAAAAGAACAGGAAGACCTTCAACTCTATTCCTAAGTCCCTAAAAAATGATGAGGAATCCAAATGTTATGTTGATAACCTGAAACTCAACATTAACAAACTTAATACTCTAAACGAAACACAAGACATACAAAGTTATTACAATAAATTTGAAGAAATTATAAAAAACAGCCTAAAGACAAAACAAAAAGAAGACAAAAGTAGAAAGAAGCACAACAAAGTTCTGACAAAAACTACTATAGATCTAATAAATGAAAGAACTACATTAATAACTACCATGAAAAAGACTAAAGAAATGAAAGAAAACCTTAAAGAATTGTATAAAAAGACAAATAAAGCCATAAAGATAGACTACAACAATTACAGGAAAAGAATTATAGAAAAGAATCTTAATACTTACAGGAGCTCAAAAGCCTACAAGGAATTAAATAAACACAAAAACTGGATACAAAAATTGGAAGGGAAGAAAATAACAAGAAACAGGCAGGAAGTACTGAGTAACGCCACAGAATTCTATAAAACCCTTTACAGCAAACCACCTAAAGGTACGAGTGGAAAACAAGACGAAGATATAATCATAACGGAACCAAACCACAACATAGAACTAATAAATGAAAAAGAAGTAATATCACATATAAAAAAATTAAAATACGACAAGTGCCCTGGACCCGATAACATTAGTAATGAAGCACTGAAGATAGGAGCACCTATTTTCGTGACACATCTTACAGAACTTTTTAATATGGTGCTTAAAACGGAAACAGTACCTACGCACTAGTGCCAATCGGACATAATACTTATCTATAAAAAGGGTAACCCGTTAGACATCGGAAATAATAGGCCAATCAGCTTATTATCAAGTATTTATAAACAGTTTGCATCTATCCTACAGAGTCGCATTACTGAACAAATCGATAAAAATCAACCGATTGAACAGGCAGGATTTCGGACGAGCTTTTCGACACATGACCACATACATGCAACAGAACAATTGTTAGAGAAATTTACAGAATTTAATTACCCATTGTATATGGCATTTGTGGATTACTTAAAGGCTTTTGACAGTATAACTCATAATTTTATTTGGAAAGCGCTAAAAGCAAGCAATATAAATAATACATATATAAATATTCTAATAAACATATACTCAAAAAGTAAAAGTTAAGTAAAATTAGAAAGAAGAGGTGAAGAAGTAGACATAAGACAGGAGTAAGACAGGGCCAAGGGACAAAACCCTATATCGCCTAAACTGTTTATAGCAGTACTAGAGGGTATCTTCCAAAAGATCGACTGGAAAAACAAAGGTATCTAGATAATGGATCAACATCTGGCACATTTAAGGTTTGCAGACGACAGTGTGCTTATAGCTAAAACACCAAATGAATTAGAGAACATGATACAAACCTTGAATAGTGAGAGCAAAAACGTTGGTCTAGACATGAACCCAAGCAAAACTAAAGCTATGACTAACAACTATAAAAAACCAATATTTGTAAATGGAAAAAAAATTGAATATGTAAACGAATACGTCTATTTTGTTAAACAAGTCTCGTTCAGTACAAACAGGGACGAAGAAGAAGTGGATCGAAGAATTACCATTGCATGGAATAAGTTTTGGGCACAAAAAGAAATTTTAAAAGGAGACTACAGCTTAGATCAAAAAAAGATTAAAATAGATACGTGCATATTGCCAAGCCTAACATACAGCAGTCAAACGTGGGTTTATACAAATAAAATAAAAAACAAACTAATAACTACACAACGAGCTATGGAAAGAAGCATCTTAAAAATAAAGAAAATTAAAAAAATTAGAAGCGAAAATATAAGGAAGAAAACGAAATTAACAGATGCTCTGGAATACGCTTTGAAGCAAAAATGGCAATGGGCTGGACATATCTGTAGAGTAAAGGACAAAAGATGGACGCTGCAAGCGACAAAGTGGAAGGGAGCGCTAGGGAAAAGACACGTCGGAAGACCAAAGAAACCATGGGCTGAAGATATAGTGGAGATCGCGGGAAACGGATGGATGGAGATAGGCCAGGACAGAGATAGATGGAGAAAAATGGAGGAGGCTTTTACCCGAAAGGGGTCCGAAATAAAGTCTTGATTAAAAATAAAAGAACTACATAGCACTACTAACAATAATAATACACATATGTAATGTAAACTTTTTTCGGAATAAATAAAGCTTTATTATTATTTATAGGGTGAATGGCGTTTACAACTCCCCCGGCCTAGAGGTTTTTCCTCTAAACAAAGCGTTAGAAAAACTAATTATTTAAGAGTAAGAGTTAAGAAAATTATGTATATGCAATATTTTATAATTATTTACTGACGCGGAAGAGGGCAAACTCTAACTACTGGGCGAATGAAGCTACCAGCAGCAATGCGAACTTTAATGGTGCGAATTATTCCATCCTTTCCCTAATTTTCCCTTTAATTACCACTAACGTGCCTAATTCGATGAGGTTGGATAGAGTAAGCCATTTCTCTCTCTGCTGTAGAGAAGTTACATATTCTTTGACGCCAAAAACTTTGATTGAGTTTAGTTACGAGTTGAAAACGAGTTAAGCGGTTCTCATGTACCTCAGAAGAATCTTCTGCAGGCAGGAATTTAAGCGGAGTTACGTTTAAAAAATGATTAGGAGTTAATGCGCTGATACTAGAGGGGTCTGAGCTAAGAACACATAGAGGGCGGCTATTGAGCATTCCTTCAATCTTAACAAGGATTGTGTTGAGTTTTTCGTATGTGAGTACTTGAGCTCATATAATTTTATAGAGATGCGTTTTAACGCAGCGAACATTAACTTCTGCGAGACCATTAAAATGTGGCCCGTACGGAGGACTATGTTGAAATTCAATGCGTTGCTCGGCTAATTGGTTACCTATGTAATTTTTATGTGCTACAGAATCTAATAATGCGTATATTTCATTTAATTTGCGTTGAGCCCCAATGAAGTTGGTTCCTCCATCACTATATATCATAGAGACGGGGCCTCTTCTACTAATAAAACGCTTAAACGCGGCGAGAAACAAATCAGAACTAAGGTCAGAAACTAATTCAATGTGCAGTGCCTTTGTAGTTAAACACACAAAGATACAGATATAGGCCTTTTGACTTTTGATTCCACGGCGTCGAATGTGCGTGACAAAATAGGGACCAGCCTAACCTACAGCGGTAAAAGCGAAAGCTTTGGCCTCAGTTACCCGAAACTCAGGCAAATCTCCCATGAAAGGAGTTTGCGATTTGGGGTTGAGTCTGAAGCAAATGTTGCAACGATGAACTCTTTGACGCACTAGGTTATTAGCACCAAGAATCCAAAACTTTTGACGAAGCAGTGAAATCAAAAGAGTAGGACCGGTATGCAGGTTAAAGTAATGGTAATAATCAATAAGCGTTTCTGTGAAGCGGTCTTTAGCGGGAAGTATCATAGGGTGTTTCTGATTAAAATTTAGCTGGGCGTGCGTGAGTCGTCCACCGACGCGTATAATATTATCATTGTCGAGGAAGGAGTTAAGTTTCAGAAGCGATTTACTCATGCGTTTATTATTTTTTAATGCGGTTATATCATTAGCGAAATGTTTATTTTGAATATAGCGTACAAGATAGCATTCAGCGTAATCATAATCTGCGGGAGTTATCAAACCTTTGGTCCGTAAAACTAAAATCGTAGCACATAAACAGTGGCGCGTAATAATTTCTTAAAACTAGAGATGCGGTCAGTTAAGGGTTGAAGCGGATATTCGTCACATGGACTCGAGTTTATAAGCGTAGCAAGCGTTATTGTTTTACATTCAAAATTTTCATTTTGAATTGAACAAGGTTGAAACGGAGCGACAGGCCATGTTTTGATAGGCTGTGCGACCCAGTCCGAAGCGAGCGAGTGAAATCTTTTTTTTTTATATTAATTAATAATTAAATATTTTGAGTCAATTAAATTAGCTAATTAAAGTAGCGCGGCAGAAAGTTCGAGGCGAGCGAGTAAAATCTTTTGTTTTCTTTTTTTTTAATTATAAACAGCCCTATGCGGAATATGATAACAATTGCGCGTTTGAGAATCGGAATCCACTTTGGTCAAATAACCTTGGTCAATACAATCTTGCACAGTCGCGTTATAATCAGAGCGTAACTCAAGCGTGTTATTAATTTCCTTTCCAAGTTTAAGAGGCGTTTTCTAGCGACATTGTATGAGTTTCCGAGAAATGAGGGGTCATGTCTAATAGGGAGTGATACAGTATATCTACCCGCTTCGTCGCGTGAATGCGTTGCCTGAAAAATACCTTCGCAGATTTCATCATCAGGACTTATGTGAACTTCATTAGGTACCTTATCAAGTTCCCAGAAGCGTTGCGTTAATTCGTCTAACTTTTGAGTTTGAGAATGACAGAAAAAAGCTTTATTATTATTTTTATGCTTGCTTAACTCGGTGTTATCACACTGAGCCCTACCCATCATTATATAACCGAGCGTTGTTTCCATGGCAACGACTGAAGACGGCGTAAAACTAATTTTATTTTTACCAATTATATGCGGGAATAACTCATTACCAAGTAAACAATTAATTTCTGACGGAATGAAAAAACTATCGTCCGCTAAGGGCACGTCGCGCAAGTTAGGAAGTCGCGTTATATCAATGCGGCAGTTCGGTAAATAATCTGTGATGTTGTCTATAACTAAAGCCTTGATATTTTAGGTACAGCGCGCGTCAAAGCGAGATTGGATTTTAAACGTTACAAACCCATACGAGTTACTTTCTGAGTGACCTATTCCCTTTACAACACACGGATTGGGTGAAATAGGTAAATTTAAGCGTTCACAACATGCCTTTGTAATAAAATTAGACATTGAACCAGTATCTAAAAAGACACGTAACTTATTTTGTTGTCCGTTACAGTTATATGCATACACATACGCGGTCGGTAGAAGTACGGAGGTACAATTAATATTTCCATTCTTCAATGACGTATTCGTAACAGATAAGGAAACATTAGCATGTTCAGCATTCGAAACCGAGCCTTGTGTACAAGACGGCTTTAAATTGCATACGTCCGCGTCTTGATTTGAGCGAGATGGCACGCTAGGATCCGTGCCATTGACGGCCAGCCGACTCGCTTATTTTCATTATAGTGCCGACGGTCGCCCGCGCCGGTTGTATGTAGTAGCGAATGATGTTTACGATTGCAAGAGGCACAACGATTTTGAGATTTACAAAACTTAATAGAATGAAATCCTAAACAGTTCGGACAAAAATTATTTTTTATAACAATTCGGTTGCGAGTCTCTGGGTTCTTATTTAAAAATTCTGTGCATTTGAAGAGTGCATGAGCGGGGTATAATTGACAAATTGAACAACTATTATTTCGTGCGGTATATGAGAAATCTATTTGTTTTGAATGAGGTGTGAGATGCGAGTGTGAATGCCTATTATTTGAACTATTTTGCGCGGTGTTTATTACGAACAACTGAGTGTTTTTCGAATGTTTGTTTGTATGGGTATGAGTTTTATAAGTGTGAGCAGAGTTAGATTGTTTATTATGTGAGTATGAATGTGTGCGCAAAGTTTGAATTTTATCCTGTTAATTTATGAACTGTTTGAGATTTTCGAAAGTAGGTATCTTAACATGTCTATAAGACTGTTCAAATAGCGTAAGAGTGTCCCTGTCCAGTTTGGAGAGTGCGATATGCGTTATAATAAAACCAGCGAGATCATCAATCTGTAAGCGACGCAATGCGGCTTCGGCAGAGCAAAACTGTTCAATAAAAGCGTCTAATGAAGATAATTTAATATTTAACATCTGTTCTAAATACATTGAGACTTGAACCCTAATATCTTGGTATTTTTCAATTAGCGAATTCCAAATAATGTTGTAATTCTCACCAGTAGGTGGAATGCTAGAACAAACCGATAAAGCCTTGCCTGAGAGTTTACCTACGAGATATTGAACCTTTTCGGCTGCGGTGAGTTGTGAGTTTTCGTGAATTAGACTTTTGAAGTTTTGATAAAACACTGCCCAATTGTTAGGGTCTCCATTAAAGCAAGCTAATTCGAGTGGTGGTAATTTTGGAGTAATGTTTGGTTTATATTCCCGCTTGTCGGGGCGTAGAAGAGATTTTTCAACTGCTTTAATATTACAATATAAATCATCAAATGAGTTTATATCCGAGTAGGTAGGTTTGACCTCCTTGTTTTGTTCCATACATAATAAATTTAAACTATCTACCGTTCCTAAAAATTCGGTTCTAGTATTTTCTAGTGAAAATACACGCGATAAGAATTTAGTTTGCGAAATAGGATTGGAAACCTCTAAGCTGAGATCGTATAGTTCTTGCATTCTTTGGAATAAGGCTTCCTTTGTGGATTGCAATAACGTAATTTTAAGCTGTAATTAAGTGGCCATATTGGATGCGAGCGATGTTTGACTGATGCGCGCGTGTGATAATCGCGGTTAAACTATCAACTAATTTGAGGATATTTAATAATATTATAATTATTTTATATGCGAGAATGTTGCTACTAATAATAAAATACATAAATAAGGTGTGTGGTTGCGATAAAGCGGTATGCGGTATGCGTGGTTGCGAAAATATGGCGATGTGTAGAAACAAATATGGCGGGCGTGTCTTACAATTTCTGCGTTGTAAGATAAATAGATATGCGTTGAGTGTAATTCTGTGGGAATATGAGGATGCGATTAGGATTCTCAAATTCCTTTCTTCGCCGGTTCTTGAGTTGTATCACCACCAAGACGTTTTTATTGTTGACAGGGAACACTCGCGTGTGGTTTTATATTAATTTATAGCGATTTAATTAGTATTTATGAGCGTATTAGCGGGAACTCCAATGCGTGTGCGTCGTGACCCTTTTTGCGAGAGGGGTAGCAGAAGGAAGGGGAGGGGGTGTATGCTATGAAGAGGCGTGTTATGCGTTCGGAAATGTGTAAATGAATGTTTAATGCTTATGTAGTATAACTTTATCCTATAAATGTGTGAATAAAAAATATAATATAATTATAGGGTGAATGGCGTTTACACACATAGATGACCTCCTTTATTGAACGTATTGGGTATAGACCCAAGCTGCTGTCTATACAGTCGCGTTCAAACGTTTGTTGTATATGACCTAATTTTGCGGGCTGATTTATAAATATATTAAATGCACCTTGTGACCATGTCAAATGAAAGTGCTTGTTGATGTGGAAATTACAATTTTTACTCTCTTAATTTTGATTCTTAGAGTAATTATGGCATCAAATCACAGATCAAATTACCTGCCTATAAATATTAGAACACAAATACTTCAATCAAATCGTTGATGATAGAGCGCCGTTCCCCTATTCTCAGTAGTTCAAGGAACAGTTCAATTGATTGAACTAGTGATACTTTTTCGTATCAGTAGTTCATTTGTTTACATCATTGAACTACTGATACTAAAAAGTCTCAGTAGTACAATCAACTGAATTTCGTCAAAAAGATTGAAGTAATGAGACTTTTTAGTATCAGTAGTTCAATCGATTTGTATCATTGAATTAATAATACTGTTGGATTCAATAGCTGGTTCAAGGGGTGTGTGTGAAATAACGAAAGTATGGGATTGGTAACAATTGTATAATAAATTACTAGATACAATAATTAATGTGTATCGCGCACACGACCCGAGATGACAAGTGAGGAACGATTGATTGAATCGGCGACCGGTGAATGGGGACGAGCGCCCCCGCGCCCCGCATTGAAGGTGAAGCGAAGCCGCAACAAATACTCAAAAGTCTCGTTAGTACAATCAAAACTATTTCGTCAAAAAATTTAATTAAAACTCCATGCATGCAGTGCAAAGTGCTTATCTCTTTAGACAAAGAAACAAAAAAAATCAAATAATTACAGAACATTTTTTCGTAGAAATTAAAAATAATCAATAGTGACTAAAAACCGAAAAACCGATACTTAACGTTAACATTTAACATACATGGCAATTTTTTCCAAAAATAGACCTATTGATTTGTCATAAACTAGCAGCACTTGTGACTGCTGGATAAAATTGTCGTTTTCTATACACATTTTTCGTCGTTTTGGCAATAACTTTTTCCCATATTTCTCTACCTGTTCACACCGTAACTCGAAATATATGGCATAATTTTTTAATTCATTTAGAACTTCGAGAATATTTGGATTTTTATGTAATAAAGTGTTCATTTTAAAATTCCACCCTTCTACTACGTTAGTAGTTCGATAGCGTTTTCCAAATTTTGACCACATTTTGATAAAAACTTGCTTTAGCCAATGTTTTTCAAAGTATATTTTAAATTTTGTCATACCCACATCCGTAGGCATTCCATCACATATATAGTCCCATCCGCAACGTATTTCACTTTGAGGTAATAAAGGTAAAATGCAAGTCAAGTTAATAATCCTCTTATGTATTCGTATCTAGTTTATATATTTTTGCTTTACGCCACAAAGCATTTCGAAAGTGAAAATAGCACCCGTTTATATCAGCTTTTGGAAAACATTTTGTCAGTGATTTATTCACAGCAAACTCGTAATCAATTCTAATTTCCTGTGGTTGCCATTCCGGTATTTGTGACTTTATTAAATTAAAAAGAATGGAAAGATTTTTCATTTTTGTGTGATAAAAATGCGTAAATTAAAGGTACAACGTTAATACTTTCATTGGTTACACTATCTAAATCACCTTAGATGGTGTACAATTGTGCAAACGGGAAAGGGCAGCACTTAAAAGTCCCATCCATGAAGTATTTTTTTAATTTACGCAAAAGAATCTTCGCCTTTTCCGAACAGAAGACTAAAACCTTGATTTCACCGTCATAATATTCCGCAAGCAGAAAATTTTCAAACTGAACTGGAACTTCAACTTCTGCAATTTTTCGGCAACAGATTTTATTTACTTGTGCCAGTTTATTTCGTTTCCTATAAATAGTTGCTTTTTTTGATCAAATGTAGGAATTGGTAGTTTAGCTGCAATATCAAGTCCACTCTTTCTGATACTAATGAGACATTCTCTGAATACTTGAGGTGCAGATTTGTTACCACAGCTGCTTCTTCAATAGCATTATGAATTTTAGCACTTACATGATTTTCCGTGTCGTCTGGGATACAATTGTCACTATGTTTTTTACATTTGATTACGGTTTTAGTGTCCTAAAACAATAGACTAAAGATAAAAACACATGTAGGTATATAAAATAATACATTCTATGAAGACACAAATCATTGCATTGCATTTAAGAGAGGGTTTTCGAGAACTCAACTGTAATTATTTCCGGTGTTTACCCGTGGTCCCGCTTGGTTGACCCATCAACGGGTGAAAAACTCATTTTCGTAGTTCATTTAATTTTATTAAAATTACGGGGAAATATAAAGAAAGAAGAGATTAAAAATATATATTTTGTCCAGCTTACCTCTGTCATGGTAAGAGATCCAGTGCATTTTTGCTTAAAATTCTTGCATCGCCAGAACACGTTCCCATTTTGAAATGAGCAATGCTTATAATATTGATGACCAGAGTGTAACAAAACCCAACCCCGTCCTCTTCGTATTTTTAAGAAATTGATCATTTCTTGACTCATCTTTACAAAATTATAAAGATTATGTAGCATTAAAGCAATCGAATCAAATAAAACATTAGACTAAGAATTAAGCGTCAGTACTGACACTTATTTATAACTGACCATATATGAGCAATAATTACTATAGCTATTTAAAAAACAAGCACTGCATGCATGGAGTTTTAATTAAATTTTTGACGAAATAGTTTTGATTGTACTAATGAGACTTTTGAGTATTAATAATTCAATGATACAAATCGATTGAACTACTGATACTAAAAAGTCTCATTACTTCAATCTTTTTGACGAAATTCAGTTGATTGTACTACTGAGACTTTTTAGTATCAGTAGTTCAATGATGTAAACAAATTGAACTACTGATACGAAAAAGTATAACTAGTTCAATCAATTGAACTGTTCCTTGAACTACTGAGAATAGGGGGCGCCGTTTATGTCTCTGTCTCTGTCCCACTAATACCGTACGCTTACCAGCTATCTCAGTTTCTCCAAGCTAGACACATCGACTCCTTGTGACGCGACGAGGCGAGGCGAAAAACGGAATCGTCTATTAATGATGAAAAATTTAATGTTGATTTATTAAATCAATGTTTCTACTTTGTCTTTTTTTACTGTTCTATTAATTGGCTTTTTGTATCAATAAACTCTGTCTTTAGGCTCTTTGTAGTACCTACTCATCACACATTTCTTGAACTTATATAATATTTTTTTTAAAACCACCGCTAATCAAGTTATTGGTCTTTATAGCACTTTCTTTCTACTATTAATATTAGAAATACAGTGTCTGGATGTACATCCTTCGTTAACACAAAAAATTCTGAATGTATTTTAGTGGAATTTGGAATGAAGATAGCTTATACCTTGGAATAGCACTTAGGCTACTTTTTATTAAAATGTACTTAATCATGTGCAAAGTCACGGGAACAGCCAGTAGAATATAATCTAATAACAAGGTTATTCTTTTACTGCTTTTCTACTTCAGTGTACTCAGGCGTAACACATTTCAACCGGTTCGTGAGTAAAGTTAAGAAGGTCATCGATATGTATGAATCCGTCGCTTTTTTGTAGCCATTCGAATTTGGTCGGATAACCAGCCGTTGTTTAATGTTTTGATTTTTGTTTATATCTACTTATATGCGAAACATACAATCTGGATATTTTCACTATATATTATTGACTAAACGCACTAATTTTTGGTTTACACCTACACATCTTGGGTTGAGCCAGTTTTTTGTATGTTGAAATCAAAGTTATGACACTATCGTTTTGACTTTTAGTAATATTATTGAATAACGCATGTTTGTACACTTTTGAAACTTATTATGGTGATTATAGGCGTCAAGAAGGACTGACTACAGTTTTCAGCGAGCTTCTACGTTTTCGCGTTTAGGCGCTGCGATATTTTTTTGGGTTTTTAAAAAAGCACGATTACTTGAAAATTATAAATATTTTCTTAAATATTATTCTGTAACAAATTAGTACAAATTAAGAGCTACTCGTATATGTTTATTCCACAGGCGCACATACAATAGTTTTTGAGATACACGATTCTGCAAAACGTTACCCCAGCAGGAAAACCAATTTCTCGAAAACCTGAAGACGCACAAATTATATTTTCGGCCCACATTTTAGCACAAATATAAGCTCTCTGCCCATCCACAAAATTTCTCTCTACGATAATTAGTTTAGAATTTCCTTTGTGGAAGAACGTTACCTCAGCAGGAATCGTTTTTTCCGTTTTTTTTCAAAAACGACAACAGGCAAAATTTTTTATGCGGCGCACATTTACAGCAGATTACGCACTAATTATACGTTTCACTCATATCACTCTAGGAGCAACTTTCCAGCTGGGGTAACGTACACCCATCAGGTGACCCGTTTGCTCGTTTGTCCACTATACCAGAAAAAACGAAAAAAAAGGGTTCGAGAGTCTTGGGAGAGAGTTTGGACTGTTGCTGTTTGCGTTTCCCGGGAAACAGCTTTCGAGACTTAAACATAAAAAAAAAATATTTTTAATACGTTTAAAAATGTATATTTAATTATCTGATAACAATTCGCCTGATGATGACGATGAAATTAAATTTAATTAAATTATTAAAGTCGTTGGCTTAAGGTAGATCTTAGATAACTTTTCAATCGTTTTAAGTTAGAAAACCTTCTCTCACCCGAACTGTGTTGCCAGACAGTTTAGAGAACGGTCGTGTCCCTCGTTCACGCCCGCAACCAAACGCGACTACGAAAATTGTAGAAACATCTAAATAGGTGGTGAAACACATTACATGTTGAATTGTTTGTGTACCTATTAACATTAAGGTAGATATTGTTGGGACTTCGCGCTCCCGCTTGCAACCTTCATGGATTGACGAATAAATACTATTTGGTCGCGCGAAAGTGTATTAGTTTATTCGTATTTGAATTAATCTAGTGAATGGAACAATGAAAAAACAAGAGGACTCCAGTTTGGGAAGCCTGCGAGTATGGTGGTCTGCGCTGTCACGCAGAGCTTCAAGATATATTAATTATTTAAAGTATTGTTACAAGTTATCTGATTATTTGTCTTTATTGTATTTTAAAGGTTTCAGTAAAAACTTAAGTTGCTTCACATAATCTTTTTATTCTTTCTCCCTAGAAACAGATCTGTCTTTCTCGGCACCTGCTCTATCAAAGAGTTATGACAATATATATGGAAATATGAATCTTTTTAATTTTTGTAAGACAAAAAAAAATGTTTTCTCCAGTTTTGCCGCCCCTAAAATCCACCGCTCTAGGCTCCAGCCTACTGGTAAATCCGGCACTGGGGACAAGCGTTGAATACAGCGACAAAGTAAAAAACCTAATGGCCTGGCATGCAGCCCGGCACGCAGCCTACCACGCAGCCAACGCACTTAGTTATTCACGCAAGCATGCACAAACAGCCTGTTCACATACGTGTGCCCGTGCTTGTGCTCGTTGAATATCGGTTTGAACGCGAGCATGTAAACGCACCATAAGAATTGATATTGATATAGGCGTGCGCGTAAATATATACGTTATATTTTTATAAAACAATTTTTTGTCATCAAAATCAAATCAAATAATTTTGTTAATAACAGTATACACAGAAAATACTTTTGCAAATTTCGATAGTATTATTGAAATATAGTTCCTATTTTTCAAGTCTTCGATAGTATTACCACAGTATATGCAGTATTAGGACTTGGCCCTTTCCTTGAAATAATTACCTACAGCCGGACGGTACGTAAACACGCGATAGGGCTGCCCATAATTTCATCTACATACTTGAGTTTCTTTCTAGTTTTGTGATTGTAAATATTATAATTTATTTTTTATCAAAAAATATGAAAATTCGTGTATGAAATGAGTAGTAGGTACGTACCTACCATTTTTTACTTTCATAATCATTTCATAAAGATATTCCGTCAAATTCAATATTATATATAAGTAGCCAAATACATAAGTAAATAGATAGGTTAGCCTAGGAAACTACCTACTAGTTTTTTTTTACGCGCGCGTGGGTAAGTCACTCGTGTGTCACTTTTGTCACCCTATCTAGTTATTTATTTATTAATCCAGGTATTTTACTCGGTAGAAAAAGCGAAATACCGACCTACTAAAAAAGAAACCAATTGCGTACTAGGTAGGCAATTGGTTTCGCGCGTAGGTACATAAAACATATTTTATAGTCTTACCTTTCGGATTTTCCAGGTAATTTAAAAAATGTTATCTCTGGGTGCGTTTTTGAAGAATTCAAGCAACCAAAAACAGCACAATATAGTCTATAATTTCTATTTGCCATATTAAGTACTTAAGTATTTGTATTTATTTCAATGAAATACACAAATCGCACGCTTACTGCTTAAAAAACGATCACCACCTTCGTTCGGCACTGCGGAGCAGTCGCGACTGTTTGTGTACCGAGTGTATACCGAACGCAAAGCGTGTAGGTATGTCTCGATCCGACCGTTTGAATGAAGATCCCATACTGTATATCCATTATACTGTGGTATTACGAAATTATCACTATCGCCACAACACTACTGTCAATGTCATCCACTTTTAGTTTACGTCAAAGAGTAAATAAGTAATATATAGTTTATGTCCACAAACCAAAAGTTGAAGTTGAAGTTGATAGTTTATGTCATCCACCGCTTAAAGATTCTTGCTTGTTGCAATGCACGTTATCGGTATTTACGTTCCTCTTCCTCAGTTACTGTAACTTTATTATTGTTATTTATTTATCACATTCGATGCAGTACAAAAGTAAACCAGAAATGTTTCAAATGTTACCTCATTATTCTCTATTTCTGTGCACCTCTATTACTGTTTCACCTATTAAGGATAGGATTTGGCATTTGCTTTAATTATTAAGTATTTTAATTTAATTCGTGAATAGTGAGTTAAAATATAACCAAGATGAAAGAGTCTCAATTAACTGTTGATGGTCAAAACTATGAAAACACTCATTTTGGTATTGGGTTAGGCCTTGCTATATCGTCTAGTATATTTATTGGATCTAGTTTCATAATTAAAAAAGTTGCCTTGAAAAAACTTCATTCTTCCGGAAATCTAAGAGCTTCTGCTGGTGGATTTGCTTATCTAAAACAATGGATGTGGTGGCTTGGCCTTCTGACTAGTAAGTAATCAGATCAATTTAGGTATTGTTTTCTTAGGGCTGAATTTCTTCTTTTATTGTTAAATGTAATAATGATATTTGTTGAAATAAGAAGGAACAATTATTGAATTTGACTTTCCTTAATTTTCACATAGATTTTAGTTAAGTGTAGAAATGTTCTAGTTAATGGTCGTAGGTATGTGTTTTTATTACATGGTTCGTGATAAGAAGTCACGAAGTGTTTAGTATTTTTAACAAAGTAAAATTCTTTTATTTCAGTGGGCATTGGTGAAGCTGCTAATTTATTAGCATATGCATTTGCACCTGCTGCTTTAGTGACTCCATTAGGTGCTCTTAGTGTATTAGTTGCAGCAGTGCTATCTTCAAAGTTTCTTAATGAGAAACTCAATTTTATTGGAAAGGTGTGTGTATGTCAGTAATTGTAATGTTGTTGAAATTAAACCATTTTCATTTTCTCACATACAATTATTTATTTGCAGATTGGGTGTTTCCTCTGTATTGTTGGATCAATAACATTTGTGATACATTCACCAAAAGCTGAAGAGATTAAAACATTTCATGAGTTAGTGCAAAAGTTATTTGATTATATGTTCATATGTTATGTTGGAACAATCTTTTTTATGAGTTTAGTCTTAAAATTGGTTTTTATACCTAGGTTTGGAAACACTAACATAGCTGTATACTTGTTGTTGTGTTCTTCTATTGGCAGTTTAACTGTTGTATTCTGTAAAGGTGTTGCCTTAGGTGTAAGAGAAACATTATCAGGAAAAGTTAATAACTTTTCAAATTATATGTTTTGGTTGCTTTTTGCAACTGCTGTTATTTGTATTATGATACAAATGATTTATTTAAACAAATCATTAGATATCTTTAATACAAGTATTGTCACTCCTGTTTACTTTGTAATGTTTACAATACTTGTTGTAATTGCATCAGGTATTCTTTTCAGAGAATGGGACAATATGAGCCCTCCAGATATTGTAGGATGTATATGTGGTTTTCTAGCAGTCATTACTGCAGTATTTATGTTAAATGCATTTAAAGATGTACAAATTTCTCTTAAAGATCTTAAACTAAATGTTCGGCTAAGAAGAAGTATACAAAATCTACATTCTATAGATGTTAGAGAATCATCATATCCTTTAAGTTCCCGTCTGAGGCAATCCTGATAAAGGAAATGCTTGTAATTAATAGTATTCTAGCCATATAATTTAATTGAAAATCAAAAGGAACCAAAGTAAATGTAAATTGTGTATTAAACCTAGTCTTACTATTAGTATTGTGCTAGTATTTGTAGGTTCATATATATTTTTTAAATAAACTATAACCCATAGCATTGGTGCAATTACCTATACATTAGTATTTGAACAGAACACAACAACTTTTTACCTTCTGTTAGCATAGATATAGTGAGGTTTTGGTAGATTTACAGTTTATACAGAAAAGATAGCCTCAGATTAAAATGTCAGTTTGGTTGACATGCTTTTTCAATGGCATTAATAAATTTTTTGTATGTTGCATTGTATTCTATAGAAATAAGGTATGGAAATCATTAACAGAATGGCATAAATGACCTAAAAATTTCATTATAAATTCTTGCCAATGTCTGAATATATACCTACATTCATGCACATGTATTGTCAATATTTTATAATAAAAGTTGTTGCAAATACTGGATTATTATATGCTACACTTATGAGAAATCTGATACCTACTAAAAGTAAGCTACACCCAGAATTGAATACAGGATTGTAACGCCGGTAAATAACTTGAGGTGAAAGTTTTTTCTTATTAGGTAAATAAGAATAATGATTAGGCGTGAAAATAAACAATACAAATGCTTGTCGCAATTAAAATTGTCTCCATTTAGTTCTTTTTTTTGTATTATTTATAATGGTATGATTAAAAGGAAATGTGAAATACATACTTTCGTCTTTTTTTTAAACGAGCTATATGAAAAATCATATTTGCGTTGTCAACCCTATCTCCTTTTCTATGGAACTCTGGTGATCCTATTCATTAGGTATTTAATTAGAGAAAAAAGATAAGAGCATTACCAATAATTACCATAATATGATATAAGCCTACAATTCGAACCTATATCTGCCAGACTCCCGTAAATCTGTCTAATCTTAACCTGGTGTTAAAAGATTTATTTAAAATTTCCTCAAGTGGTGTGTTTTTATCTATCAATAAAATGTGTTTAGTGGGTTGAATAAGATCTGTTTTAAGTACTAAAAAGTATCTAAGCGATTTCTACCTAATATCAGCAGGATCTTGTTACCAATATTGGATAATAGGTAAAGAAGGCCTATATATTCCGGGGGCTGTGTCCATATCCAAAACTTGATGCCAAGTTCATGGTCGTGAACCATGAGCCTGGCATTATAAGTTTTGTGTATGGATCTGTTCATAAGCCATCATTCATTTAATCCTTCATGGAATTGAGGTGTCACAAAATGATACATGAGTACCTACCTACTGTTGGATAATTTTTCTTTATTTCCAAAAAATTATTACATACATACTAAGAAAATGTTCATTCAGAACGAATTTATTGTTAAATATTACAAACGAAATTAATATTCAGTCAAAATTACTTTTGACTAAAGAAAATTGCCAAGAACTCGCAACTACAGAATCACACCTTTTTAAGTGATATAAGCTGAAATATTGAATATCTGAAAAAAAAATCTTTTGTTCATTTATAAGTAATATACTTACTTAATAAAAAAAATTGTTCTAAGTCAACTAAAATTGCAAAGTTTTTAGAATCTCTTAATTTTTCATAACACTGAAGTGCTTAATAATATCCATCTAATAGAAATAAGGCGGCCAACTTTCTGAAAATTTAATGAGGGACATAGGTATTATGAGGGGGGAGAGGAGATGGTGTTGAATGTGAAGTATGAAATTTTGTCGGTAAATAATACTTACCTACTGAATATCCCTATTTATTTCTAAAATGAAATAAATCTTACCTTCAGATAGCACATAGGGTTTTGACATTTCCATGAGGTTTTCTCAGACGTTTATATTGAATTCATCAACAAAAATGCTATTTCGGTAGGCGCATTCTGCCCTGGTAGCAAGGTAGCTAGGCAAAGCAGGACAACAAACAGTTCCGGTTTATTGTACATTTTCAAACGCCTCCATCCATTATTGTGTAGAGTTGAAAAATAGGCATGCATTTTGCAGGACTATTTTACTATTTATTGCAAAGCGGGACTACATCTGATCTGGCATTATGGGACGGTCCTGCAGTGGCCGCCTTAAATAGAAACAGTTACAATCACTTAGGGACACATTTATCAATAATTTGTGACTAGGAGCATTGGTCAAAGACATTTTTAACTGCCCCTTACACTAATAGCCATTTTAGGTAATTAGTTATAATCAAAAATATATTTGATACCATCTACTAAAACAAGTTTAGGGCCAATTAAATTTAAATGATTTTTTAAATTAATTAAATGTTTTACTTAATGTATAATTTTCTTCACTACTAATAAGGGTAATAATGCAACATATAATGCGTATTTACATTGATAATACAACTATCCACTTAGTAACAGTTTTAACAGATCTTTTGTGTACTCTTTTTTATTAGGCAATTCAACTTGATAGGTTACAGTAATTCAAAGAATCCTGAAAAATGTCCATTAAAAGAAATGTTCTCCATATGCTACATATACTTATGCTCTGGTATGAATACAAAATTTTACTCATTTGATGCTGATTATTACATATCTATCTACCATATTGGTTCATTATCCCAAATTATGTATATGAAAAAAATCAGTGACCATGCCTTCATGTAGTGAAGGATAAAGAAGTAAACTCGATTTTTTTTACTTTTTGAACACAAGTATCTATATATTTTGTAAAATTACTTATACAATGTTTTACAAATATGTTAGCAGAATAGAAATGCTTAATTGTTTAGGAATGTAGACAATATTGCTCAAAAACCTGTATATGTCACAAATACACTGTTACGGAATGGTAGATAAATGTTCTACAAATTGGACATGTACGCTGATATCCATATAAGCGTCTACAACAGTCAGTACATAAGCAAACATGACGACATGGTAGAGTCAGTACACATTTTTGTTGTTCTTGACATATGACACATAGAGCATCAGCAGCATTAGCACCCTCATCTACTTCAGGGGTACTAAAGTTTACTTCTCTGACACCTACATCTTCCCCACTAACTATTCGAGGTATGATAGCAATTTCAGAGTTGGTGAAATAATTTAAAACAACATAATAGATATACAAAATATTCCGGACAACAGACCAATATAATAGTGTGATTTGAGTTGATATTGTTTCCCTAAAATGGACACATAGACGTACAATCACTATAGCACTTGTAATTCCCATTAAAGACTGTAAAGGCACTTCAGTCAAATAATTTGTAAACTTTAATAATGACATATAGCTATCTATCACTATGTTAATTATTACAGTTCCGACAGACTTAAAGGCTGCCCTCAGAAGCTGTGGAAGATGCACTGGTATGAATGTGATTATAAGCCACATAGTATCTCCTGCAAAAATCATAGTACTCTTGAATACGGCTAGTCCTTCATTACACATCATAAGCATTTCTCTAATAAGCCAGCTTACAGCACTCAAGCCGACACAAACTTTTATATATGTTGTTTGATAGATATCAGAAATTCCGTTCTGAACATGATCCAACTGATTTTGAATTGCATCAAATACTCCATAAACAGAGCCCGGTATATCTTCGGTAAATAATGTTATATTATCTTCGTATACTATTTCAAAAAAGAAAACAATGGTTTGAAGTATGTTGAATATAACAGATGAGATCCACGTTACGATTGAAACAATTAATTTGCCCGTAAACGATGCCAACAATAAAACATTTTGAAGAGTCGTAGCAAATATATTAATAACATTGGCTACTAGTGTTATGATCATTGTGACTTCATTATAGAGTAAATACTCATAAAATAACTTTGCTTCTACAAACTTTAGAACGATTATTATGTCGAAATGACATCCTAAAACTTCACTCAAAGCTTTAATAAATAGTTCTATTTTATTAAGACTTGAAAGACAAAAACTGATTTCACTCACAGATCAGCTGATAGTGAAGTGCCAGTGTCAACTATATGAACTCTTTAAAATCCTGTAAACTTTGGTGTCAAGGTGTCAATCAACAGTCAACCACAGAGTACAGTAATAATAATACTCTTACAGATCACTTCTGTGGTATTACTAATTTAATATCCAATGGGTATACTGGATGTCTAAAGTACCTTATACACCACCCATCCTGACGTACGTCCCGCCAAGGCCGCGGTGCTGGACGTAGCATACACACCATCGTGCCGATCCATCCCGGCTGCACGTAGGGTTGCCCGATCTGAATCGATCTTTCAGAAGATCGATTCAAAGCTTTACGATCCACCGATTTTTTGAATTGATTTAACGGGATGCGATCTTCGCTCAGATCAAATTGTTTGCCTCTAAGATCGTAATGAAAAAATCGTATCAACTAAAACCTAAACATCAACGGAAACGTACCATACGAACTACAACAAAGTAAGATTACTTACCTACGTACACATTGAAAAGGATTAGTTTCGAGTTACATCAATCAAATATCAAAAGCGATAATGTGTGAAATGTGAAAATCATTAAATGACATCACCGATTTACTTAAATCATTGGAAGGATACAGATTCATCAACGACTTCGCAAGATGTGGTTTTGCGTTTGCCCAACGAGGATAAAAACATTTGGAAGTTTCATAGCCAGTTAGTTTCCCAATCCAATCAAAATATTCCAAAAGAGGGGCTGGATGACATTTTAAAACAGTACCTGAGGGAACCATTGCTTGCTAGACAAGCAGATCCAATAGCTTATTGGACCACCAGGACTGCTAACTGGCCAGATTTAAGCTGTTTGGCATTAAGGTATCTGACAATTGTTGCAACGTCAGTTCCCTCAGAACGCCTGTTTTCTCTAGCTGAAAATACTTTGACAGATAGCCGTAATAGGCTAGATCCAGTGCGTCTATCTAAATTATTATTTTTGAAAAGTCTTAATGTACGTAGTTGGAATTTGAAATGAGTATTGTAAAACATGTTTTCAAAAATAGTAATTAAGAGAGACTAAATGGACAACATATTATGGCTTTCTGTCAAAGTATTTGTTTTTTGAGTATTTAAGGGATTTGAATCCGCGGACGACAACGTCTGGGGTACACTTTCTATTAGAAATGGTATATTAAGTGATAATAAACAATTCTGCATGCATACTGTATTTTTTCATTATTTTTATAAAATTACTATACGATCTTCAGAAATCGAAAAAGATCGATTCAATACAATACGATTTAAATCGTGAAATTCAAGAGGTTACGATCCATTACGATCCAGAAGATCGATTAAAAGCAAAAAATCGGGCATCCCTAGCTGCACATCCGCTCAAGGCCAAGGTGCTGTAGCCAGCATTGCCAATGGCATTTTTTTAAATTACCCCAAAGTAATGGTCAAATTTCCCATTTTGGGGAGAGAAAAACCTGGAGTGGTAATGTAATTAATAAAGCTAAAAATTCCTGATTCCCCGCATTTTCCTCGCATTGTTGGTCTCCTGCACGATGTCGCGGTGGTGGGGGTGTTCGCTGGATGCAAAATGGGTCGTGCAAGCCCAGCAAGCAATTAATAATAATTATCGACGTACCTACGTCAAGACTATTCACTATCGTTTTTCATCAGGCATCGTGCGTGACCTTGGAGGGACGTACGTCAGGATGGATGGTGCATAAGATAATATACTTTAAGTTGGCGGGGAGAAGTCGTTTTTTTTATTTATTTTTTTGCTATTTCAACTGTTCTTCATTGTTCGATCACAATTTTTTTTTGTTCGATCTTAGTTTTTTTACATTAAGGAGTTTATATTCAGGATTGGCCCATACGTGCTTCGCATGGCTCTCTCTTATGACTTTATTAGCTTAACATGTAACATAACAATGTAAATAAATCTTGGAAGTAAATTTTAACCTACTTCTGATTGTTGTATCGAGATATACTAATACTAGCAACTCACCCCGACTTCGCACGGGTACAAATTATACACCTAAACCTTCTTCATGAATCACTATGTCTATTAGTGAAATCCACATGAAAATCTGTTCAGTAGTTTTTTCAGTTTATCGCGAACAGACAGACAGACGCGGCGGGGGACTTTGTTTTATAATATCAAGTTAAAAAGTAGTCAATTATCCACCTTCTGGCTCCATCATTAGATCATCGTTACTTAAGCCCAATCTCTTGGACTTATCAAAAAGGACTGAATGGATACTATATTATTATTATGTATATTTTATTGTTTTGGATATTAAAATTTTAGGCGTGCTACTGAATTCTAAGTGAATGACAGAAATGGCTAGATTTAGATTAGGTTAGAACCGTGACCATGACCACCAGTCGAGCGAGCGAAGCGAGCGTGCCGCGGCAGCGGCCAGCGAGGGCTGTCTTAAGTTGGCAGAGAGAAATCGTTTTTTTACATTTTATTTTGCTCTTTCAACTGTTCGTTAACTGTTTGATCAAAATTTTTATTTGTTCCATCTTAGTTTTTTTTTTAAATCAATAAAAAAAACTACCCTAAAAGTGGCGAGGACAAGTCGTTTTTTTTTACATTTTTTTTGCTATTTCAATTGTTCGTTAACTGTTCGTCATTGTTCGATCAAAACTTTTAATTGTTTGATAATAGTTTTTTTTTTATAAATAAAATAAAAAAATTGCTTTCTTAAGTTGGCGGGGAGAAGTCGTTTTTTAACCTTTTTCTTTGCTATTTCAACTGTTCGTTAACTGTTCTTCATTGTTCGATCAAAAATTTTATTTGTTCGATCTTAGTTTTTTTTTAAATAAAATAAAAAATGACCCTCAAGTTGTTGGCGAGGAGAAGTCGTTATTTTATGTTTTCTTTTTTTGCTATTTCAATTGTTCGTTAACTGTTCGTTATTGTTCGATCAAAATTTTTATTTGTTGGATCTTAGTTTTTTTTATAAATAAAATAAAAATTTACCAAGTGGCTAGGTTTAGGTTAGTTTAGAACCAGGGGTATGTCACTGTAGAACATCTTGATTTTTAGTTACCGAGAGCGACATCTCTCGTTAAGCTAGAAAACCAATGAACATTAGTATGTCCATTATGTCAATAGATGGCGCTTTGTTAAGAACAACTCATTTCCAAAATATATTTCACTCGTTATTTACAACGAAAAAAACATTTTAAACGCGAATTATTAAAATTATTAAGTATTTGCTAATTTTATTTTAAGAATTAAAATGAAAATAAAATTATTAATAATTAAAATTATTAATATTAATTTTTGAGTTGCGTCACTGAACATCAATGATTTGTGATTAGTTTCCGAAAATAATGGACAGTTTACTCTCAAAACTTTTATGTGCAGTTTCTTAATTTTTTTAATATTTCTTATGATCTTGGTTTCCATTTGGACTTGTTTGATATGTTCTCTGACTTTGGCTTTCGATAACTGGTTCCTCATAAATGTTTAACTTTGACTTGGCTGTATCCTACTGGACTATGATTTTACAAAGTTACATTATTTCGGATCGTAGAAAATGTTACCATGGATGTAAAGAACAAGGTAAGATCAAGAAATTATATCACTGCTATTTATTTAGAGCATCAACTGTATATATATACAACATTGTTCATTACGCTAGTTAAAAACATCTCTCATATTATATACATCAATTTTACTCTGAATAACCAACTAACAATAAATAAAACTTAATAACAAGCACTAAAACATAAGAATAAGATTATGCTGTGATAATGTCAGATGATTAAAATAAACAATAACGATTGTTCCAAATTGTTTTTAGGCGTTTTGCATCATTTCTCCAATCCACTACATTTTCAGAATATTCAGAGATTTAATTCCTGGATTAAGGATCTGGACTCCGAAAAATGCATGAGTGAAGTGAAGTACATAATATATGGCAACAACTGCAATTAATATAGTCGTTCACAGTTGTGTTAGGTTGTGAATAATATCTTAAAAAGCAAATTTGATCAAAGTGATCCGATTAAAGTACAGGCTAGGTCGTACTCGTATAATTTAAAGAAATTAGAGTAATAAATAGTTATATATTATTAACTGTTTCATTTCTAATAAAATATAAATATACAGGTGTGATCGTTATGTGTGTCCAGATTATTGCTGCGTAAACATAAAAGTAATACAAATCTTTAAACTGACAGTGTTAGTACATTTCTGAATAAGTTAAATTATAATTATAAGTTTTTATAAATAAAACTAGATTTGTCTTGAACATTATGTGTTAGTTCACACATACATTTAATATGATATTATATTAGAAGTGTTAACGATTACACCTGATATATAAGTAGATACACACCTATACCTCCATTGTATCGACAAGAATACATAAATGTCTAGGTATGTATTGTTGTATATAGAATTAGCGCCATCTAGTGGTACCCTACATTACTTAAAACTAAGAGCTAGCGCCATCTCTTGGACGATCTATACAACTGACACTTTTTGTCCCCTCTAATGATTGAGAGTGGTTTAAAGGCCCTACGCACCATCGCGCCTGACGTACATCCCGCCAAGGACGGCGCACGATAGGGCCTCGCATTAATGGTCTCCCCATAAATTCGCCTATCAGTTTGAAATTCCCCGCATTTTTGGGCATTCCCCACAAATTGGCAATATACTGTCTATGTATCTACCATAAACTTATATAAGTTTACTAGATATACTAGAACGTAAAGTTTATGGTATGTACAAAACGCGTCGTGCAAGTCCAGCAAGCAGTATATAATGTATATATATATATTTCTAACGTACGTCAAGCCTACGCACGATCGTTTTGCATCGTGCATCGTGCATGTCCTTGGCGGGACGTACGTCAGGCACGATGGTGCGTAGGGCCTTTATTATGTACTTCACTTCACTCATGCATTTTTCGGAGTCCAGATCCTTAATCCAGGAATTAAATCTCTGCAAATTCTGAAAATGTAGTGGATTGGAGAAATTATGCAAAACGCCTAAAAACAATTTGGAACAATCGTTATTGTTTATTTTAATCATCTGACATTATCACAGCATAATCTTGTGCGGTGCTGTAGCCAGCGTTGCCATTGCCATATTCTTAATTTATCCCAAAACAATAGTCAAATTCCACAGTTTGGGGAGATAAAACCTGAAGTCGTAATGTAATTAATAAGGCTAAAAATTCCCGATTCCCCGCATTTTCCCGAGGCCGTACGCATCATCGTGTCTGACGTACGTCCCGCCAAGGACACGAACGATGCACGATGCAAAACGATCGTGAATAGTCTTGACGTACGTCAGAATTATATATATATAGATATACATTATATACTGCTTGCTGGACTTGCACGACGCGTTTTGCATCCAGCGAGTCCCCCACCACATGCTTATGTACATACCATAGACTTTACGTTCTAGTATATAAGGTTTATGGTACATACATATACAGTATATTGCCAATTTGTGCCAGAACCGAATTTTATGACAAACGAAGTACTTGGTCAAACCGCCAAAAAAAAACTAAGATCGAACAAAAAAAAAATTTATTGAACAATGAAGAACAGTTAACACATAGTTGAAAGAACAAAAAAAAAATTTCAAAAAACGACTTTTCCCCGCCAACTTGAGGGTAATTTTTTATTTTATTAAAAAAAAAAACTAAGATCGAACAAATAAAAATTTTGATCGAACTATGAAGAACAGTTAACGAACAGTTGAAATATAAAAAAAAATTAAAAAAACGACTTCTCTCCGCCAACATGACAGCCACTAATGTGACGTCACACCTTACAATGCTCGTAGTGTATATCGGAACACACGCATATGCGTGTGTTCCGATGTAGGTATTATAATACCTCTATGGAGTTTCTTGATAAACAGTAGGGTAGTGTTTTCGACTGAAAGACACTGTATCTCTATGGTCATGATCGTTGAAAAGCTAGTTGATATGTCTAAAATATAATAATAAAAATAAAATTTTTTCACTCATTATCACGAATTAGAACATTTTGAAATTTTGTGACATAATAAATGTTGATCAATTTATGTAACTTAACCACATTTACAACTTGGATGTATTAGTTAAAATACGATGTGAGTGATGATTAGAAGATTTAATGCACATTCAGAATTAGTTAAGTGCAGGTACATATCAAATAATTTCGTGACGATAAGTATGAGCAAAATTTCACATTTTAGAAATTTGTGATCTAGACGTCCAGGTTATCGGTCAATATGGATTACCGTATCAGATCAGTACAGTATCAGAGGTGCGGCAGAAATATGTATAATACATTATTCATTAATGAGAATTTCAATGTTTTGTTTAAAGTTTTGAATCTTTGTAGCATTTTCTCTATTTCTTTTTTATGAGTTTATTAGCAACGACAATTTACTATACCTGATGTTTTGTTTTAGGTAGCTTGTTTACAAAGGAGTGAGCTGGTACTCGGTTATTATTTATTTGTATCTGCATAAACCCTGACAACTGCAGCACTTGAAATGTAATGGGGTGTTTACAAAGTAAAAGGGAGACTTCAGATCTGCATCCTAATGTTTTTCGTGTCGTAAACGTAGATGAGAATGGTGTATATTTGTGTTCTGGCCAGTTGGAGATTACAGAAAACGATTTAATATTGTACCGTGAGGGCAGAGACTCAACTGTTTGGCCATTACATTCATTAAGAAGATATGGATTTGAAGAAGGCATGTTCAGCTTTGAATCAGGTAATGATATTACTGTTTATGATAATTTAATGAAGGACCTCTTTTAATAAATAATTATCATTTATCCTGATTACAACTATCACAGGCAATTTTCTTTACCTTTATGATATTTGGGCAGCCTTCATTCAGCAGTGGATGGCGATAGGCTGATGATGATGGTGATATGATAAGATACATAGCCTTTTTCTAATAGTATGAAATTAAATACAATGTGAATGCAACAAATCTGATCTGAAACTTGTCATCAAATCTGCCAAGAAAAATGTGTTATCCATGTAGTCCTTGCTGAACTGTTTCGCTGGGAAAGGATCTCTGAATAAGCTTGGTCCACTTGGACTTTGGGGTTATCAGCAGCTTTATTTGTCTACTTTAATGTAAAAATTCTGTTAATGGGCTGACCGCTAGAGTAACAATAATTTGTCAATTACTTTGCTTGCTGTATTTTCTTTACTTTGGTGGTGAAAAGAGACGCTGATGGCTGACATTGATTTAGCCAAGAGACATACCCTCTTGTAATTAAATATGCTTATTCTTTTTGCTAGAGACAATAATAAAGTAAATTTTGTCATGGGAGAGCCATGCTTCGTCACATATGGGCCGGCTCGACAGGAGTTATATTACGGCCTCACAGAAAACTGGCAGTAATGCAATGCTTGCATTGTAATTCACCGAGCTAGTGAGGTTACCGGGGGCCCTAACCCTTCCCCCTCGCCATTTTCCACCCTATATACCCCCATCTACCAACTCTCTTCCCCTCTGTCCCACTTAATGAGATTTTAACTGTGGCCATCTTTTTAACTAGACTTTAGGTTCAATTTTAATTCTTTTCAATGTGTTGCTTTTAGATATCTGACAAGATGTGTAAACATACTGCTTAGATATTTCATTTTCACTCCTTTGTATTAAGGCACTCAATTATCATCCTTAATGTCTACATAACCTTCCATCTGATTACATTGTACAGTCAGGACCATAAATATATCTGCAACAGTCCACATACACGTGTCAATACACAGGACATAAATATGTGTACATTGCAGAAGGCCAAGTACATATGTTCCAACCAAAGATCAAAAATATCCAACGAAAGTGAACATCAATAATGTTATGGAAGCCTAAATTGATGCGCAGGCGCTATCTGTTGACGAGTAGAGGAAGTCAAACATTACCTAATGTTCGCCTACAATTGTTACATATTTCTTAAAAATAATACATGCATGATAAATAAGGCATGGGTGTACAATATCAATCGGCAAACACCACATGTATTGAAAACATTCGGATTTTAGTATTAACACAGGTCAGGTATTAATGTTTCAATATATTAGTGAAAATTTAAAATAATTTAGAGAGAAAAAATAAAAAACAATAAAATAAACACAAAGCTAACAAATAATAATATAGCTTACAGTTTTTAAAACTTAATAAATAATTGATTGAATAATTGGAATAGTTTAATTTAATTATGTTACTAACAATAATTAGTTCTCTTGTGAACCAGGCTCCTCTAAAGCTATAAAGGCTGGTACTAAGCATATCAATTTGTGTGTCGAAGTTATTATAAAGTCTACTTAGTCTTGGTATCAGAGAGTTGAAACCGAGAACCGTTTTACGTGATGGTGGGTATAGTATCTTTTGACAAATATCGGAGCTAATCTGTCTATCAATAAGAATGTGCAACTAATTCGAACAGCGGTCGAGTCAAGTAAATTGTACGAGATGTTTCAGGAAAGTTCACATGAACTTTCTATGAGATGTTTTTCAAACTATTTAAAGACCGACTGAAAACTGAATGCCCATACCGCATTGCATTGCAATGCGGTATGGGCATTCAGTTTTAGTTGAGCGATACTGTCAGTAGCAAGTGCAAAGTATAGCGAATAGTACAAGTGAATAAGTGGAAATAGTGACTTGTCAATTACAAGTAATGTGAATTACTTACTAATTATTTAAATAAATTGTGTCTTATTTTGTTATAAACTGTACTGTACTGTGTACTCTGGCAATCGGCGGACGTTCAGCAGCCGACGGAGGGGCCTGTCGCTAGTCCATCCACGGTTCCCCAAACTTCAGCGGCTCCGGACCTTGCTGCATTAATGATGAAACTGTAGGAGCAGGCCCGTCGCCAGGAGGGGCAGGCTTGTCAGCTGCAAGAACAGTTGCGGTGGGACAACAAGGAGCAGACCCGTCGCCAGGAGGAACAGGCTCGTTGCCAGGAGGAGTAGGCTGGTCAAAAAGAGGAGCCGGCTCAGCTGCAAGAGCAGTTGCGGCGTGACAAGGAGCAGCAGGCCCTTCGCCAGGAGGAGCGGATATTCCTCATGAAAGATCTTAAGGCGAGAACCTCAAGGTGATAAAGGAGAAGGTATGCGCAGGAGAAGGCAGCGGCACCCGTGAACTGAACCGCAATAACGATCCAGAAGGTCAGGGCCGCTGTAAGGCTTGGGCACCACGACACGCTAAAGATGATAAATTAATAATCTGTTTCGACCATTAACACGAATTACACAATCACAGCGATTTGGCATGCTTAAAATAAGTTAATCCAAATCACTTTGAGGAATGGCCACCCACGTTCTTTCTAACAAGTCAAAAAGTTGTTGTGCGGTATGCACGGCATCCACATTCGGAAGTGCTCTTCTTTATACCATATCCCATGCGTGCTCAATTGGGTTGAGATCTGGCGATTGAGCAGGCCACGGCAGAACATTGATGCGAGCATCGGCAAGAGTGCGGGAGCCTCTCGGACGGTAGTTAGTTCTCAGCTTGGCGTTGCGTAGAGATGTAGCTTCACTTTGCATTCTCTATCGCATGTATCATGGGGAGTGCTCCGAGGAATTGTTCGAACTTATACCGGCCGCAACGTTTCGCCATCGTTCAACGCGACAAAACTTTCATCCCATCACCTGGATAATTGGCAATCCACCACTGTGCGGTTCTCCAGAAATTTTTTGCCTCGCACAACGAACAAATTGTCGTCTGCGGTATTTTCGGATCGATACGACCTTTAAACCTTCAAGAAAAGAGCGTACTCCTATGTCAAAGGCCGGCAACGCACTTGTGACTCTTGAGTTGCAGGTGTCCATGGGCGACGGTAGTCACTTACCATCAGGTGACCCGTCTGCTCGTTTGCCCCCTATAATATAAAAAAAATACTCAGTATTTTTCGTTATCAATCAGTCAAAAATGTATGTTTCTATTGAAACTTCGGAATAAAAAAATTAAGATTGGAAGAGAATTAATCAAACACTTTACGAGATTTGCGGCAAGAAACATACGGAAGCTGAACTTTTATATATACATAACATACATATAGATTGAATTGAAAATTTCAAGACAATTAATTAAATACGCATGCACTTGACGAGATTTGCGACCATAAACAAAGGAAGCTGAATAAAAGCTTTTTATACGTACACTAGCCGTCCGCGAAGTTTCACTTGCGTTTATGGTCACTGCTCCGCTCCTATTGGTCGTAGCGTAATGTTTTAGCCTATAGTCTTCCTCGATAAATGGGCTATCCAACACCAAAAGAATTTTTCAATTCGAACCAGTAGTTCCTGAGATTAGCGCGTTCAAGCAAACAAACAAACAAACTCTTCAGCTTTATAATATTAGTATAGATAGAGATTGATTTTTTCATCTATATATTAGTGAGGTTTGAATTAATATTTAAAATTTGAAATTTTGATGTGTAATAAAAATTAAAGAAAGTAGTAGTGCTTTTGGCATTTCTTGTATGTTATATTTTTATTTTAATAAACAGCGCCAGCGTCAGATCAAAACGCGCGAGGGCATGTGAACGACTTGAACAAAATGCGTGTTCTTCTTCATCTGAACGAGGCCTTAGTTTGGGTTGAACTTAGCAAAAAAAAAAAAGATTTGAACGATTCAAACTTAGTCATATTAACTACTTTGATCTCCTTTAAAAATCATAGAGAAACAATAATCTCTTAAAATCATGTACCATCATCGGAGCAAGATAGTCAATCGCGTTTACTGCCGTCACCACGAATCTCAACAGCCGGCCAGCAAATTACTATTGCCGCCGTGAGACGACACTGTCTCACACTGTGGTCCTATTCAACAGACCGACTACGTTCTGAACTGCTCCAAACCTAAACTTGCTCATCGTTAACATCACAACTATTGACATCTACCTCGAATGGCACATGACCCACAGGCACAAGTCGTACCGGTCGTCCAATTCTGGAAGTAAACAGTCATTACAAAATCTGATCAATTTGGCTCCATTTCTAACCGAATTGTCTTCCAAAATTCGTCATCACGCTTAATAACATAAACTCTCATTTGTATTGCTTCACCAAACCAAATACCAAGCATGCAGAAGTCTTCTTTCGTAATATGTAATTGACCTTGAATTTGGTAACGTATGCTGCCTATTAATTATGTATGTCGCGTCACCGTCTCGGGCCTGCTTCTGCTAGGACGACAGATAGCCCTGTCTATCGCCCTCAGGCAAACTCTCATGAAGGCTGGAGATCGTTTGCGCTCTGATCTGGTGCGTCTTCTGCCCGGCGGAAGAGTACTACTTCTCTCCCGTTCCCATTCCGCCGCTTCCTTGGCATGCATCACTACCTTGCAGTACGAGGTGGCGGAATCTCGCGCACTCTCGGTCTGGACCTGACACATAATCATGGGTACCAGCGAGGCTACCCACACCGAGTTGTTAATATAACTATGTCTACTCTTTGATTTTCTCATTCTCGTGATTTTTTCGTTTTTTAGGGTTCCGTTCCTCAAAAGGAAAAAAGGAACCCTTGTAGGATCACTTTGTTGTCGGTTTGTCTATCTGGCTACTGCTGAGCTGTAGGGCTGCCCATTATCCTAGCAGAAAAAGGCCTGAGACCGTACCGCGACGTGTTCCACGCGTGACTCTCTAAACCGGAGGCCAGGTCGGCAAGCCCCCTCGTGCCTTCTCCGCACAAAAGGCGGCTTAAGTCTGCCGGGGTTTAAGGAAATTTCCTGTAATGATGTACATCCTCAATTTCATATGAAAAAGGATTTGCAAATTCTTCAGTTTGTTAGAAACTTTCTGGACTACCATATCGTCACCGAAACAACCCCGGGCTCGCACTTGTCGGGTTTTTCATAACTCGTGCTGATTTTACCAAATAAGTTGAAGGACAGTTGACAACTTGACGATTGACGTGCTGGTTCACTTTATTACTTAGGAAAATCTGAGAGATCAAAATGATCATAGTATAGTTCATACAGAAGTTTAGTTCGCTCGGTGGGTTTGTACATTGTGAGCTGGTCTCCATATGTCGTCGCGAGAACTACCGATCGATGGCGATAATTGTAAACAGAGCTCTCGCGCGTAAACACACACTGTAGATTGTTTGTGTCATCTCTAGGCCAGAGAGCTTAGCGTAAAGATGTTAGATTAACACTGTAACTTTATTAATGCCTTCCGGATAACGGATGTTTTTCTTCGTTGTAGCCTGAGAGGTGAGGTATTGGTATATGGCGGCTCTGCTCCGCATTTAGACTCAGAGACGGTCCATTATGCGTTCAGATAGGCTGGTTAGTCGAGCTAGCCTAGCCTGGTCCTGTAGCACAGAAGCTTACGTTCACAGGCTTCTAGGGGCAACCGCGCACCGCAAGGATACTTGCTGGCAGGATTTATGTCCTACTTCTGTGGCGAGATGGTGTGGCACAAACTTGTTCTTCACTTCTTTTTACCTAAGCTTCGACCTATTTTTAGCAATATTGTGTTTGTCTTTTGATCGAAAGTTTTTGTTTTTGTATTTGCTTCCCTTACTCAGGTATAAAAATGGTTAATGAAGACAATCGGACCTGAGACCTGTACTGCCGCCAAAAGAAAAAAGACATTTCTACCTAAATTTAAATATGGAGAAATAAATTGTTTAGTAGTTTTTAAACTAAAACGTTTGCTGTGGCAAAGAAAATAAAAAACGAAATAATTTTGTGATACAAGAGTGTACATTTGATTGTGACCTATGGAAATATAAATGTTTTTTTTAATAAAATAAATATATATGTATATATACAGCGTGTAAGTAACACCGTCGCAAATAATTTACAAAAACGTTTTTCTTGGGATACTTATCACAATTCTTTCAAATTCTTTTTCAAAAGTCAGTTCATCATAAAAATGCGAGATTAAGAATTTAGTCAATAGTTTGATTTTGAGCTGACACTAACGCGACACGCGTACGTGTGCGGTGCGGTGAGTGACCTTCAGCGCACGGCTGACTAAAGAAGAAAGGAACTGAAAAACGAGCGTGGTCATAGATAAAAAACTAATATACGGGTGGAGTTGAGAACCTCCTCCGTTTTTTCGTTGGTTAAAAATACATTTATTAACACTTTCAGTACCACCCCAATTTACACTATATCCTGTACGATGCCGCGAACAAATTGCGTTGAACACGCTAGGCGTGTTGCCGGCACTGGAAGCTGATATAATTAGACACGCTAGGCGTGTTCACCGGCATTGTACAAAGGCAAATTGTTAATATTGTCATTTTTGTTTTTGTTTGTCGTTGTTTAGGGTATAAAAAAATTAATTTACCATAGTTTAGTGCTTTTGAATTTAGAAAAATGTCACAAAATAAGATAGAAGGTAAACAAGTGTCGTAATTATATGTATTGTGCCAGGCGTGTCCTCGGCACCAGGAGGAAATTTAGAAAAACACGCCAGGCGTGTCAGATGTCAATTGTTACCTCTTAAAACGCTCCTAAGTTGCAAATTATTTCAGTGGTAAACATTGAAACATTTAACATAACAAGCCTGACCCTGAATGCCAGGCTTGTTCTGTTAAGGCTTATTAGTTTTGTATGATGGCTAATGATTTGAACCTTACCTACCTTAAGTTTTCGTATCGACGACCTATAAACATAAATTGCCTGGGTGCAACTGAATGTACAGTTCCAATCAGGAGGACGTGGACCATTACTTAAATTCACAGTTAACGTACAACCGCCAGAATTGCGCACTGTGGAAGATATAATAAATAAAAAAAAACCGGACAAGTGCGAGTCTGACTCGCACACCGAGGGTTCCGTAAACTTGTATTTAGATAGAACGTCCATCTCGGGTATCGATTCTCAAAAACTTTTGCCCGTCTTTTTCGAAAGACAAACTTAACTTTGCGGTTGCGACGTACGACAAAGTAAACAATCCAACCGCAAAATATAAGTTTGCAGTCACAAAAACTATTTTTTTATGTGATATAACAACAAATTAATGACTTTCACAATTTTTCCTTTATTTGTGCTATAAAACATTGCTTCATGCCAAATTTCAAGATTCTAGGTTGACTGTAAGTACCTACTCTTTAGGTTTTGATTCCCTTGCGAGTAGTTGCGAGTTTGAAAATATGCGGCTTAAATTGCTGTTTCTTTTGATTGCGTTGACATAGAAGTTTGATTTCGTTACAGCTCGAAGGTATTATAGACTTGAGTATTTGATATAAATTTTAATTTAATACCTCTACGCGTTCATGAGGAAAGGGGTAGTAAGTTTAAAATTATTAAAAATATTTTTATTATATTATGTAACTAAAAATTTACGGTTTTCGCAATTTTTCCTTTATCTGTGCTATAAGACGTTGCTTCGTACCAAATTTCAAGATTCTGAGTTCACGAGAAGTACCCTGTAGGTTTTGATTCCCTTGCGAGGGTCGAAAATTTTCGGAAATTTGCGGCATAAACGGCTGTATCTTTTGATTGCGTTGGCTTAGAAGTTTTATTTTTTCACAGCTCTAAGGGACAGTAGACTTGAGTATTTGATATAAATTTCAGCTTGATACCTCCACGCGTTCCTGTGAAAAGGGTCGTGACAGACAGACAGACGTTCGGACGGACGGACAATAAAGTGATCCTATAAGGGTTCCGTTTTTTCCTTTCGAGGTACGGAACCCTAAAAAACCACACCCTACGTAGAAAAAAGCTAATGCCACTTGCGCCTGGCTATTTTTCATAATACTAAGGTGTAATGACACATCTACGCAGAAATGTCTTTCCTATTTCTTGGTGGCATAATATTCTAACAGGTAGGTCTTATTAAAAAGTTGGATTTTCATAGTTGTGCTTTAGTTACGCCAAATATAAAAATTTAGGCATATGCATCTTTTTTTTTTATTGCGGTGATGGTTGATGTGTGTGAATGATACTAGTCTACCTACTAGTATCATTAGGCGCTTGGTAAGGTAAGATCAATAAAGCAAATATTTCCCGCAATGAGGGTAGGTATGATAAACCTAGTAGTATCATTATTCTGTATTTACAATAAAATGTAGAATAATCGCGAAAAAATTGGTAATAGTGAAGAACTCTAGGTACATTGGTAATACATAATAATGGTGTGCTTTTTCTGCACGTATGAATTCAAATTACAAAGGGCCCTGCTGGGCAGACAAAACTTTCTTGCTGAATTTCTCCTGTTCTGTTAAAGATCCCTTGGAGTTAACACATATATAATACAATAATTGCGTATTGAACGCATTCAAAAACGTTTTGTATAGCATCTTTCATTTTGTAATGGTTCAGACAAAAAATACGCTAATACAAAAGCCGTCTAAAGAAATTTCAAATAAATTCCTTAGCTAGTCGCAGACTTCTTAATGAAGCACTATTTGCATGCAAAATCTTTAGCTCGAAAATTGATAATCCCCAACTACTAGCTCTTTTCAAGTTGCGTGTACCCTCTAGACTCCCTCGTCACTCTATAACTCCACTAATTGTTCCACCACTTAGTAGAACTGTTCTCGGCGCCAACTCCCCATGTTCAAGAATGTGTAAAACGATTAACAGCTACAGTGACGAAGTTGATCTTCACTTTGATTCCGCTGCTAAAGTTAAATCTACTCTCAAAGGTCTGATCTCGAATTATAATAAAATATATTAGTGATAATATTTTTTCTCAAACAGATATAGAACTCAAAAATGCATTTTTACACTCGGGTCTAGTCGCAACATATTCTTTTTAACCCTAGTTAAGGTTTATGAAAACTACTGTATTTTATATAGAATTGTAGTGTAAGCGTACTATTTATCATTGTTCATTATATATGTGGTGTTTACCTATAAGAAATTGTTACATTACATTATTATTATTTTTTTTTTGTATATTCTCATTTACTTAGTGTTAGTTTTTAATGTAAACAATTGTTTTTGAACCTAAATAAATAAAATAAAATAAAAATACATGAATTGAGAGGTACATTGGCACAAGTTACGATCACTATTATTTTTATGTGTTCGGAGCGTAATACAACCGAGGGCCCCGCTGGATGGATCAGGCGATTTATTTTAATTTCTATCAAAACCGTTGAGGTACATTGAATCTTGTTAATAAATTCGTGAGGTACATTGAACAAGGAAAGCATTGCCACTAGTTTTTTCGGTCTAGCTCGAGGGGCCCCCCTAGATCGATACACATTGATGGTTTTAACTGAATTTCGCAAAAAAAAAACGTCAGATACGTCTTTTTTCTTATTACGGTAGTGTCACTAATAAGAGAAATTTTAAACGATTTTGTTTATTACATTTTTTTATAAAATAAAGATGCATATATTCCTGCACTTTCTCACGTTCCTGCAACTCTGTAGTGCCATTTAGCTATTTTATTATTGTTTTGCTTAGAATGTTAGAAGGTAAAGCATAAAAAACAGGTTTATAGACAGGTTTTAAAACTTATATTTATATCTCCCTGCTACAAGAAAACACACATAACTTAATTTATAGCTGTCATAAATACATTTGAGTCTATTTTGCGCAACTTGCGTAAGAGTTTTCGATTATACCCTCAAAAAAAGTTATTATTTCATGCATAAAAACAAAACTATATATTAAGTTTCTTTTTTAATTATAGCTCATAAATATACATTTTAGTTAATTTTTTTATTTGATTTTTTGAGTAAATAGGTTACTATTTAATGTATATATGAATTATGTTATTTTCAGGCAGAAGATGTGAAACTGGAGAAGGGATATATGCATTTAAATGTAGAAGAGCGTCACTCTTATTCCGTACATTACAACAGCAAATTCTTTTAAGAAATGCAATGATTTTAAATCCAGTATCAAGACTAACTTCATCACCACAAGGCAGGCAAACATTACAAGCCAGTGTAGTACATCGTTCTTCAATCGACAATGGCCAACCCAATAATATGAGGCCAGTGAATAATAGCAATCTTTCGAATATTACATCTGACACGGTGGTGCCAAGAAATGTAACTCAGTCACCAAGATCACCATCTAGCGCAGATATATTAGAGGTAATGCCTTTATACCCAAGATCCCAAAATGCCACCAATCAAGTCACCAATGTTTATCAATTGCGACATATTAAAAGAGAACATAACAATAATCACAGTGAACCACCTCCAGATACTCGTCATGTCTACTCCAATGATTTAATCAGAGATCTAGCCATACTGAGGAATACATTGCGTCAAGAAACTGCTTTAAATACTATGAGAGATATAGAAGATGAAACTCGATTTCTTGAAAGTAGATATATAAATGAGAATGTCTCAAATAATCAAATAAATACTAACCCCCTATCACCAACTCTGAGTACAGCCAGTGAACATTATGCACAACTGAGTTTAGAACAGCAGCAGTTACAACAGCAACAACAAGTACAGCATCAGGAACAACAACAAAATCAGGCGCAAGAACAGCAACAACAAATTCAGCAAGAACAACATAAGCAACAACAACCCCAACAAGAGCCACAGCTACATCCACACCAACAGAAAGAACCTGCTAGATTGTACATGAATATTGCACCTAGTGAAACTAGTGTAGCAGAAGCTATTACGAATGACACTGTTCCAACTACTCCTTTAAATTCGAAACCAATTGAATACTGCAATTTAACTGTAGGCAATAAGGCAGAGGTAAATACGTACGCTAATTTATCATTGGGCGAATTAGGAGACAGTGTTAAGCATGCAAAACACATAATAGCTTTTTCTTCATCAGAACACAAACAAAAATACTCTGAATTCGACACTATTGCTCCTATGTCACCAGTGGAGGAAATTGAAGTTAATTATGCTGTGTTAGATATAGATTCAAATAAAGAAACCATGAAGACACCAAGAGAGTTAATAGGTTCTGATAATACTTGCATTAAAATTGGGAGTGCCCTTCAGTCTCGCGGGCGACTTGTATCCCAAGTCAGCGCGGACAAACCGACCGCTGCCAACGCACCAGCTGTGGCGCCCGCTGCCACTATCGGTTACACAACTATAGATTTTGATAAAACAGTTGCTTTAACATCTGTAGCTGCTGGAGAAGAAGTCGGTGTGGGTTTAGAAGGGTGCCGCAAAACGCGGCACAACTCATGTAATATTGTATGTGGAACCGGAAGCCCTGGTAATAATGACAAAAATAAAATTAATACATAAGTATTTATTCTTAGGACTTATTTTTAATATTGATGCGGAATTGTATATTATTTTCGTTTTGTATTTTATTGAGTACAAATATACATTGTGTCTAAAGCTTAAGTGAAAACAGTGTGAAAAGAAGTTTCAAAAGAACATTTCATCGTCTTGATGGTGAAGTGAACTGAGACATAATAGCTCTATTTGTCACTGGTATACACAAATATTGTTTTGTTTTTATGTTTGTTTTTTGTTTAATGTGAAGTCGATTTTCTTGAGTCTTTTTTTAGTGCAATGCGTCTCAGTTCAATTTAACATCACGGCGACAATTTATGTTTAGATAAGAAATAAGTCATAATATGTGTAGTGTTTATCATAATGTTTATTTAATATCTATGTAGGAATCCTGAAAGAAGCTCTAACATAAACTTCTGTTATAAATATAAGTTATGGCTAGACGGGCTCCTAATTGAAACACCTGTCTAATATTCATTAATTTCTTTGGAAATGGTATAGTTAGATTTTTACCGATTGCCTAATGTAGGTATCTAATGAGAGCAAGACTTGGAAACATAGGCCAATGACAAATTTTGTAGTATATATTTAAACATACTAGCATTGTGCACACAATTATGAACGTTCATATGATATTGTGTTATTTTGTGCATATAATTATGAACTTTCATATATTGTGTTATTATTTGTAGTTCCTGAAGTAAATGCATAATTATTGCATAATATTGCCAAAGTAGTGTTAAATACCAAATTACAATTACTTATGTTCAATATTTAAATACTCTGCGTTGTTCGAAATTATTTTAAGTATAGGTATACTTAATTTAAAATTACAGCCCTACCCTGCTTTTAAGATGTATGGAGTGTGAGCAGCTCACTGTGAGCAAATCAAGTACTAAGGAATACGTAAGGAAGTAGAGTCGTACTAACTGATTTTTAACAGAATGGAGGTGCGATGACACACAATCAATCTATTTTACATTAAATTAAAAACATCGAATAAATTTCTAACCCGTGGAACGAAAAGTGAAGTCAATCAGATACGACACACTTCCGATATTAACGATTTTTATTATTATGTATTCATGTTGAGTTTCGTACCAGGCAGGTTTTGAAATAATAATAACTTTACTTAATAGATGTGTGAACATCTCACACACGGCCGTCTGATCCCAAATTAGGCAGAGCCAATAGCATTGTGTGAATCATAAAAGTATGCGACTGTTGTAATCTGGAGGAAGTTTTAAGTCCATTACGCAAAAGTAAAAAAAAAGGAAAAAAAGGTTGCTTGTTTTAAACGAACGAGCTTGATATAAAGTAAAAATAATATTGTCCTTTGTTTTCCTAACAATTATTTCACATCAAGCTTTTTAAACCTATTATAATCCGCAAGCTTTTGTCCATAACGCCCGTGTTGATTTATTTGTTGTCGCGAATGTAGCTTCAACATTTTTTTTAAATGTTTTCATAAATGTCGCCTGTATCTTGAACTCCCAGAATTTTGCAAAAAATAATTGTAAAATTTTATCACGATCGGTTCAGAAGTATAGTCGTAAAAACACTGTTCTCCCGAGTTCCCTCTAGGTCGAATTGTGTGTCTGCTCTGGGTCCGAAGAGTAATGTGAAGTTAGAGAGGCAGCGAATAGTTCAGTCTAATTAATTTGTTTGCATTGTGACTTCATCCATTAGAAACAATGAAAGTCTGTTCTACAGTGTAATTGTAGGCATGTTAGTACAAAAAACTCTAAGAAAAATAAAATAATTTCGTCGACTTGAAAGTTTTACTTTGCCTAAATATTATTGTATATATGTAGAGGCTGTGATTTTAATACGTAAGTAAAAAGTTAGTTTTGCGTTAGAAAAGCACTATCACCAAACCATACACCAAATAGAACTCCATTATTTTCATTAATAAGTGAAACATCAATATAATTTACTAATATACAGAAATAATAAAAAGATAAGTAAATCCAAAGATTCATAGGACATATTTCAAAATTATTAAACGTAATAATTATTAGTGTTATATAGATAGGATAATCCCAATAACTAATACTGCGAAAGTTGTTTGAAAATCACACAGGCCGTAATGTATACTGAAGGTAAATTAAAAATACCTAGTTATTTAAAGATACATTATAAAGAAATAAAACAGAATTCTAGGATAAACCAATCAGATCTATGTGATCTAATTAGTTTATTAGTTACTTAGAAATTTAATCATTTCATTTTGTGTCGGCAGTGAATATGCTACTCAACCGTTTGTAATTTTTTTTAATGAATATATTTAACTGTTATTTATATGTAATTGTGATACCTAAAAAAGCAGATTACGTGATCCCAAATATAGTACGCGCAATAGGTGCTACAATAATTAGTACGTAAGTGTAACTCTAGAGGCTAAAACATATAATTTGTAAAATTTTAGTTTGCATGCTTTTAGAATGTTTTACTTGTCTATAGATTAGAAGGAATGAACCAAAGATCCTATTATTAAACATAAGGGTGTCATACGTCAATAAGGAATATTTGCCCTACTATGAAAGACAGATTACTTTTGTAATCCTGTTCAGTATGTAACTACCCACCCTCTTAAGCACCAGGTTTCTTATTATACAATCGTCATGAAGCTTACTTTTGTAAACCGATTTTCATTCAAGTTCTTGCAGATTTGTGGTTAAATACAATAAATCAAATAAAATAAGTTTAAAAGAAAAATAAGTAACATTCTTCTTATATGCCTAAGTTTATCCGCGCTCGGATTTTTATACGGTGTCCATGTAACATTTTGTGAAGACCACCCACTGGTATAATTTCTTAATCAGTTGTATTCTTGCTGTATGGATTCCTGTGAATAGTGGAGTTGTTCGTGTGTCTCCTATGAGTAAAAACGTATAATTAATGCATAATCTGCTGTAAATGTGCGCCGCCTAAAAATTAGTGCATTTTGTCGGTTTAGAAAAAAACGGAAAAAACCTATTCCTGCGGGAGTAAAGTTGTTCCAGCAGGATAATCCTAAACAAATTATCGGAGAGAGAAATATTGTGCATGAGCACAGAGCTTATATTTGTGCAAAAATGTGGGCCGTGGGTGTATAATTTGTGCATCTTTCAGGTTTTCGAGATATTGCATTCTTTGCTGGAGTAAAGTTTTGCAGAATCGTGTATCTCGAAGACCATTATATGTGCGCTTGTAGAATAAACATGCACACGAGTTGTTCCCATAAAAATTAGAAAGACGCATATTGTTGACCTCGAGCTGACGACAATATCCTGTTGAAACGCTTACTTCAATAGCAAATAAGTTGAAAAGGTACGGTTGTGTTTATATTGTACCGCATATGCTGCAGTGATGTCTATTTATTTCCGCCCTAACGTAACACATTGTTAGTGCAGCAGTTATGATGGAAGACCTTTCTCTCGAATGTGTAGCATACAAATAGATTTGAAGCTATAAACGAATTGATCCCAAGACTAGGTATTCCGCTGCGCCTAGACATCGCACTCGGTGGCTCTACTATCTTTGCCAGCCAGCAAAATAATCATTAAATACATGCTTTTATAAGTGTATATACTATTGGAAACGTGCCATTATTTTATCGTAGATTTTAAGAATGCTTGTATATAATATTATTTTAAATGTGGACTGTATTCTTTATACACTGAAATAATAAGTACCTATTAAATTAGGTAATAGGATTTTTGTAAGACCATGATGATGACATACTTATGCATATGAAATAAAAAATATATTTATAAACAAAAGTGTAAGTAGTTCAATTATAACTTTATTTATAAAGACGTGGCTTATTATTACATTTCTCATTTATTTTCCCTCGCGTTCTTGATTTCACGGTAAAAACACAGAGGAGACACTGTGTAACCATGATTGATTTCACTGGGTTTTCACTATGTATTTGTTCCATTGGTACACAGTGTTTCCACAGAATTATCATAGTTACTAAGCTATAACCAAGGTATTTCTCAGGTGTACTTGCAGTGGTCACACCGTCAATCTATAGTGTATTCACGATGTATTTACGCCAAATTAATTGTAAATTAACGATTTTTCCACGGTAGATACACGGCAAGATTTTGGTGAGCTCGCGGTGATAACACGTTAAACCCACGAAAAAGCAGTAATTCTATAATTGAAAAAATTGATTATTCTATTAGTAACTATGTTTATTACTTTTGAAACAATAGATAATCGTAATAATCGTATCTATCTTAATAATAATAATGAGTAACAAAAAAAGCCGAAAAAGATAAAGAAAGCAATTGTTATGCCGATAGTCATTTCGGCCTATGGGTTAATTGCTAAGAGTCTCGACCAACACCTTCAGAGGCTCATGTTAGGCAGCTGGATTAAGAGCCTGATGCAGAAGGCAGTCATCCTCGATACGGCACGCATAGTGAGGAGGTTTCTGTCTCTGGAACCCTAACCACCGGTAGCTTGGCCCCTGTATCCGATACCGGTGGGGCACTATTTACATTTTTAAATGTATATTTAAGTAAATAAAGAGAATAATGAGTAATAATATAAAAGGATACTTGAACAGGAATGATTATCATTATGATCATAAAAACTTAATATTAATAATAATAAGTAATTATATAAAGAGTTATTTTAACAGGAATGATTATCATTATGATCACAAAAAACTTAATTATAACATTGCTCATAAAATAAAAAATAATCGAAACAAAAATAGTGACGGTCAAACTAATGAAGAAATTATAAAATTTGTTCTTTGATATATTAAGACACATTATTTTAGCTTGTGCGACAAAAAATAACTTGCAGTTGTAGCCATTATCTCTGTACTGATTTATGATACAACATGTTTCGCCGGTTATTTCCCAGCCACGCTACCATTACAATAGTTATATGCGTTACCTATAGTCCATCAAATCTTAAGAAGTACGGTTTGACGTTTCATACTTGTCAAGCCGAAACAACTTAGTATAGGCGTAACTCACACAATTTCAATAACCTTTTCCGTAAAACCATGGAATTATGAAGCTATTTTTATTTTCACACACACATCACAAGATGTGCATTCTTAAAGACTAAATTTTAATATTTTTGAGACAGCTAAATAACCAATATATACAATAAATAGTTTTTTTAACCTTCGATTCAAAGTCACGTAGTCAGGTTAGGTTACCTTAAACCGTAGTGTTGCGACTGTTCAAATTAACTTTTATACGAAAAATCGTTGAAATGTACGACTTTTAAGTCAAATTAAAATATGTCACCTCTGTTTAAATGTACGCACATATTACTTAGACCCAACCCGCCTGTCTAGTGTGGTGTATATGTTACTGTAAAACCCCGTATAATCTAAGATTTACCAATCTTGATGAAGTAACGACGGTGGATTGATTGTGTAACCACCGTGGATACTTATAGTGTATTCACCGTGGATTTGGTGGAAATCCACTCTATCCACACTAAATCCTATGTTTCCTATGTTCTGCGAGAAACTACTATGGAAACACGGTGTTTTAATGGAACAAACACACGTGTAAACCGTGTGTTCTACACACACGGTTTACACAGTATGTTTTCACCGTGAAATCAAGACTGCGAGTGTTGGGTATTTCAATGGAAGGATCATTGTAGCCCTTCACCAAATTTTGCAGTAAATATCGCAGGGGTATAAAGGGAAAATGCTCAGCACATAACAACCAAACTCCAACCTATGGTATTAACACTCTGCTGATAACGGGCAGGGATTTGACAACCGATGAATGTGAAGAGGATCCCCATACCCATACTAGTTATCCCTGCCGGTAGGGCAAAGTACAATTTTATTTATACTTATCCCTACCGGTAGAGATAAGTATAATAAGTACTTACCTATTATTAATTTTTTTTTGCCAGAATCCTAGAAAATTGTTTGCACGATATCTTTACCGACACACGATCCAAATAAGATTATAAAAGTATAACAGCCCTTACAGCAGCATTACCCCTGTTACCGCCTAATATAACATTACGGTGGTTTTATGTTAAATCTCAAATATTAGACGAATTTAACCAAGAAACTTTTACAAAATTCGTAAAATATGTGGAAAAGTTTTGGTTAAAGGAAAGTAAATTTATAGAAATGTGTAGCGTTTTTTGGGCAACGACATCGCACAAACAAGAATCCTGGCATCAAAAAATAAATAGTGAGATTAGAAAAAAAAAAGGTAACGAAACGTGTTTGACTACGTGCATTTCATTTAGCTGTGTATATTTAAGTTGGCTTAGTTTAAATCTATAGAAGTACGCGATATGACTGATTAAACACGTTATATTAGAGAATAGGTACGGCATCTATTATAGCATTGAATGCATAGGATGGTGTTTTGAAAAAAAAAACATTTAATAGTAACAGTAGCATTGGTTTATTGTGTAAATTGGAATAATATTTAAACGTAATTGCTAGATAAAGCTTATAAAAATTAACATTTAGTTAAACAGTAACATATTATTGTATAGGTAGTTACATAATTAGTATCACATTAGAAAATAATTAAAGTATAGTTTGTAGATGCGCAAGGACGGCTGCTACGGGAAGAAGAATCCCCGAGCTGTGTAGTCGTACGCCGTCGTCCCCTGTAAAGTTAAATGCACTTTATGTACCTAGGTTTATTTTAAATAACTAATAAAACAAAGATCCTACTAGAGTTATGCGCGCTAGGGAAATGATATAATAATATCATGTGTAGCTACATATTTATGGGATGTATTCAGCACTCATTGTAGTGTTAAACTATGTGCAGCACGTAAGTACCTAGCGCATATAACGCCTTTGTTTTATCGTAAATAAGCATGTGGGTAAACCTAAACTGGTATAATTTTTATACATTACAATTATTATAATATAGAAAGAGAACTGGTTAGTAGAACAAAAAGCGACAACGATGCTATTTTTACCACACAGATGCTGGTTGTTAAGTTAACAGATTATGTTATAATTTATAAAATAGGTAGGTATCATATAAATGACTTAATGTAACGCACATATAAAACGAGAAATATTAATGCTTAACACCATAAATAGACGAAAAAGTTTTGGATCAAACGATAAAAAGTTTACAAGGTTATGAGTGTATAATGGGAGTAGTCAAATCAATACAAATAGGTAGGTAAGTACTTACTAAAAACTATTTTTTGTCGACATTTTTTATTATTTTTGAGAGTGCTACAACCATAAACTTTAAAGTTTATGGCTACAACATTATCTTTTAGCTAAACAGCTGTAAGCACACTGCTTTTATAGTCAAGCTGACGCAAACGGTGGTAATTTTAATAACTTACAAACTCATTCGTCAGTATGTATTTAGCAGTAGCTCTAGAGATTGCAATCCGGAAAACCGGATCCGGAAATCCGGCATCATTAGACGTCAACCGGATCCGGTACCATTTTACCGGATCCGGGAAAAAAACGAGTCCAACATTTAGAAGGATTTCCGCGCATTGTTACTTGTGGAGTCACTACCGCACCTTGCACGTGCCCAATCTTACTCCACATTAGAATGTGAGTATACAACCGACAAGAATAAAGTTGAAAGGGTCTTTTTAACCGGCATTTGTAACTGTTTAAGAAGTCGATTGGCAAACGATACGAGTAACATTTGTTTGTTATAATTTAAAATCATTTTACAAAAAATAATTATTTAATGTCACTTAAGTAATGTTATTTAAATAATTATTTAAGATAGAATAACATAAAGGTATTGTGGTCATGGTTGATTAAGTTACATTTATTTATTTAAGTTAAGAAAACCAACAGCTACAAAAATAACAGTGGACAGTTTCATAATTATACAACCATAAGCCAATTACAGGTTTTCACGAACTGCAGCATTATAAATGAACAGAGGTTCTGGAACACTAACTGACACGAAACAGAAGATAGGAAAGAAAAATACATATCCGTCTGTTTCTCTACTACACTACTACTAAAAAACGAGAATAATTAGTCTCCTGACAGTGTTGCCGTTCACTGCGTATGGATTAACCAAAAGTTCTTTGCAAAACTCATTGAAGTCTTTACTTGCTCGCACCACAAATGTATTCATTCTATAATTCGAATGCGCTAAATGTATAAAAATAGGTGGATTGAACCTGATGCTTCTTGTCGGAACATTAAATTCAAGTTTGTGTAGGAGGTCTGGGCAATCCACTTCATTAGACAAGATTTATAACTTAAAGGTTGAATATGAAATTTTCTACAAAGATCTAAATACCTTTCAGACTGGTACAATATATGAATCGGAAAGCATAGGAACTTAATGAATCGCTCTGGACACCCTCAATACGGTTTCTGTATTTGTTATACTGTGGATTCCATATCTGTAATGCGTATTCTAATATAAGACGAGATTGATGTGATGCTAAATATGCTACGCTTAATATGCTGCTACTATTTAACTGTAGTAAGATGTTGTAATTCCAACTGTCATTATAATAATAATCTATACTATTCATACACTCGAAATACATAACCTAAATTGAGTCAAGATAAGCTCTGCACCCTACAAAATAATTGTTCAATATATAGAAAATAACCAAAGAAGACTTCCGTGATCAAAAGTAGGCAGACGTAGTATACGGTTCACGTTCTGTTGTTTGGCGTTAAAAAATTCGTCATAGGTCTCTGCAAGCGCTCGCGCTGTACTTTATTTAAAGGTTTTTAATTAGTTATTTTAAAAAAATATACAGATATTCTAATTACTTGTGAACTAACGTTTATTCTGGTATAAATTGTTTGTAAAAATAATAAAGTAGTAAGGAGAAATTTACAGCTATTACAGAGCGTTTTATGTAGTTTTATGCTTTTCATTGTGTTTTTTTCCAGGTAATCCATACATATATCAAAATTTTGAGGCTGCTATGAACTAATAATATTACTATTTCAGACATATTATTATATTTTTTTCATTTAATTTGCTTAGTACTATCGTTCAAGCTACGAGCTTAAAAAAGTGTCGTCGCGCAAATTACGTAAAACTTGCTTCGGAATTTTGACTTTGTCTATAAATTTAAGACAAAATTAAGAAAAGTGAGGCCGCTATGATCTATGCTAATAACTGTTCTCCATTTTTCAATAAGTTTAAGTGGTTGAAGTTTTTTAGTTGCTCAGAATAAGAACGTCAAAGTTGACCCTTTAATGAAAAAATCACGGTTGAAATGTAATGGGCCTCTTAAACCTCTTTTTGCTACCATCCAAAAAAAATTAACGAAATGCCTATTTCAATTCGGTCCGGACCCGACCGGATTAGTGAAGGTACCGGCCGGAATGAAATTGGTGCCAGATTGCAATCCCTAAGTAGCTCGATTTTTATAGGTACATATTGTGAATGTGTCCGTGTCGTAGGCATATGAAAAATGTGTGAAAAATAGTTTTCTCACTATCGTATACAATACAGGTATCTCATAGTATCCGGTTTTCCGTCTAGTTACGATTAACATAGGTTATTATGACATATACTAGGTACATGGACGTGGCCAGGATATCCAGGTGGGCAAATATGATTTACATATAGAAATAGAAAACATAAGTATATGAATATAAAACAAAAATACTGACTATATAATTTTATGGTTGAAAAAAAACTGGTCTGTTAATTTATTATCATATATAAATACTGCTACCTATCATAGATGTAAGAGTGCATAATTCGTCATGTGGGTACCTAGGTTTTGCTATGACTTACTGGAACTTTGCAAAGACTCTGGCGTAGCTTCCGGTTCTGTTGTATCCTCGGGCATCTCTGTGGTGGACTGCGTGTCCCTGCCTGGCGTCGACCATGACCAATAACCATTGCGTTAGTATACATACAACACAAACTCAGTTCTAGCACACACTACCTACCCTGAGAAAAGACTGATCACATCGATTCTATCCTCTATCAATAAAATTAGCAATATTTAATTTAAAAAAATAGATGTGAGATTTTTCTACCTACTTAATAATACATTTCTTAATCCAGTCGACAAGGTAAAAAACGTGTTAATTCTTGTACCCGGTCCTAAAAATTATAAATAATGGAGATAGAATTCCAGGAGTCGATACTTATAATTGGAAATTTCCTCCTCTTTAAGGATCATTTTTCAAAAATTCTTAAATATTAATAATTAAAATAAAAAGCTTTTGATTTATTAACGAAAAACTGAATATCTTTTTCTTTTCATCTTATTTTGTTAATAACAATTGCAATTTTTTATGTGCTAATAAATGCTCGAGATGCCTTTTTCTAGACGTTATTCCGAATCGAATAAGCTATCGCACATATTTTAGGACCGGGAACAAGAATTAACATGTTTTTAAACTTGTTAACTGGACCATCTGGTTTCAGATGGGATTTGACCCCCACTACAAAGTGGATATACATACTAAGTATGTATTTTTAGATGGAAATCAAATTCAATTATGTTTGTAAGTAGAAATTTATGCGCCAAAGGAGATCCGCCACTTTATATGGGGCGTATTGGTACCAAGCTGTACAATGTTAAAACTTAGACCATTTTATACATTTAGGTTTCAGATTAACGTTGAGCTTTATTTGACGGAATCCTCGAAATTTGTATTCTTTGTAATTGTTTTGTCTCATCTTGAGGATCCTCGTTATCATGATTTTCATCTATGGTTATTGCAATTTGCAAAGAAGATACTGATTTGATATGATAACAGACAGATGTAAGTAGGTATAGGTATTGTCGTCGTCGGTATGTTCGTCGTCTCATATTACCTATGTATAATTTAGGGCTGTATTTGTGTCATTGGTCACCATGTGTAGTTTAATTATTTGTATATTTTAAAGCTTTAAATCAGAATTATATAGTTCAACAAATAAAAAAATAAACTCAAATAACCATAAATAAAATATCTGATTGAGTAGAGGATTTTTTTTGCAACTAGGAATAAGTAGGTACAGTACTCTCGAGCGTGCTTGAGTCGAGTCGCAGAATTTTCGAGGAAACCCATAGGTATTGGGTGTTAATCTACATTACGTGATTTCTCATATTCCGTTTCTCATATACTCAAGTTTTAGAAACTACCTACAGACATTACAGACATTGGTATAGTCGTTACACAAGCGAAATGCTGTTACTTATTCATGCTTCTAACCTCAGTATAACGTAAGTGAGTGCAGCTGTGATTGTTTAGGTATATGATTCGATGAAGTATCAATTAGAAATGCAACCGATGATTGTTTTGACAAAACCATCTGTAACAGCTCACAAAATTAGACTAACAACGTGAAGACGTTCTCAAACCAACACTTGTGTGCCTTAAGCGAATCTCGATGCATTAGATTTTACCCTTAATACTCTTTAAATAATCTAAAATAATAGGTACACGTAAAAAGTGTCGTGAAAATGAAAAACTCAACATGTAATATTGGGACCACCCCTCATAATATGGTTTACTTATGACGACGTCAAGTCAGCTTTTGGGCGGAATTTTGTTTTGCAAGCGGGTACTTTGGTTTTATCAATTCCATCTTTGAAGTTCAAGCATAGCTCAAAATCTTTCCAATTGTTTTCAGAGTTTTAGAGAGTTACTTCAGAAATTCTGGTTGATAATTTGACAGTCATAAATAATCCGTACTTGAGTTGAGAATCCCAAAACATAATTTTTGCTTGTCATGTACCACCCACCTTCATTTTGTTACACAAATTTGCATACCTGTAGGTACAAAGGTCGTGACGTCTATGTACGCGGGATGTACAATATTAGGATCTGAGTAAAAGATCTCACAACGGACTTGAATCTCATTCATGTCTTCGTCGCCGAGAGTTGTGTTAGCGTATATTGAGTAGAAGCCATTGTGGTCATCATCTTCGATTATAGAGGTCATGTTGACATCCTGCCTGTAAAAATAAAAATTACCTTCTTTTACTACAGGTAGGTAGACAATGTTTAGTATATAGTAACTAAAAAAAATTCCAAATTTTTACTTTTCTCTACTCTTTTGTAACATTTTGTATTTTTTTCTGTTTTATAGAATTGTCATATTTGTGGATCTGCCGATCATGCCTTGCGGACCGCGGCCCAACGGCTGATGTTGGGAAGTTCTATAATACCTACTGGTAGGTAGGTATAGTTATCGGCGCGAGACCTTCCATTGTTATGCAGGATCGGTAGCTACTTCGCTAGATAATGTTGAAGCATGTTTTTGCTCAATCTGGATATTGCCACATAATTGTTTTTTTATTTTCCTCACGAATTAAAATTAACCCATAAGCCTTGATAAGGTAGTGGACCTTTTCATAGAAACTTTTGACAACTCAGACCAAAACCTGATTCGCGAGGACAGAACTCCGGAAAAAAAAGGGCAAAACAACTATAAAATTAGTTTATCAATGTAGGTAGTTACTAATTAAATTAAATATTCATTACTAGCTGACCCGCGCAACTTCGTCCGCGTTTGTAAATTTTCCCCGCTGTTGCAACATTTTTCATTGATGCTCCGCTCCTATTGGTTGTAGCGTGATGTTATACAGCCTATAGCCTTCTCCGATAAATGGTCCGCTATCCAACACTAAAATAATTTTTCAATTCGAACCAGTAATTCCTGTTATTAGCGCGTTCAACTAAACAAACAAACAAACTCTTCAGCTTTATCACTACATAATCACTACATAGTATAAAACAAAGTCGCTTCCTGCTGTCCATCTGTCCCTATGTATGCTTAGATTTTTAAAACTACGCAACGGAATTTGATGTGGTTTTCTTTAATAGATAGAGTGATTCAAGAGGAAGGTTTATATGTATAATACATGCATCATATAGTAGAGAAACACTGATAACTTTAGAGGTTTCTAATGTGATGTCATAATTAAACACATTTTTTTGCGTTTTCATTGCAAACGCTGGCTGAACCCTACAAGATAGATCAAAATAATGTACCACAGTATTGTGCACCTTAAAGAGGTCTACAAAAAAGTCCGCGATAGTATATGTCTATCTCTTAGGGATAACCCACAATAACCATTTTTTATCCTTTACTTTTTACGAGGAATAATGGCTTATTTACGAAGCGATTTTAAGCAATACAGCATTCATCCTTATCCAATTAAGTACCTTAAATACATTGTGCATTTAATATAGATCAAAATGGCCCTTTACAGCATGTAATTTCAATGAACATTTTCGAAGATATTACAGATTTAAAATGCAGGGACATAGCGGTTTCGGCGGTACCGGCCAGAGAGTTATATGTCGCTCTTTCAAGAGAAACCTCTGTTTGTATTGTCTAATGACAAAAAAAGCTGTGAACGTTGTATACAAAGACATTCTGTAGTATATTTAGTATCATCATTGCACCCGTGCGAAGCCGGGGTGGGTCGCTAGTAATATTATATAGTATAGATAAATAGGTTAAAACTTAGGATGAATGTATTCAAAGATGTATACACTTAACATTTTATTATATGAAATGCTTCTTGTCATTTCGTCGTCTTCAATCGTCGCCTTAACTAATTTTAATACCGTGGGTGGGAAGTATTCGCAAGAACACAATTTAAGGATAGTGGTGGTTTAGTGTTTTTATTGTGGCTAAGCGGTTAACTGAAATTGTGAGAAATCGAGTGATCCAACAATACCCGAAATAATGGTACAAATGTATGTGGTTAGTAGGTAGATATAGGGCTGATTGATATATTGAGTATAGGAACTTTTAAAGCATATCATACTGACCCGTTAACACTGACACTGAGATCTGGTTTCGGTGCCACATTCTCCGCATAGCACTCTATTAGTAGAAGCTTCTTTTTGTTTTTGTCCTCTGTTATCTCTTCTATTTCAGAAACATTAACTATAGGACCCGTTCCCGAGTCTGAAATAATATTGAAACGATTGTAGCTGTACTAGCGAGAATCTTATATGGTGATAATTAACTAATTGTTGTTGATGATATTGCCAATTACCTAGTAGGTTGACACTTTGTAAAATAACTAGACCGTACGCTAGCTCAGAGCTCGATGATTGGATGGAACTCTTGGCCGTAACTGTGATTGTATAGATTTTGCTACGATTTGCGAATAAATTCACCCCAACGCCAGGGCTGGATGTCAAAAAAACAGTGTTATTTTTTATTAATGTAAAACTAATCTTACAGTGATAATCTTATAATTAATTCAATATCAAATAAAAATCACATTTACGAAATTCATCTCGGCTCCGGCCTTCTTAAAAATACGTTTACAAGCATTTTATTCCTTTTTTTCCTGTTCCCATGAACAGCATAAAACTTATTGGTATATGGTACCGTGAGACTGCTCTACCTTTTTACGTAAGGTATGTACTTTCAAAGCATGAGTTATTCATAAAATATATTTAAAAAGAAAAGTATCAGAATAGAATACATTAATCTTAGGTACCAATGTACAATCATGTTTTATGTAACGTCTACCTATATAGTATGAGGACAAGATAAATGAAATCCAGAAAGCTTGAGATAAAAATATGTTTAGGTACATATCAATACAAATAAAATAAAATCGAAGTGTCTATTTCTAATGTCAAAATAATAGTGTTTTTAAGCTCATACAGTTATTTGCGCGATACATAGGTATCGTGCAAATAACCTAGCCTAAAAATCAGTTTATAATTTTTTGTCTGTCTGTCTGTCTGTTTGTTCGGCTAATCTCCAGAACGGGTGGACCGATTTCCACGAGACTTTCACTGGCAGATATCTGGTGTTATAATGAGTAACTTAGGCTACTTTTATTTTGGAATAAGAATTGGGGTTCCGCGCAAAATATATATTTATGTACACGCAAGCGAAGCTGCGCGGGAACTGCTAGTTAGCCATATGTTTATTAAAGAAAGCATTAGTCGCGAAGAATATAGGACACATCCGATACCTGCTCCAATTGGAGCGGGCGGCTAAAGTTAGAGCAGAGTGGGGCAGAAGCTGCACCCTTCAGAAGGACACGGTTAGACCGCAGTACTAGCGTAGGTACCTAGTGCTGTCTTAGGCTCAACCCACACTAGCGCAGAGCCTAAGCATCGCGTCGCGTCCTGTTTTTCAACTACAGCGCATGGCGACGCGCGTCGTCGCCGGACGACTCTCGCATTAGCGAAATCGCTCGACTTTTACCAAGCGTCAACGCGCGATAGTTCCATATTTACATAGCACAAATTTGTACCTTAGTAATTGGAAAATAGAAATGAATATGCTATAAGGCGAAAAACATGACGCGTCGCGACGCTTTGACTCTGCGCCAGTGTGAGTTGAGTCTTATAGTCAGGCGAGCCAAATAGGGTAGGTATTTGGATAAAAAATATGACTGGTTGGTCGAGTACTTTTTAGTAAATTGAAAGCGTTTAAATGTTTCTTTGTCATCTTGTGTACATACTACAGTAGATAATATACGCGATCTTATTTCACATATTATGGACATAAAAACCTACAGATAAATATATAGGTAAGTATTAATACGGAACTCAATACTTACGGAATACAACTAATTTTTGGTGTTGTAGGACTTCGTTGTTGTTAAACACTTCACACTCATAAGTCCCCGAATCTACAGGAGTTACATCTATCAGTATAATGGTGTCATTGTCTCCTATATCTGAAAGGTAGATTTGACTTTTAACCCTTCGACATCAGAATGTAAATTCTATGAGAATTACTCAAGATATCGCTACCTACCTATTTTACTAGAATTACTGTTATGAATGGTTTGCGCTTTCTGTCCCGCTATTCTCTGATATATAGGTTTTCTTCCATCGCTCGACGAAGAGTCTGGTGTCCACCACCACTTCACGAACAGCGAAGTATCTGTCTCGTTTGCATCTAACTCGTACCGACACCGTAGTTCAGCATTATGTCCCAATTCAATCGCCTTGGGTACTACAAATTCTTTTATTGATAGTTGCCAACTGCCTGTAGATGATTTAATTTGATAATTATTAGAAAATATATGACACGTGTGCCTTTAAATATATTTTACTATATATTACTCTTTCTAAGTATATTAAAATAATACTTTTATAAAACTAAGAAATATACAGTTGTTTCTACAGAACTTACTGTTGAAACATTCAATAAAAAGAAATTATAATTTGACTTGACGGTCATCTACAGATCTTTTACAATTACTTGTTTATAAATTACTAGCAGCGCCCTGCGGTTTCACCCGCGTAAGTAGGATCCCGTAGGAATATCGGGATAAAAAGTAGCCTATGTGTTAATCCAGGTCTCCAGCTATCTACATACCAAGTTTTATTCCAATCGGTTCAGTGGTTTTTGCGTGAAAGAGTAACAAACATCCATCCATCCATCCATCCATCCAAACTTTCACATTTATAATATTAGTGGGATGACAGTAACGTAATGTTAAAATGTGTGTGTATAAACAGTTTAGCTGCTATTGTATCAAGTGTAGATGTTTCTATAAAAGCTCGGCCTACATTTGGAGGGCAATTAAATTTAATATAGGTATTTTCAGTTATATATAGGTATTATTTAGTTTATGTTTTGTGATTACTCTGACATCCACATACCTATATGGTAGGTAGGTACAGTCCACGGTTCCTAAATTCCGTGGGTACAGTCAGCATCAGATGGATTTGAGCTTTCTAAGTAGTCAAAATTATGTGAAGAACATCGATTAAATTTTATGTTAGCAGACATGGAATTCAAATTGTTGTAAGCATCCAGATTGGTCAAATTATCTTAGCTATCAATTGTCAATATTGTGTTAGCTGTCAGTGTTCGAATAGGTCGTTCAATGGTATCTGTGCATTCATACTGGTCAAAAATATCTTCACAATTAAGAAAAGTCAACGTTAATACCCGTAGGTAGAGTATATTTTGGAGGAAATTTGTTAATAGTAAATGTTTTGCTTCCATTTTTTAACCCCCGTCGCAAAAAGAGAGGTGTTATAAGTTTGACGTCGATGTCTGTGTGTGTGTCTGTCTGTGGCATCGTAGCTCTCAAACGGATGGACCGATTACGATGCGGATTTTTTTTCATTTGAAAGCCAGTTTCCTTACGGTGGTTCTTAGTTATCTTTGCTTAATATCGGTCCATCAGTGTAAGAGTATCAGCTCTTTTCCAAAATGATGTAAGGCATTTTGTAATCGTTGAAGGGATTTTCGAGACGGGAGTGTTTCAAATTTTAAATTTATGATTCCTTGAATACCCATCCCGTTCATTTCGTGCATGACGTAACTGACATATCTTTTGTTTCGAATGATTGATATAAAAGAAACATAGTTTAGTATGCTAACGTCATATACATCCCACTAATATTGTAAATATGAAGTTAGGATGGATGGATAGATGAATGGATGGATGGATGTTTGTTACTCTTTCACGCGAAAACCACTAAACCGATTGCGATGAAACTTGGTATGTAAATAGCTGGAGACCTGGATTAACGCATAGCCTAATTTTTATCCCGATATTCCCACGGGATCGGGACATACGAAGGTGTAACCGCAGGGCGCTGCTAGTATATCATAATGAGAAAAAGGAGTATGGATGCAGGTATTTGAATGAGATAGAACAATTTGAATTTTCTTTGGGACGGAAACGGAAACTCTTTTGAGGAAAATGCCATAATGCTCCAAGTTATATTAATGTCACGAAATTATGTGTCATCTTGTTGTCTCTCAACTGTGTAATAAATATTGCTAATTTGTTTAAAATACAGGGTGTAAGTGACACCGTACCGAATCCTGAAATCTCAAACCATACTCATCTCCAACCAAAACTCAGACCATCATTCTGAGTGGAAAATCATTGGAAATTACTGTCGGAAAATTCATATATTTTTTAATTTTTTTTGCCTAAAAGTGATCACAGTGAGTAAACGAAATATTTTACTGAAAAAAAAATCAGTAAATGCCCCACACGGCCAAAAACTGCAATGTAATCAATTAAACAACATTTATGCAATCAGCTGTTTCGATGGCACCGGGCGCTGAAGGTCATTCACCACACTGCACAGTACGCGTGTTGCGTTACATTGCGTAGCGAAAAATTAAACTATTGACTGTAAATCCTTAATCTATATATTTATATCACCACATATTATAAAACAAAGCCCCCCGCCGCGTCTGTCTGTCTGTCTGTTCGCGATAAATTGAAAAACTACTGAACGGATTTTCATGCAGTTTTCATTAATAGGCAGAGTGATTCATGAGGAAGGTTTTGGTATATAATTTGTACCCATGCGAATCCGGGGCGGGTTGCTAATATATATATATATATATATATATATATATATATATATATATATTTCTTTTTTAAAAAGTATGCCTCCGTATAATTTAGATGAGTAAACAAAGCATCGCATAGTTAAGGACAATGACCATGTATGTATGGAATTCACACAGAAACACAATATTATTTATTATAGACTACGCTTTATATATTATCAAATAAAAATGTTAATGTTCCCACCAATATCCGAGTTTTTAAATAATTAGACGAAAACGGAGATACCTGTCCTATAAACAAGGACCTATAAATTATGTTTAACCTACTCGCAATTTATAAAATAACCACAGATCACTCAAGTACAAAAAAAAATGCTAGTTAAAAATAAAACAAATCACCAGCTACTAAAAAACAAAACATAACAACAACATTCATACCTATTACCTTTTCATGCCGTTGATGTGACTACATCGAAATAAAACAACAATTTCAGTCAGATAGAGATTTCCTCCTGGCGTATTAAAACACTTAACCAAATATAATAACGTCCTGTCGTAAGTTTCATGAAACACGCTAAGTTGTTTAAAACAAACACTCAAACTGAGTTCCGTAAGTATTACTATTTAAGTGGAGATATTTTCAGTGACTATTGTCAATCGACATATAAACAGTAATTGCCGATTCGTCTGTCTCTGGCTTGACAGTTGCATGAGACGGAACACAAAAATAATAATTATTATAACAGAACTATAAAATATTAATTAAATACATTGTACATTGGCGTCGGACTTGCGATCAAGTGGTTGCGGGTTCGAACCTCACCCAGTACTCTACCGTCGTGAACCCACTTCTAACACAAGCAATTTAGCTTAGCTAGAGGGGTTAAAAAGAATACTAGTAATGTGTGACCCACGTTGCTAGGATACTTCATTTTAAAAAAATCGTTAAGCTATTATAAGATATTAGGAATTTGATATCATTTTTGTGATGCTTTTGTTTTAAAGCTCATACTCATATATACTCATACTTACATAGCTTGTACAAATGAAGAGAACGAAACGTCAATATCATGACTTTATACGGAAATAATACGTAGCAATTATTAATTTACTGTTTTTATTAAATAATAATTCCGGATACGGAAATAAAATTCCTGAAGTGAAAAGGTTGTTAAAAATAAGGAAATATTTTTTATATTATTTTGATTTTGTAACATGAAACATTGCTAGACTACTTTGGGTCAAGATCCTTTATACCAGGAAAATGTTTCCGTTACTGACATAGCCAATAAACTCGGCATTAGCGTTAGTATATTGTTTTTAGTAAAACATTAGCATTCTTGTACATTTTATTTCAACTAAGTTCTAATGATTTATTATATTATAGAGAAACGCTGCATCTCTCTGGATAGATGGAAACAGGAGGGATTTTACGCTATTTTACAACAGGTGGTCCGCATATTAGTAACGTTCGAAAAGACCGCGCACTGATAGAAAATGTGCGAGAGGACCGTTTTGTAAACATTTCCCAATCGGCGACCATTCATAACATGTCCCAGAGTACGATACGTCGAAGACTTAAAGAAGCGGGCCTCCATAATCGTGTGCCAGCAAAAAGCCTAATCTAACACCCAAGCATAAATCTTTAGTACTCCAATTAGCACTAAATTATTTAGACTACAATTTTAGCAAAGTCGTTTTTGTTGATGAAAAAGTGTTTTGTAATTCTACACATGGTCGACTCTCGCTGTGGAGATATAATAATACAAGATAGCGAAGAAAATATCCTGCTCAGTAACAGAAGTGGATGCATATCACTTGGTTAAATTTAATAATAATATCCAAAGAGCCCAGACCTAAATCCCATTGAACGTACTGGGGTAGCAATGTGGTCCAAATGTGGGATCATGAACAGGCTCGCAGTAATGAAAATTTACGGATGCATATAACTGCAATTTGGGAATCATTGAGGGGAATTTCATTTTGTTTTAATAGTCAGGTCAATGAGACAACGCCTCCTTGACATAATCAATGCCAACGGTGGATACATACGATTTAAAAAAAAATTGTTCTCTTTTACAACCCTTTGTTTATTTATGATATTATAATTTATTTCGCTCCTATTTTCGGGTAGAGAACCGAAACCTAACCTACTTAGTTACTGTGTGTGAGTTTATTATAGAACGCACACACAGTATCTAGGTAGTGTAGGAACTTATTACTGGATGGGAATAAACGGTATGAATTTATTTATTTGTTTTAAGGAAACTCTACAGCTATTTTGTAGGTTACAATTTTCATACTATTATTAACTTTAGTTTATTAACTTATGCTAACTTCAGATGTTAACTTCACTTCTCGTAACCTTCTGACAGCAGACCTGCAGGATGAGGCAGTAGTTGTAGAGAACACCTATGCACCTCCAGCAACAGTCCTCTTGCATCGTTTGCATGACCAGATGCCGACACAGGATCGTTTCATAGCATCTTTACCGCAGAACGAACAAGTGTATTTTGCGTGCTGTGTAATTTCTATCTTTTTGACCATTTTACGGAGGGAAGCACCGTAACGTGTCCCATATTTGCCAGTTATTCCCCGACCTTGACCGTGCGCTTGGCCATTTTAATAACCCGTCTAACGCAGCAGTTGACAGAAAAAAGCCTAGGTCAGCCTCAGCTGGTTGCATTTACAATAAACTTAAGCCAATTACAGAGTTCCACGGCAAGTTGTGGTATAATTATTATGTTGCATAGAAACCATTGAACAACCCATTCGAAAATATTAATATGAATACTTTGAGAACTAACACAATATTGGCAACTGATAGCTAAGATATTTTGACCACTCTCGATGCTTACAACAATTTGAATGCCATGTCTGCGAGCATAAAATTGAATCGATGTTCTTCACATAATTTTGACTACCTAGAAAGCTCAAATCTATCTGATGCTGACTGTACCTTTAGGTACCTACTATGTACCTACTATACCGTATTTCTGTCAGTGAATAGACTCTGGAACGTTTGGTTATCTACATAGTTCTATTTTCTACGTATTTAAATTTATTTATAAGAAAGACCCAAATTGTCAACCATACCTAAATTTACCTAATATGTTTCTTAGTTTGTCATTTCTTCATGTAACGAGCAGAAGGCTGTTGAAGTTTTTTTTTTGCATTTATATCGCGACAGGCTGATCTTATCAGATCTGATGCGACTGTGTCGATGTTTTAACTGCCAAGTGTTTTACTCCCCGATCATCGCCACATAATAGCCATTTTGTTTCTGAGTGTATTTTGTGGTCATTCATTGTTTGGAGAGTTTCCCACGTGAGGGATATTTTGTTAAAGGTAACCCTATGTAGTATAATGTAATTTACAAAAATATTTAATTCTAATGATATTAATTGAATTCAAGACAAGGTGAATTGTACTTATTTACCGTTTCAAATTTTTTTTCAGTAGGTATTATGGTTTGTTTGACTGTAGAGTAGGTATGACCTAAAGTTTCAAATTCTAAAAGCAATAATTCAAGGCGGGACTTTCTTGTATTTATTTACCGATTCACTCCTTTTTGGCAAGAGTTCAATAGCGAGTAGTGGATTTTGTTTTTTTTTATGTGCTACAAACAAAACAATGTGTGATGGTGACAGGAGTCATGCTGCAGAATTATAAATACATAGGTAGTCATATTAGTTCCCATGTATAACACCTACATGTGACCTATCTCGAACATGAAATAAATCTGCATACGTCGTGATTATTACGAACCATTAGGGTATATTTTTAGGCACACACAATATTGCTCAGCAGTTTAAAAATTGACCGCATGGCCAACCCACGCCAGCAATTTTTATATTAAAAGCCAAAAACATGGAAGAGCGATATGTGCCATAACATATAGCGTAATATTACTTATGTTCCCAAAATTTTGCACCGTTGCATTTCCTTTAAATGTATCATAACTACGAACATAACGCTATAACGAGGTTAACTGTCTATTGAGTTTATATTTTCTATAGAATCAGCTTTCCTTCAAAACTTTATAAATTATCTATAAATAGGTAAAATGCTATGGAAAATTAGGTCATATCCCAATGAATAAGCGACTATCTTGGCTAACCTTGAGGCGGTCCGGGAATGTTAAAAATACCACCGCGACCAGAGCGCACGCGGTGTGGGTCGATTATTTAAGCTATTTGATAAATACCTATTACCCGAGCAAGAATAAGTTGAGGACATCGACTATTGTAACAACCACCACGATCTCTGTTCTAGAACTCCTGGATACATACAACAAATCTGGCCCCAAACTCTATAAAAATATGATCAACTCAACTATTAGCTGTGTATTATAGCGCGCACAAAAGCAAATTGCATATAAAAGTTTGTCTTCCTGTGATGTTATGATTGAGTGAGTCATGTGAAGTAGAACAGGGATTTGTACATCCTATTGTATTGAGTTTAGAATACCTTACCACCTAACTGATATGTCAATCTAGTACATATATAGTTATACATATATATATATATATATGTATGAGGTATAAACTGGTAAACTACCCTACACGACGAAAGGGTTTTAAGCTCTATTACATGGAAAACTCAATGTTGAACTAGGACGCGCGATCGGTGCTGTTTACGTACAATATAGTGAATTGTTATAGATAGAATGTTATGAATTGTAAGCTAAAATTATAACAAGAATTTTGCTGCTTTTTTATATTTAGGCATCTACATTTATTATGATGACCCAAAAAGAGTAAGTAGGACGTAGCTACTTCTGTTGGCAGTAAAATGAACATTCTTACCCAATGTTTATAATCCTACTGAATGAAACCACATTTTTTTAAATCCTGTTGATAACTATCATTCACGAGAAAAGAAAAACATAATATATTGGATTGAAAACATTTCACATGATATGCATAGGCACTTTCCACAAACACGTGACACGAGGTCGCATAAAACACCGTGGGGGGTGGTCAGACGCCGGACGCTCACCTGCCACTAGAAACAGGAGCAAGGAGCATGCGCGCAGAAGCGCGGTACTGTTGGCCGACATCGCGAGTGGCGTGAGCGAGGCGCGTGAGATGCGACTGAACGTTGCGCGCTCCGGCCGCCCGCCCTTCGAGCCATCAATTGGCCTTGAGTCGGCGCGAGGTAACCACACAATTGTACCGATTGACACTTGTAGTTCGACGTGAAGAAGCACAGCGCAGGCCTGCTCATTGTTGTGTCAACTACGCGCTACATCAGCAACACCAATATGTATAGGCATGTACATAGTTACTTCTCACTAATCTTAAGCGGTTTGTTAAATTGTTTACAAGTTACCAGCTCCTAGATTTCCACTCTCTATACGTATAAAACGTATTACAGAAATGAGTAGTCAGTTAAATTTAGGCTCGTATTAGTAGAAGCCTTGACTAACGTGAAACGTGATTTACTTTTTTAATACAGAAATATTATTTTGAAACTAACCTTCAACATTTTTCCGATTTAACTTAAACTAAACTACCAAGTAAATGAAAACGCTGATATAAATTAAACTATAGGTAATAACTACTAAGGAAAGAAGGAAATGCCTAGTATGATATACCTAATGCGCCTAAAAAAGGAGCGGATTCACACACACACAAACAGTTGTTCCTTTTTCTGACACACGGTGCCACCAAAAACCCCAGTGGTGGTGGTTTCCAAACGGGTTCTCGTCGGTAGTATACTAGCTGTTTCGAACCCGCAACCAGTTGATCACAAGTCCGTCGCCTTAAGACAGTACGTAGTCAATTCATGCAACTTGAAATGAAACGAAAGGTGACTGGCTACTACAAAGCCTTACATCATTGTATATAAATGTAACAAAATATTTGTGGAATGAATGGTTTATGATGCGGAGTCTATTTGCGGATTCATATGGCTACGGTAAATGGTTTTGACATTAAATGTTTTGATTAATGTGGATCAGATTCGCTAAATATTTACTATTGAATAAATAAAAAGAAAATTATGATGCTGGAATAAAACAACTACCTACCAACAATAGAGTAGATGATGATAAAGATATACTCAACAAGTCAAATCAGTATATTTTTAGTAAACGGAAGGTTAGGTACATTTTTGTATGTAATAAATACTAAGGCATGACGTCACGTCCACTATCCTCAAATCATTTACTTTTAATGTTAATTTAAAGATTATAAAACTAATTAAAACCGTTAAAATTAGACTGGACGAAAATTTTCAGAGTATTTTAAATTCTTTTATTGCCCGACTTGGTGAAATAATTTATATTGAGCATACTTAGGCATCAGAATCTACCCAATTAATGACACATTACGGAGAATACATTGCGATTACGAAACAAAACGTCAACTGTACCACTACATCTCAATCAACTAAGCTTGACATAAAAAATAAACCAAAAGGAAGCTTTTTCAAATATTTTTATTATAGGCTTTCAAATGGATATCATACTATAGAAATTACTGTACCGAGAATAGTTTAAAAGTATACTTTGTGACACAGAAGAAATCATAACAAACTACCTACTGTGAACAATGATTCCAAACGAGATTCTAGTAATAGTGATATAATAATATATACTACATGACACCAACAGTTACAATACAATTAAATATTTTTGAAGTGAAAACTTCTTTAGCATCGTTGTGCACTTTTTGGGATGGGTAAAAAATGTTAAACTCGCGTCAGGACACGTTCTTATATTAAAAAAAAACAGTCAGTCTTAGGCTTAGGCTTAGTGGCTACACAAACGTTGTGTCATTAAAATGAAAATCAACTCCGACGAGGCACCACAAATGTACCTACTTTAAGGCGCTCAGGCGCCGCGGCAGCGCGCGGGGGGAGGCCCGGCCGCCAACTTGTGTATGTCAGTGTGCGTAGACTGTTTGCATGAAATACCGAAATACAAACGTAGGTATTATTTTAGTGCGATACGGGGAATGACTTTTGCCCGTCTTTTCGAAAGACAAACTTAACTTTGCGGTTGCGATGTATGACAAAGTGAACAATCGAACCACAAAATATAAGTTTGTAATCACAAAAACTTTTTTTTATGTGATATAACAACAAATTAACGACTTTCGGATTTTTTCCTTCATTTGTGCTGTGTTTGTGCCTTGCTTCTTACCAAATTTCATGTTTCTAGGTAAATGGGAATATATATATAGGTTTTGATTTACCTGCGAAATGTTCAAATTTGTTAAAATCTAAGGCTTAATGGCCATATCTTTTGATTGCGTTGACTTAGAAGCTTGATTGTTTTACAGCTTCAAGGGATCACTGACATGAATATTTGATGTTAATTTCAACTTGATGCCTTTTTGGGTTACTGAGGAAATCGTCTTGACCGACACACAGACAGACAGATATAACAACAAATTAACGAATTTCGGATTTTTTCCTTTACTTGTGCTGTAAAACCTTGCTTTTTACCAAATTTCATGATTCTAGGTCAATGGGGTCATCAAATAGGTTTTGATTTACCTACAAATTGAAATTTGATGAAATCTAAGGCTTAAATAGCCGTATATTTTGATTGCGTTGACTTAGAAGCTTGATTTTTTTACAGTTTCAAGAAACCGCAGACTTATGTATTTGGTTTTAATTTCAACTTGATGCGTCCACGGGTTCCTGAGAAAAAGGTCTTGATAGACAGACAGACAGACGGACAACAAAGTGATCCTATAAGGGTTCCTTTTTTCCTTTTGAGGAACGGAACCCTAAAAATGATGAATTTTCCGGCAGAAAATTTCAATGATTTTCGACTCAAATGATGACTTCACTGTTTCAAGATTCGACAATCTGTTCCTTCCACCTTGTATAGATGTCTGACCCCATTAGTTAGATTAAAATATAAGAAACAAAAATAATTTTGTTGATTAAAAATGTATTCCTTAATATAAAAATGCAATTTTTAACAATTATTATATTTTATAACTTAAACTAATAAAATTAATATTACTATATACGCATCATATAATATTTAAGTATTAGGTAACAATAATATGGTTAAAGAAAACTATCGAGGGATTAGGAAGGATATAACCGCGCATAGCCATACAGTGCAGGTTGCTGAATTAGGTATAAAAAATTATGTAAAATAGTAGTATTTTAATTGAATTAATTTCTCACTATCGTGTACAAAGAGTTGGAGCTACTTTAGACGCACCTCACATTTACAGAGTCGCCGGCCAATAACGTTGAATGGCAACACGATTTAGGGGCCGTGTCGATTTTCCAAACATTCTAGACATTGAAAATCCGCTTAGCATCAGTTGCGGTTTTCTGCTTTTTCTCACTGAAGTGTAATGTAAAAAATCCTTTTTACCTACTTATAAGAAATGTGGTAATATTCTGTGATGGCTTAAGTTGGTCACGTTCGTCTATAACGAAGTCTCGCACGCTGATCTAGTTTCGAGACTATCGCCACTGACTGACGTTTACAAATTGAAGTGTGCAAGAAGCCTTTCACTAAAAGTGATGTGCTTGAAAAGCGAGGGGTGGGAATTAGTGCGGGGCGGAGGGCGCGAGGCCAGCGCGATGGCCACCGTGTCGCGCAGCCGCGCGCGCGCCACGTCCCCGCGCAGCCACACCAGGCGCCACAGCTGCTCCTCGCTCATGTCCGGGCACTTGGCCACCACGCTGTGCAGGTCCAGCGACAGCATCTCGATGTCCTGGCACCGCAACACCTGTTTTGAAGCTTTTTATTAGTGGAAAGCCTCGATCGAACCAGTTACTTGACTACAGAAAACGATAGCCAAAGTTAGGAAATTCTCATAACGCCAGATAAGAACTTTAATGTGATGACAATCCACAGAGCAAGAAATTTTACAGGGGCGAGTACGATTAGGATAAATGTTCTGTATACTTATTAATCTTATCAGGTAACAGTAAAACGGGACTACGTGTCTGTCATGTGCCTCTGAAATAGTGAAGACCATGCGCATTACTTCCAATATATCGATATACCATAATTGGGAAACAGTGCAATATATGTATATATTTTGTTGTACTATAGCTGGTCAGTATAATCTCAACCAGCCCGATGGTGAGCTAGTTTGAGGTCCAAAGATTGAAGGTCACCGTGATAGATACAAACGTTTATATAATGGTCAATATTTATATATATTGACTAATAACTAAAATACTCTGAAAATTGTCGTCCAGTCTTATTTTAACGTTTTTAATTTGTTTTATAATCGTCAATTGTAAAAAGCATAGTAGGTAGTAAGTAAGTAGGTACTAAATATATAATTAAGATTTTTTTAAAATTAAACCGCAAAGCTCTTCTTACCTCCGCTAATGTATTGATGACTTCAAATGGCCAATCCACATTGACCCCTGCGGGCGCAATTTTTCTAAAGAACGATCTTATTTGGTTCGCCTCTTTTACGATTTTATTCGCAGCTTGCTGGGCTTCCTCCACATTTTTGAAAGCCACCTTCTTGGACAACATTGCCGTAATGTACTTCTTGTAAACCAAGTTCTGAGCTTCGTTTATTACATACTCGAAGTTTTTATCCCTCAAATGATTATAATCTTGGAAATAATCGTCAAGTGTTATACATATCGTATCGACTGGTATGGTTGAAGAGAGCCACTTTGTTGTAAACAGGTCTTCGAAATGAATTTCTAGATCCAAGAATGCTTCTTCAAGGAGAAATTGTGCGGCTTCGTCTCGTAAACTCTAAAAAAAAATGAACTTTGGCTTTATTATATCTAAGTTTTTTGCTCATATATTTACATATTCGTAACTATATAAAAAACCTTTCAATTTTACAAAAAACATTGTGCAAAAAAATTAAATCATAGTAAGTACAGTTATTGGTAGATGAATAGATTTATAGGAGAATGATTGTCATTAGCAGTATACAATTGTAAATCAAATCTAATCATTGTATCGGTTAAAGGCATCGATCCAGAGCTTTTTCTGAACTCACTTTTGATATAAAACGTTTTGAGTTATTGTAGGGACTGACTGACAATAGCGTGGTCGACAAGAGCTGAAAATTTGAACGTAATAGCTGCAAAACTAAAGGGGTTAACCATCCCGCATTCTGCGGGACTGTCCTGTAATGCCAGATACAATCCCGCTTTGCAATGATTAGTAAAACAGTCTCGCAAAACGTTGGGTGCGTTCCGCATGCCTATTATTCAACTATTCTACGCTTAACGCACACAAGTAGAAGTGAAGTACAGTACAGACAACGATGGATGGAGGTGTTTAAAAATGTATAAAAAAACGGAATATCATTAAAAAAGTGTTTGGCCATTGTCCGTACTCGCTTTGCTCACCAGAACAAAACATGCTTACCGAAAGAGCATTTTAGTTGATTAATGCAATATGGAAGTCTGAGAAAACCTTATTGAAAGTCGAAATGCTTATGGTAAATTTGATATGGTCAGTTTGTCAGTTCCGAAAACTTCTATGACATTCTAAACAAATAATTATGGTTTAAAATACTAAAAAACACGCTTTTATAGAAAATTCAACAAAAAAATAAAAAATCGAATTATTGCATTATCATCGGTCTTTGACAGGTGTGCAAAATTTGAATGAAATCTGGCCGTTTAGAGTGGGTCAAAATCGCGCCCAAAGGAGTCGGTTACAAACATACAAGTAAAAACCTGAACTAGTTAAGAAAATGTCACTAGGCGATTAATAAGATTTTAAAAATAAATATCTTCAGGAGGTAAGTAAGTATTCTTCAGACAAAACTTTAAACTTCGCATTCAACACCCCCCCTCTTCCCCTCCCACTATATGTCCGGATCAAATTTTCAGTAAGTTGGCCGTCTTATCAAAAAAAGGAAATCGGTTCACAAAAGAAATAGGTACTGAGCTGTTTTGTGTTCCTCATTTGTATGTATGTAAGTGCTTTACGTATTTGATTATTTATTTTGTTGCACGAGTATTATAGTTATATCAATATACGTGAAGGCATTTTATTGGAGAGCAACTTATATACCTCACACGTTTCAATATCCCTATATCCATCATATAAGTTCCCATTGAAACAGTAAATGGTTTAATGCTGCAATGTCACCTGGAAAGTATTAAGCATCTTGTCGAATTTGGCTTCGGCCGGCGGGTCGTGGCGCGCGGGCGGCCAGCGCCGCGCCTGCGTCTGCTGCGCGAGGCGCACCATCTGCTCGCTGTTGTTCACGATCGTGATCATGTGGTGCGTGAAGTACGCCACGCGCGATCGGTCCCCGAAGTGAGCGTTCTGGACGAAACATCTTAATTAACTTTCCACAGAAATGGTCTATAACGTAGCTAATCGTTAGACTAGAAATGGTTCAAAAGAATTTTTTTGTGAACTATGAATTATAGAGGTCACCAACCAAAATTACCATACACAAAACTGTTGTATAAGTATAATCTGTTAAGCTTAGAATCCAGGCGTGTCCATTTGATGGCTATGACGTTGCACGGCTTTTGTAACAATAAGTTCGACTGCCCTGATATAACAAACCAAATATGTTATGTTGTGACTAGAACGGTGAATCGCGGTGTGCGCGCGATACACCGTTCTAGTTTTAAATTAATCTATCTGCTAAGATTTTCGGCAAATAGGCACTAAATTAATTACTTGCGCATTTTGCGTAAGTATATACTAAATGTTCACTCTCAATCTCTTACTATGTCTGTGGACATTGGTGAGGGTTATACAACTTGAAATATTGTTTTTTATTATAGTAAGACAGAGCGTGTAACTGTTTTTAGTCCCAATCAAGAAAAATAAAAAAATAAAAATTAGGGTACGGGAATCTTTTAAATATGCTTTCTACACATGTACCTAAAATGTAGGCGGGATAGGATTTTTATGGTTATACAAAAAGATACCAATGTTAGTTAAGTTCGTTTTGTAATTTACCAGTACAGGTTGCTTTATTTGATGTTCCCTGTAAGGTAGTTTCTCTACGGATGGAGCAAAAGAGCCTTCCTCACAAATACAGTCAAGTACAGTAAAAAGGTTTGTAAAGTAAACGTTTAACAAAGGCGCTTTATTAAAGGAGTCGAAATAGCATTGCTTTTTTTTTTTTAAACCATTCTTATTGCTTTAGTATAAACTTTTTTGAACCTCCGGCTTGATAAATTTTGTTATTTGAACGGAGTATTTTACAGGTGTTAAAAACCTGTAGCATATTGATTTAGTACTTTAAACTTATATACATACTTACTTTAAACTGTATAACTCCTTCTCTATACATATTCCCGTATCGGGTCACCTGTTCGATACTAAGCAGCAACGCCTTGAATGTTATCTCCTTACTTATAGTTTCAGTAACCTAAAAAGACAAAAATACTGAAATTTCAAAACAAAATATTGACTTTGTTGACTTTATGGAACTCCTGGGAAAAATTATACGCTGTTGGATTAACTGGTTTAGACAAAAGGTTGTCTGTCAGTCCGTGTTTGTCTGCTTTATTATTTGGATTTGAATGTTTTAATACATTTTTCTTTATGCAACTGTAACATGATGGAGTCATTTTAACTTGGAGTACACAAAAATAGGATAGCACAAGATTTAAAATGACTAATTGTGTTGTTCCATAGGTACAAGATTTTAGAGTCTACCTTGATTGTTGCCGGGCGTAGCGATAAACATGTAACACGGCGACTTAACCACCAAGGTAGACCACCACCCTGGTAGAACAAGCATCAAGGTCGTTGTCGACGGTGCATGCTCTAACTCAAAGTGTGTTAATGGGTGTCCCACAAGGCTATGGTCAATGATATGCTGCAAATCAGCAGCATTCATTGCTATGGAAAACGTCACCGAGAGCCGATCCCAACTTGTCTGAAATCGAAGCTGCCTTAGAAGGATTTTCAGATTGGGATCGACTTAATCTAGTCCAGCTTAACCCAACGAAGACACAGGTTTGCGCGTTCAAGGCTAAAAAGATACCGTTTGTCGTAACACCTCGGTTTGAGAGCACTGCCACAGTCAGTATCGGAATCCTTGGCGTCGATATATCGAGTGAAGTCCAGTTTCGCGGTCTTGGTGTGCTGAACAGATCGAGACAGTATTTCATTCCACTCCAGGCCAACGCCTACAACTTTATAAACCGCGGGTTCTCATCTCTATGAAGTGGCACTTCAGTACCAGCTTCTCCCTCTGGACCGTATTCAACGGAGAGCAACTCGAATCGTCGATTGCCAGGATATTTCAGATCGGCTTGATCCCTTGGCGTTGTGTAGAAATGTAGCTTCACTCTGCCTTCTCTATCGCCTGTATTATGGGGAGTGTTTCGAGGAATTCTTCGGACTTTTACCACCCGCACCGTTTCGCCATCGTTCAATGCGACAAAACTATCATCCCTATCACTTGGATAATTGGCAATCCAAAGCTGTGCGGTTTTCTAGAAACTTTTTGCCTCGCACAACCAGTCTGTGCAACAAATTATCGCCTGCGGTATTTCCGGACCGCTATGATCTTTAAACCTTCAAGAAAAGAGCGTACCTACTCCCACCTCAAAAGCCGGCAACGCACTTGTGACTTTTGAGTTGTAGGTGTTCATGGGCGACGGTAATCACTTACCATAAGATGACCCGTCTGCTCGTTTACCCGCTATTCCATAAAAACAAAATATCCTAGCCGCCATTACTTTGGCCTCGTCATACATTTGCTATTTCTAACTATAACCAAATTTAGTTTACTCGAAAATATATTCTAGAACTCGCCTGTAAGTTTTGGTCGATCATTTGGAATATAATGACAGGCGCGTGCGTGTGGTAAGCGTTAGAGTGCGGTTCCACTTCGGGCGCGCGCTGTCCCGCCCACTCGGCCCGCTCTGACTCCAACGTTTTTTCCATCCATTCCATGTAATTTGATTCCATTTTCTATAATAAAAAGGCATGTCATATTGTTGGAAATAAAAAGTTATTACTATTTAATCATTATTTAGAACAAACTCAACTGCACAGTTCTTGCAATGATGAATGTAATAAACACAAATTAAAGATAATCGAAAATCCCGTCAACAATAACACACAAAAAGATCTTTAAATTATTTAAAAGCCTTTTTTGTACAGATGCGTTCCATAAAGTGGCAGGATGGTACCTGGGGCATCCACACTTCAAAAAGCGTAAGGATCGTTTTTCATTTCTACCAAGATTTACCTGTAAGTATTCATCTTGTAGTTTTTGCATAGTTTCTTTACTAAGCAGCGGAGATAGCGTGGATACATCAATGTTCAACTCTGTACTGCCCATCAACTCATGACCTGGATAAGTATTTAGAATCCAAGATAACAATGTGACATATTCATTGCCTTCTATCCCGTTATTCACTACATCTAGAAGCTGAAATAATAATATAAACAATTTGGTGAACAAGTAGGTAAACGTGACTAATAAAAACAAAAGCAGTGCCATGTATCATCCATCCCTACATGTGGTATTGAGGGGATTCATGGCATACTACCACAGTGATAACGGAAAGCAGATATCTCTGTGTCAATCAGTCTGTGACAATCGGACAAACTGGTTGAAAATGTTCCAACCAGTTTGGAATGGCCGTGGAAAGCAGATATCTCTATGTCAGTCAGTGTGTGACCACGGCCATTCCAAACTGGTTGAAACGTCAGCTAGTTTGAAAATAATAGGAGTTATTTCTCATTAACATAATGATATGTATGAGACATAAAATGTCATTCAGATAAAGTCCTTCAAATTTACCAAGAGTATTATTATTTTATAGTGTAGGTAGCAATGTTATTTTATTTGGACAACATTTTTTCTATTTAAAGTGAATGCTGCATTACTCTGTTGCAATAGCAATTGAAATGCAAATACAAGTTACTGTTAATTTAGTCTTTCAATATTTTACTATAGCATTTCTTCATGACTAATGCATTGTAATCAGTAGCGGATTTACCAGTAGGCTGAAGCCTAGGGCGGCAGATTTTAGGGGCGGCAAATTTGGGGCCTACATTACTTTTTATGTCTTGTCCTGGGGTATCGAATTAGATAGACCGACCGGTAGGGGCGGCAAAATTTTAATAGCCTACTGGCGGCAAATGTGTAAATTCGCCGCTGATTGGAATGTCGCAGCATCTTGCTTGGTGTTCATAGACCTTACATAGTAATACATAACTTTGTTATTCCGAAAATGGAAATGCCAGTTTAAATTGGTTTTGGGATTTCAGAAAATCTAGCGCTATTTACTTACACTTGTAGATAAACAAATATGGTACATATTGACATATTTGTTAACAATATCATAGTGCGGCGGGAAGCAGGGTACACACAGGGTCTTGACAACTCGTAAATCCTCTAAAATAAGCTGTCTCGTAAGTTCTAAGTATCGTACAAGCCATAATTTGTTGTCTTCTCGCTCATCGACACGAGTGCCTTCTATGCGCTGTGCGACTGCACATTCTAGGACCTCAAAGGCTTTTGAGCGCCAATTTTTAGGACGACCAGGTGGCATGAAACCAGTTTGAATTTGTTGCTGTAAAATGATTAAAAAAGGAATTTACTATAATATATCTACATAATTCTACTCACTTAACTCATTAGTGAGAGCAAAACCAAAAACTGATAGATAAGTTAAAATCCTACAACAATATGTCAGCTCACTAATATATTCCATGATAAATATGTTACAGTATTAGTTACCTGCACTGCCATCTGATCCCTTTTCTCTTCCCTTTCTATGATTCTTAGAGCTGTAACAATAACAGTAGGTTCTTTGCGGACAGTATTTAATGTTCTTGCTAGAATAAGTTTGATTTGTTTCTCGAGAAGGTTAGAGACCATTTCTACATCTTCAAAATAAGCCTTTAGCATAATTTTATCATGGGAAGACTGGTTAGGTAGTCTGTGTAACTCATACAATAAGTCATCTCTTGAGTTTTCTAAATCATTCAGGCACTGAAAATTACAAAAAATCTTTACTATGAACTTGCATTAAGTCAGATCAATGAGTGATTTCAATGTTTATAATAATCTATTAGAGCTAGAGAAACAAATAATATCACCATAAAGGTTTGGTCAATTCAATTCTGATCTATCCACTTCATCAAGTCTCTGGCGATATGGCAACTGGGCAGCGCCTCATTTATAGTTCTGACATCCCTAGGCTGACTATGAACCCCCTCCAGCCCACGAAATCAGTAAGCGTAGTTCAAGTAGTAGTAGCAGCCCAAGTAGTCAACAGATAGACACACAGTGTGTGTAGTACTACGCCCAACACCACAATACATTGATCACAGCATTTAGGGTTTTCACCGTTTTTCAAAAGACAGGATACTTGTCTAGACGTGAAAGTATTTATGCAACACGAGGGATTGAATCTTTAGGACAGTCTTAAGGTTCTAGAATCCAAAATGGTGTTAAACATGGGGATATTTTAGGTAAGAGCCCTCTCACTTAAAATATTCACCAGCACACTAGAGGAGGTTGTTTGATGATTGAACGATTGGCTTTTGCCGAGATTGGCTTTTGCCGACGACATTATTCTTTTTGTACCCACAGCTCTGCAACCACAACCGATGTTCCAAGACCTGAGCACGGCTAGCCTCAAGGGTGGGCTTGTGATGTATTGGGCTACAACCAAAACCATGACCAACAGCACGAACCGTAAGGTCGACCTGGATTGTCAGAAGATACATTATGTCGATGATTATATCTAATTGGGCCAGTTAGTCTCTTTCGAAAACAGACAAGAGAAATCTATCGCCGAATAATAAACGTATAAAAAGCTACTGGTCCTTGAAGACACAAATGAAGGATGATCGTCCGATTTTTCTAAAGCGAAAACTCATCGATGTACGTGTATCGTGCCCATCCTAATCAACGTTATTTAGAAAGGTCACTTACCTTGTTTTAAAAATTCTGCCTTGGAGTTCGCCAAAGAACGATGGATCCCAACATACTATAAAGTTTTCGTTTTTATTTAGAAATACATTCTTATGCTTACAATACGTTCACAATATTTGATGCGACACAATGAAAGGGCTTTAGACATTTTTTTTTAGATAAGGGGTGTTTGCAAAGGCAAGAGCTTAGTATCCCCTTGATCCTTGTGTCCTAGGCTGAAGCCTTATTAGGCTATGGGGTACATCAGGCCCTGAACCTGGGGGATTTTATACATGAAAAATAATTTCACTTACTTGGTGTGCATGAAGTAATTTGCCTTCTCCTATCCATTGCTTAGTTTTCGCGACACTTTCTGGTACTGTGAAAATATGTTTGAGACTGTCCATAGCTGTGACATACTGAGAATGCCGAGAATCTTCTTCTCTCACAGCTTGTAATGATGCTACCAAAGGTGGAACACTTTTCAATACCTCTTCCAATTCATCCATTCTGCGGTTGACAATTATACAATGGAAGCATAAGATTATCAGCAGTCTATTAGCAGAGGTTACACAGAAAAGAGCAAAATCTTTTGCCATGTAAATATCATGATTGCATGAAGTTTATTTATCAATGCATTAATTTACTTATACAAGGGATTTATAGCTGAAACAACTTAATTCAGAGGTATGAATTCTTATAACTTGACATAACTTATAATAAATAATTAGCATACAATTATTGCCCACTAAATTTAAGTGAGTATTTCACATGGGTCTATAAAGTTTTGAAACATCCCTTAATTATACAATTAATAAGTAAGGCTGAAAGATCTGAAAAAACTAAATGTCATGCTGAGCATTAATAATATAAAGGCAGTTGATATAATCATTTAATTGAAACAACATACCTTAAGCTCACTTGTTGAACATCTTCTAAACATTCCTGTAACTGCTTCAGGCCCACGCTGACTCCATCTAGTTTACCCTGAACTGCAGATTTAAGTTGAGCTTCTATAGAGGCTTTCTTGTGTGTGATTCTCTTTTTGTAGTGTTCCACCTGTATAAACGTTTCGTTATAAGGCCTAACATTTAAGTATGATTTCTTGTAAAAGATACTTTGATACATTATATTTAAAGATGTTTTTGCAAAATGTTCTTAATTTCACTAAAAAAGAGTAGGTAATTATTATTAGTGTTGCTCATTCTTGCATAAAGTATTGTCTGTTATTTTATTGCATAAATGGTAATTTTTCCTACAGATGTACCATTCCTTTCTTTGGGAATACATTCCTAGAGAATCATACCAAAACAGGGAAAAACCTACAGTTTAATAAAAATAAATTCTGAAGCACATTAATTACATAGCAATACATATTGGTAAATGTATTGCTATGTAATTAATGTGTGTTAATTTTAAACACCAAACAAACTTCACCTTTAGAGAATCAGTAATACTGTTTCATGTGAAGGGTTATGTGAACTAGAGTTAGAAAGAAGTAGTAGAAAAGAAGTAGTAGTAAAAAACAAGTAATTTTGATATGGTCAAAGTAGTTTATGTAAACCTTTTCCAGTTGGCCGGGTCTCTGCATCATATTCATAACCATTTTCTCGGCTGCTGCTTTCGCTTCTTCTTCTATTTCGTCCATAGTACTCATTTTGAGAAATATTTAATTACCAGTACTATAGTGGGTAAGTGCTGCTGTTCAAATGTACCCGTATTATAATTTATTTTCAAAATTAACATATAAAACAATTACGCACTTAGAATAAACATTTTCCCACTATGATCACCGTAGGGGAGGGTGTTCTGTGATTATGATAAATAATACTCTATTTTCAATACAAAAAAGTTATGTCAATGTCAATAAATAATATGTGATGAATAAATGTTGCCAACTCTTGAACTTAGATATGTTCAGATCAAAGAGTATACAAACACTATTGCACTACAGTGTCATTTGTATCCTTTTATGTTGCGTTGAGAGTGCGTTTGGTTATTTTTCTAGTAATGACATGGCGAGCGCTTTTCGGGGGCTGAACGCGTGTTATGGGAATTCAGTTGTAGATCTGTATTCGTTGAAGATGAACATTAAAACAGATTTTGACGTGACAACGTCTTATAAATTGGTTTGCCGGGTGACACTTCAAGAAACTGCGTTACGCTCCGCTCACGTTATGCGCTCACAATGAGAGCGAGTGAGAGGCACGCGTTTTAAATATAATTCTTTGTATAAATAAATGTTTTAAATTGTTACTATTATTTCATCCTTCTTCCTACTATACGAATGAATATTCACATTAAAATTATTTTACCACTCAAAGTCGTTGTCACGTAAAACTTTCGCCCGTATACCGACTTTACAGGCAACCAATTTTTTTGTTTATAAATCAATTCGGGTAAATTATTTGTATTTTACATTTTTATTTTATTCAAAAAATTAACCGAATGACATGAATGGTAATTTCATAAAAATGAAGTGGCTATCTTAAGGTGGCGGGGAGAAGTCGTTTTTTACATTTGTTTTTTGCTATTTCAATTGTTCGTTTACTGTTCGTCATTGTTTGATCAAATTTTTTTTTTCACTCGCCCCACTCGACTCACTCGGCCCACTCGCCCCACTCTCCCCACTCGCCCCTCTCACCCCATTCGCCCCTCTCTCCCCACTCGACCCACTCTCCCCACTTGCCCCACTCGCCCCCACACTCCGCACTCGCCCCACTCGACCCCCTCACCCCACTCAACCGCTTGTCCCACTCTTCCCACTCGCCCCACTCTCCGTCCACCCCTTCCGACCTCCCTCCCAGGGAGGGAGGAAGGTCGGAATCCATGTCTCTCTGACGCTGTACTTGTAAATATAAGAAACTCACCTCCGTCTTAAGAATTTTCAACCTCGTCATAAAAAAAAAATTAAATATATTACACTCGGACACATTTTCCATACATTTTCGATCAGGGTCCACGTGACCCTGAAATCTGACGCGAGTTTAACATTTTTTACCCATCTCAAAAAGTGCCCAGCGCCGCTAAAGAAGTTTTCACTTCAAGAATAAGGTTTAAAAAACTACTCCATGCCAAACGAACACTGAACAGTGCTCTTAGTGTATATCGGAACATACCCCTTTTTGTAATAATTTGCTGTCATCTGTCGGCCGTGTCTGGCTGTCATTTGTCATCGCGTCAATTTTGTATTATACGTCTGACACTTGTATCATCTGAAGTTTTAATAGATTAAAGTACAATAATTTATTAATACAATACACTGAATTATTTGCCCATCTTAATTCCTTTGCAACATTGTAATAATGTGGGAGATACTGATATTATTAATATTGTCCGCACTAGCCTACAAAATAACAGATGGACTGATACCGAACCTCAAAGACCTATTTGTGAATGCCGGTCTATACGGTGTCGATTTATGTAAAACTAGTAAGGATAAAATGTAAGTTCATATTGATTGTATTTCATACTTTCAACTTAATGTTACAATTATTTTTGCCAAATCTGTAACTTTCGATATGAGACTATGACCTCATGTTTTTGTAAACCACAATTTTAATAGTTGTCTTTTATGTAGTCCAGAAGCAATAGGTGTGGTGTCTGGATGTGTCTTTTTGGTAACAAGCTTCTTATACATCCCCATTGTATTTGGAAGTGGTTTGATGGACAGACAACATTTTCCTCACAATGAGGTAAGGCTTAAAACTTTTAAATCGATACTCGAAAGGGTCAGGTATTTAAAGTACACATCAATCAATGTGACCCATGTCATCAAATCAAAGTACATCTATTACCTAGTTAAAAGCATGGGTAGGAGTGGAAATAATGAAAATTAAATTGCACTGATTCAAAAGGATTTATACACATATACCTACAAAAACCATAGTAAAGAGGGATGGAAACTAACTTTTACGCAAGTACAGCCGCTAGCTAGAGCTAAAAGTTAGAATATTTTCGAAAATGATTTATTTATTACTACTGCTACCATACATCGACTAGCTTATGTCTATGGCTTTGCTCATGCGAACATAGGTTTTATCACTTTTTTTTTTTGTGAATGAAAGGTACTGTGTGTCTTTTTTGAAGCCCTGACAATAAATGTGCAAAATTTCATGATGATATGTTGAGTGTTTAATGTGTAAAAGTGTAACCAAAGAATCAAGAAACAAGCTCACTTTAGTTTTTATAATAGTAGTTGGTGCCTGCGACTTCGTTTGCGTGGAAATTTTGGTGAAATCTATCCCATGGGAAATATCTATTAACACAAGATAGATCCTTTGATCAAAGTGAATGACTCATAAAAACTCAAGGTATAAATTTTTTACATTAGAATTAGCTATCAAGTATAAGGCCTGCTGAATGATAAGGTGTTATCAGTGTCCATATAGGCTTGCAATTACCTAAAGGGTCCATCATATTTTACCTACTTTACCCTGTCTCTTACCCCTTTCTTTGGTGCCTGGAAATCCTTTTATTTGAAGAGAGGTTTAAAACATAGTGACATTATGGGGTTACACCTGAGTAAAATTAAGCAATTGCAGGTAGTTTCAATCAGTAACCAGTTAGATAAATAAACATTCAAATAGAAGAACAGTAACAGTTCATAATAGTGTTACGAGTTGAGGTCCGGGATTAGAAAATTATACTAATTTATTACCTAAATAGACACAATTTATTTTAATAAATCGCAAAATACACAGGGCAACTAACAACTACACAATTATAATTAATTATCACTATTACACTTCTAAATTCACTTGCACTTCGCACTTTACTGGGTCGTTACTCACTTGAAAACTAAACTAACACCGTAATGCAACGTCTTATATAGCCGAAACGTTATTTCCAGAAAAATCGCGACATATCTCGTAAACTCGACAATACAGTAGAACTTTCCAACACATCATGGCACATTCCATTAACGGGTTATCAGTTCCGTGTTTTATCAACAGATGGCGTGCATATTACTCTAATTGTCGCTCTCTATGACCTCCTAAAGTCGACAATAGATGGCGCGGGTTATTCATAACAATAGTATATCAATATTTAACTAATTTTAACCATTTGAAAAATAAAATTCAAAATACATACCACAGTCAAAAATTCTTAATATTAACAACAATAATTTCAAATTACTTACAACTTGTAGAGTTTAAATTTTGTCATTTGAATTTAATTCTTCCAAAATAAGCAGTTCTTTAAATATATTTTTTCTTAGTTTGCAGAAATATTAGCTGGACTCTTATCAATTTGCTGCATGCTACTCTTAGGGTTTGCAGACGATGTTTTAGATTTGAGATGGAGATATAAATTATTGCTACCTACGGTTGCATCGCTACCGTTGCTAGTAGTTTATTATGTTAATTTCAACTCGACTACTTTTGTTGTTCCTATACAACTGCGATATTGGCTGGGTGTTTCAGTTAATATTGGTAAGTAAAGACATAAGAAAGTTACAAGTCAATACTGTATATTAATTAGCCTTTTTCTAAAACGCATTTCCGCCGCGGCTTCGCCCGCAACTTCTCGACTGTCGTATCTATAATATATTATTACGTAAAGAGAATTCTTTGTAAGCATTTTTAGAAAGTTTTGCGAACGCAGTGATATAAAATTTGGAATACTTAGTTTATGTATAGAAACAAACAATGTGTTACAAATTTAAAAATTACGTGAAAAAGGCTTCATCAAGGTGCATGCGTCCAGTATTATGTTGACCTGTCATAGTACGTAAGTCTATACAACGATAGTTTCAGCGTTAATGCAGAGCAGTAATGGCGAAAATATTCTCCTGAGGAGTTCAGAAACCTTTTATTAAAAAAATAAAACCAGACAAGTGCGAGACTGTCTCGCTCACCGAGGGTTCAATACAAACTTTTATGTATATAGATCTCCAATTTCGGAAATCGATTCTCGAAGATTTTGCCCGTTTTTTCCGAGTATGTTTATAGGGCAAACTTAACTTCACCATACATCAATATACGTCACAGTCAATTTTCCAACCGCAAAATATAGTTTTTGATGATGATGTATATATATGAATGTATGATTAAAACCCTACAAACCTTTTCAGGATTTCTGTATTATGTCTATATGGGGATGTTAGCAGTATTTTGCACAAATGCCATAAATATACTAGCTGGAATCAATGGACTTGAAGTGGGACAGTCTGTTATTATAGCTTCGTCCATTATTATTTTCGACGTTATTGAATTGAGAGGAGACCAATTCAAAGCTCATATATTTTCCCTCTACATTATGATACCATACGTTGCAACTACATTAGCATTATTAAAGCACAATTGGTAAGTTATCATTAGTTTTTTTAGTTAAATAAATCTCATCAGATTACATGATTAGCAACATTTTGTGAAATAATATGAGAAATTGTGAAATCCATAGTATAGGGGCCATCCGTAAATTACGTCACACGTTAAGGGGGGGGGGGGGTCAACCCCAATATGACATTGTATGACAAAGACAAAAAAAATTAGAACTGCTCTTTTTAGGTCTAGGTGTAAAATTGTAAAATATGTAACATCGCACCAGGGAGGGTGGTCCCACAAATGTGACCACATGACACAAGGACGGGGGAGGGTCGATCGATTTGTGAACCAAAACATTCGATAACTAAAAATCGGGATATACCTATTCTAGTTATCGAATGTTTTGGTTATGCGATGACAGTATGACATGCACCTATTAATAGTAAAGCAGAAATCGAAGTGATTAATTAGTTTAGGATTGAATCAATTTAATAGAAATTAGCCAAACGCTGTCAACGTGTTTTCTTTTACAGGTATCCTTCAAAGGTTTTCGTTGGAGATACATTCTGCTATGTATCAGGAATGACATTTGCTGTAGTGGCTATTTTAAGTCATTTCAGTAAAACCGTTTTACTATTTTTCTTACCACAAATAATAAATTTTCTATATTCAGTGCCTCAATTATTCCATATTATTCCATGCCCAAGACATCGTTTACCCAAATATAGTGCTGAAACGGACTTACTCACAGCAAGTAGAACTTTAATAGCTAAAAAAGACTTCACTTTCTTATCAAAATTTATTATTCAAGTCTTAACAATTTTGCGTGTTGTTGACAAAATAGAAGACAAGGAAAGTGTAACAATTAATAACATGACTCTAATCAATTTATTTTTAATTAAGCTAGGGCCACAGTCTGAGGCTCAATTGACGAAGAAACTGTTGTTTTTTCAGGTTTTTTGTACATGTATAGCTTTTGTTATAAGATACCCATTAGCGTCATATTTTTATGACAAGTTAGAATAAGTAAGTGTTAATATAATTCGTAACCATTGGGTCCTTTTATAATTTTTACAAGTTACAACAGTCACGGTACGGCGCGTTAAGGCACAATTAGGTACTATGGGGTGCGACAGCATTGGGCATAGATTTGCGAAAATCTGTGTCCCACGTTAGATGTGACATCGCACTGCAGACTAATATAATTAGTGTCCTTATACCCTTATCGCGTACGATTATCGACGTCGACAATCTACCTTTTTTTTTGAGTGTGTGGAAACCCCCTCGGGCCGTCACCCCACCGGGGTTTTCGGAGGGGCGGTGTGTCGGAATCGAACCGACTAAAACCACACGGTGTGTCGTATTGACCTTACAAAATTATAAAAGCACCCATTAAGAATTTTGCTAACTTCTACTGTAAATGGAAGGCAAGAAAAAAGGAATCGCCAAAGAGGAACTTGTGATAAAAACAGGCATTTCATTAATTGGCATTACAACCATATCATTTGAACTTTTGAATATGATTGCTGTTTATATTTTTCCATAATATTGTTAAGAGTAAAATAAAATTGATTATTAAAGTAAATACGTATTTTATTTTAGTTAAAATAGACACAGATAGACACTAAGTTAGTAGGTAATAGTAGGTAATCTGTGACTAAGTGTCTATCTATTAATAAGTAAAAATAAAATAGTCTTAGATTTATATAAGTGAACCCCACCTAACGTGTAAAATGGTTTTTTTTTTGTAAAATTTTTACAGGAAATACAACTATGCAGTTGAACTTAAAATGCAAAACTGTATCTGTATACAAAATTTCATCAAAATCGTTGAAGCCGTTTCCTAGATTCAGATTACCATACATATACAAGAATTGCTCGTTTAAAGGTAAATGACGGTTTTAATACCAGCGCATAGAGGTTCTCCAAAATTTAGGGACGTTTTTATTAATTTATATGCAATATTAAATAAAGACATTATGAATACATTGAAATGTGTTTTTCTAAAACTAAATAGGATAGCAAATTATTTTTATTATCAATTTATTAAGTAGATAGGTACATAAAAACTCATGCGTTTATTTTTTTCACGCTCAAACTATTTATGTGACCCTAAAATAAATTAACTTTGGAAACACATTGGTGTTTTTCGAAATTTCAACCCCTAAAAATTACGACTCAAGCTGCGGCCATAATGAACATTAATATTATAAAGCTGAAAAAATATATATTGATTTGTATGATCTAATCTTAGATGCTAGCAGTAGTGTATTATTGGGGACTCCCCCAATAATACACTAGATACTGTATTTTTCTGTGATTCGTCCGATTAGCAATAAAGATTTCATATTGTATTTCATTCACTGGTACATCATCTTAATGATACCATAATAACAATGGATCGCAATTATCGCGTCTCCATTGAGATGATAGGTAATTAATATATATATATAAACATTCTCAAGTTCGAATGTCGCCGCCGCGCCGGACTCTGTGCGGCACGGGAACAGCGTTGCATTAGGTATGGTATGTTCATTATGCAAATACATTGCGTTCTATCGTGTTGTTCGACTCGATTAAGATGATAAAATTTGACGATGAGATCAATGCAACGTGCATGCGTTATTCGGTATAGAGTAATCTTTTAGAAAAATATATAAGTATTAGAACATTATGCATATACAAACCTTTCATGTATAAAAATCTAACTGACGGGGAAAACCGCAACAAATCTATAGACATATATAACCATGCATTGTTTTTTTTTATACTATGTGAAGAATCTGAAGATATCTTATTGCGTTGCCAAATTTTGGTATTTTTTTTATGTAGGGAAACTACAGAACTTAGATGTTGCCTATTACTTGGGTTGTAGAGGTTTGATGGCAGTCGCACCACGTAAAATATCGAAGTTCAGCCTTATCGTAGTGAGACTGAAAGCCGACCCCAACTTAGTTGAGAAAAGGCGCGGAGGATGATTATGATTTTTTATGTAGGGACTTCGAGATTTGGACCATTTTAGAAATTTAAAAGTCCTAACATAATATCTATATAAATAAAAATCAATGTTTGTATGTTTGTCCTCTATGTGCTCATTGATCAGATTGTGACGAAATTTTGGTAGGGCGTTCTGGGGACGCCGGGAGAGTTCCTGGCCCAATAAATCTAAATAAAAAAGAAAACAAATGACATTTCAACGCATGGAGGGTGCAGGTAGTCTATCTATCTATCAAGTATATAAATAAAAATGAATCGCGAAATGTGTTGCTAAGCGCAAAACTCGAGAATTTGGCTGAAAAAATAATGGGTGGAACAACAGACCCAAATACCATTGCTTCTAACAACAACTTGCAATCGATGGTACTGTTGCCAACAGACGAGCGAGAGGTTGCAGAATTAATAATGTCCCTACGTAACGACTGTGCAATGGGATGGGATAGAATATCAAGTAGACTGCTTAAAAAACACACGGATGTGCCACCATTTACATACAATTGTAACCTAGCACTCACAAAAGGCAAATTTCCCAAAGTGTTTAAAAAGTCAATAATACATCCGATCTATAAGGGTGGAGACGGAACCCGTGTCAACAACTATAGACCTATAGCTGTGTTGCCTGCCTTGTCCAAAGTACTTGAACGGATAATGAACAATAGGCTTGTAAACTACCTAGAAAAACATAACCTGCTATCACTCACACAATATGGCTTCAAGCATGGTAAATCCACAGCTGATGCGGTTCATGTCCTAACAAATTATATAGTCAGAAACTTGGACAGTGGACAGAAAGTCAGGCATATTCCTAGATCTTGCTATAGCTTTTGACAAGGTTTCTGTCCCCACTCTTATTCGAAAAATGGAACATATGGGAATTAAAGGGGTACAGCTAAATCTTTTGAAAGACTATCTGAGTGAGCGCTCTCAAAGCGTTAGAATCGATCACTACATATGTTAAGAGCGCATAGTAACCTACGGAGTCCCACAGGGCAGCGTACTTGGCCCAACTTTATTTCTCATATATGTTAGCGACTTGGGCGCGCAGAATCTTCCCAAAGGTAAAATAATAACGTTTACAGATGACACCGCTCTGCTTTTCAGCGCTGATACGTAGGGCGAAGCTTTTGCGTATGCTCAACTGGGCCTAAATACTGTCTCGTGGCTGCGGTAACGTACTGACGCTCAACACAGACAAGACGAATTATGTCACCTTTTCAATAAAAAACACCTCTCCAATCACTTCAGTTCCACCGTTCACTATTGTAGCACACACATGTAACGATCCTAACGAAAACGCATGTAACTGTTCTCCACTAAATAACACTCACAGTGTCAAATACTGAGAAGTAACAATAGACAGTACCTTAAAATTTCAGGAGCACATACACAATCTCAACAATAGATTACGAAAGCTAATGTATATCTTTAAAACTTTAAGACAAGTGGCAGATGAAAAACTGAAGAAAACAGTATATTTCGCACTCGTCCAACCACTGCTAACGTACCGCGTGCCTTCCTGGGGTGGCGCTCCAAAATCTATTATGATAGAACTGGAAAGGACACAAAGAGCCATCCTGAAGATGTCCTCATATTTACCCTTTCGATATCCCACTGCACTCTTATACAAAGAATCGAAAGTATTAACAGTGCGTCAGTTGTCTATTCTACACACAATATTAAGACAACATACACTCTTATTTTTTCACCCCTCAGAGTCCCTCGGTAGAAGACGATTTAACCCATTGGATCGTCCCCGTAGGTACTCAGTACTCGACGAAGTTCTCAAAAAGATTCTTCTACCACACGGCTGGTTTTCTGTACAATAAAGTTAATAAGATGTTATCTATATATTATAGTCTCACTAAAAACGTATGTAAAAAGAAAATAACCACTTGGCTCCTAGAGTTAAACTACGACGATACAGAAAGCCTTCTTTCCATTCCAGTGTAATAAACAAACAAACTAAAACTAATACAATCACATATAGATAAACCAACCTTACCCACATTCGCACATCCAGCCTTCCGCATACATACAAAAACACACTTCACACTATACACACAACCCAAGCCCCCACACACCTGCAAATAAGGGCATGGGCATACACATATCCATACAAACACACACACTCATTACTAACCATACTAGCTAAGCATTGCCCTTAACTTAAATAGGTATGTATTATTATAATCTTACCGCATTGTCAAGTGTACAAGTACCTAATAACACAATAATTGTAATATTTCCGAAGGGGTGGAGACCTGGTGTCCTGAAATACAGGCTACAGCCTAGTTTAGGCACCAGTCTCCCACAATATTTTTAGATGTTTCATGTAACTAAATTGTAATTACATTGTACCTACTGTATATTGTGGTGAGAAAATAAATTATTTTTATTCTCTTCATTTATTTTATATACATATAAATTACATTTTGACGTGACAACGTCTTATAAATTGGTTTGCCGGGTGACACTTCAAGAAACTGCGTTACGCTCCGCTCACGTTATGCGCTCACAATGAGAGCGAGTGAGAGGCACGCGTTTTAAATATAATTCTTTGTATAAATAAATGTTTTAAATTGTTACTATTATTTCATCCTTCTTCCTACTATACGAATGAATATTCACATTAAAATTATTTTACCACTCAAAGTCGTTGTCACGTAAAACTTTCGCCCGTATACCGACTTTACAGGCAACCAATTTTTTTTTAAATACATTTACAATAAAAAAATACAAATATACTTAAAAATATAAAAAATAGTGTCCCACCGGTATCGGGTACAGGGACCAAGCTACCGGTGGTTAGGGTTCCAGAGACAGAAACCTCCTCACTATGCGTGCCGTGTCGAGAAGGACTGCTTTCTGCATTAGGCTCTTGATCCAGCTGCCTAACGTGAGCCTCTGAAGGTGTTGGTCGAGGCTCTTAGCAATTAACCCATGGACCGAAATGACTATCGGCACAATGATTGCTGAATTCACATCCCACATGTCGACAATCTCGTGGGATAAGTCCAAATATTTTATTTGTTTATCTTTTTCGGCTTTTAAGAGATTGTCGTCATGGGGAATGGTGATGACAATAATCATTGTTCGGCGCTCTAATCGGTCTATCACCACTATATCAGGCTTATTGGCAATAATAGTCCTGTCGGTGATGATACATCGATCCCAGTACAATGTTGCACGACCATTTTCGAGAACTGGGTCGGGCGCATACCTGTAGTATGGTAACTCGACAGTCACAAGGTTATATTTAAGAGCAAGTTGCTGAAGGACTATCCTGGCCACTTGGTTATGTCTATGCAAGTACTCGCCGTTGGCAAGACAAGAACAACCAGAAATTATATGCCTGAGGGTTTCTCCGGGACGATGACACGCCCGACAAATGCTTCAGGATATATCTCCGATAGTTATTCGTCATAACAACTTCGTCCGTAATTGCACAGACAAAACCTTCAGTTTCTCCGAAGAGGTCACCGAACCGTAGCCAGGATACTGATGCTAATAAATCTACATCGGGCCAATTTAAGGCCCGATAAAAACGTCCACACAACTCCTTGCTCTTCCATATCTCCATGCGATCTGTAATACTAAGTACTGCTGGTTTGCGCCAGTTCTCTTTTGCTAGAGCAAGCGGAGTGAGTCCGTTGTCAACTGCCACCACATCCCGATACACATCCAGGTCAACGGAGAGAAAGTAATCTCTAAGGTTGCATACCTCGCGGTTATGGAGGGTCTTGGCATTTAAAAAGCCACGACTTCCACATTTCCGCGGGATATACAATCTCATGACCGATGAACGTGGATGGTGCATTCGGTACGCGGTAAGCAGTGTACGAACTCTTCTATCCAGGGCATCTAGTTCAGTTTGAGTCCATCTAAGTATGCCATAGGAGTAGGTTAGAACTGGTATGACCCAATCGTTATAGGCCCGCACCTTGTTACCACCTGACAAAAGACTTTTGAGTACTTTTTTCAGGCGGCCAAAGAAGCGCTTCTGTAACGATTGCTTCATAGGCAATTCATTTACCCGGCCCTAACGACTGTGACATACCTACTTATACTTGTAAGTTTCGTTGGCGGAAAGACATCTAAGGTGTGTGGAATTTGAGAGTTCCATCCCTTCAGATTCCACAATCCTGCCTCTTTTTACATGCATGACTGCACATTTATCCACACCAAATTCCATACTGATACATTTACTAAAGTTTTCAGTGACCTCTAGTAATTTTATCAATTGGAATTTGCTGCAGGCAAAAAGTTTCAAATTGTCCATGTAAAGGAGATGGGATATTACCTGACCTCCTCTCCGCAAACAATAGCCTAGTCCTGAACCCTCCAGCAAAGTGCTAAGAGGATTCAAAGCTAAGCAGAACCACAAGGGACTCAAACTGTCACCCTGGAATATACCCAGCCTGATCTTGATAAACTCGCCGTCACCCTGAGACCGCCGACATCCTGGATAGCAAAGGACGGTTCTCCATTGCCGCATACATGCCTTCAAGAAAGTGCATAGAGTTGTATCAATCTTGTACAACTCCATCACCCTCAAGAGCCACGTATGCGGCACAGAGTCATAGGCCTTTTTATAATCTATCCAACATGTCGCCAAATCCTTTCGGTTATGGCGAACTTGTTGGTTAATGATCGTGTCAAGTATAAGGAGCTCTTTAGTGCCACGGGCCCCACTTCGACATCCATTCTGAGAGTAAGCCATAATGGTGTTTTTGGATAAATGAGATGTTATCTTTACGCTCAGAATGGATGTGAGTAATTTATAAACTGTTGGTAGACACGTTATTGGTCTGTAGTTATTGGGATCTGTGGCACTGCCAGACTTATAGAGCAGATGAGTTATGCCTGTGGTCATAAAAGTCGGAAGCGAACCTGATTCTAAGCATGACTGAAATTGAGATGCCTAACATACATGTGAGCCACGGAGCCATTTTAGCCAAAAGTTATGCAGTCCGTCCGGTCCCGCTGCTTTCCAGTTCGGCAGCGAACGAACTGCACAAGCTATATCAATGTCAGATATTAATATTGGCTTCATATTATCAATCAACTCACACGAACGTTCGATATCTCGCATCCAATCACCCTCTGTGTGAGTGACAGGCATTAATTGCCCAGATGTTACGCCAAAATGCATTTGTAATTTCAACTTCTGGTAAATGTGTGTCACTCACTAAATCAGGCTGCTCCCACCTTCTATAAACCCACCTCTCATCCCTTTGGAATGAACGATTCTGAGTATATCGGTCTACTCTTTTTTTGTATCTCCGAATACGGTTTGCCCATGCATAAACTTTCTGTTTCAGAAAGTCAATGCGCTCTGTGACTCGTGCTGCGTAATCACAGGAACTGGTACCAGTTCCTGAAAAAGCCCGATTCACAAAACGCATTACTCTCGGGCGTGTGTTACCCGATCTGAAACAGATAAGCTTGCCAATGAGTGCCCTCGTCTCAGCGATACGACGCTCAATCCTGCATTGCCACGCTGGGACAACAAGCTTTGACCGAGTAGCGGTGTCATTTCCTGGGAATTTAACACCAGCTACTCGACATGCTGCAACAGCCGCACAATGCAGAATTGAGTGCGTATCACTGAGATCTTTACTTTCTTCTAAATAAATAGTTAACATGGAGTCAAGGGCACACACTAGCGCTTTGTTTCGTTTATGCATTGGCAAACGAGGTAAACGTGGTCTACTTTCAGAGCTCATAGTCCGATATTCCCGAATAGAACCTTCCAAAGTATCCCTTATTTGATCATTGTACTGAGTACTTACAGATGAAGCACCATTATCCTCTCCTCTATCAGCAGGGCAAGGTGGTGGTAGTTCAGAGTGTAATAGAGTCACTGTTTGTAAAGGAGGAGAAGTAACAATGCTATTCTGAAAGTCCAAGCGTAGCCTCTCAAGTACGGAATTATCCAACAAATGACATCGTTGGATGGCCCGCACTTGATCCGATAATCTTTGCGCCGAAACGTTAATAGCTGGTTCAAGTTCCTGAAACAGAGACAGCATACGATCACGATACGCAGTGAGGTTAGTTCCTCCCTCTGTAGCCACAAAATATGCTCGCATGACGTTCTCATTTATTGAGGTTGTCCACTTCATGCGACGCACATTACCACCGGTAGCGGGGGCCCTATTCGAAGCCTCTGGGCCTCGGGGTCCCAAGCACGTTGGTGGCCTTATTATTATTATTATTAAAAATAACGAGATACTAAACATAAGCACCCCACCTCTACAACCCAGTTTTCTGTTTTTATTTTACTTAAACATGTTAATAAAATAAAATAAAAATATGCAGTACCACCATTAAAAATAAATTGAAAAGCAGGTTTGGTAACAAACCAGTCCTACCAACAATATTCTCAAAATAAGAACAGAATGCGTTTGTTGCTCACATACTCACTGAATATGGATTTCCTCTGACCGAATTTGCTTTGTTTTTTATTTTTTAAAAGACCTGTGTCGCCAAGGATTTTACAAACATCGGACACAAAGAACACCCAGGCTCGGGTGGGAATCGAACCCATGACCTATGGCATAGCAGTCAGGGTCACTAACCACTAGGCCAACAGGCCAGTCAGTTGATTTAAAAATGGCTATAAAAGATTATCTCTTGACACAGGGCAGGAATGTCCCACAATTTAAAAATAATATTCCTGGCAATGATTGGTTACGATCTTTCCTCAACCGACATAGAACCCTATCACGACAGATGGCTAATAATATCAAGAGAGTGAGAGCTCAAGTTTCAGAAGACGTCATAACAAAGTTAATTGAAATTAGAGAATAGAACATAGAAAGTAGAGAATTGGAGAACGTATCGGCAGAAAACATATATATTTATGACGAGACAAACGTTTTCGATGACCCCGGGAGGAAAACAGTTTTATGCAGGCGGGAAACGAAATACCCTGAAGTCATTATAAGCGCAACCAAAGTTAGCTTAACGGTGATATGATTCTGCTTTAATGCCGCCGGTGAAGAAATACCTCCTTATCACTACATATTATAAAAGAAAGTCGCCGCATCTGCCTGTCTGTTCGCGATAAACTGAAAAACTACTGATCGGATTTTCATGCGGTTTTCACTAATAGACAGAGTGATTCATGATCATGAGGAAGGTTTAGGTGTATAATTTGTTAAGGTTTTGTGTAAATTGGTTGAAATGTGATGATTGTTGAAGATGTCTCTACGACCCGTGCGAAGCCGGGGCGGGTTGCTAGTATCCTACTAATATTATAAACGTGAAAGGCTTTGAGGATGTATGGATGTTTGTTACTCCTTCATGTAAAAACTACTGAACCGATTGCGATGAAACTTGGTATTGAGATAGCTGGAGACCTGGATTAACACATAGGCTTTTTATCTCGATATTCCCACAGGATTGGGACTTACGGGGGTGAAGGCGCAGCTGGTATATATAACGTGTTATAAATTTTCCTAGGTGGGGCAGCTGCACGGAGTACTCGTAAAATCGCGAGATGCTTTGGTCAACTGTCAAAAAAGCAGCCTGACTGACCGTTTTGTGAGGGAAACCTCGCTCTACCAGGATAGACAGGCGTGCGCGTGTGGCCTACTTCTACTAAACGGGCGTATGAATGGAAAGTGCTAGTCCTCTCCCTTTCTTTACGCAGACTATTTAGAGCTCCACAAATAACACTGTGTATTGAAGAAACAAAAACCAATAATAAAAATGGTCCCTAGAATATCGAGAGAGATGTATACTTTTTTGCAACATGATAATATAGAAATTTGGATGTTACACTTGCCTAAAGTTTATTAAATAGACGCAGATCCCTTACGGACTTACAGTATAAGGTAATAAAATAGTCTAGTATTAAAGTGCATAATATTATAATTTTGCAATATTACTATATTGGTTAAATGCCAATGATTGCAATACAGAGCTTGAATTATAATATAAGTACAGTCACTACAAATATTATATGTAACAGAAACAAGGCTTATTAGTTGTATAAATTCTTTCACTGTCCTATTAACAAGCTATATTTACACAATACACAATTATTTTATATTACATCTTTCTTTGGCCCTTATACAAGTCAAATTTTTGCCAAAGTATAATTAAACGTACATATTTATTAAGAGAAATAAATAAATATTTTTTATAAGTATTTTATACAAAAATGGCTACACAATATACTCTTTATTCATATATTATAATTGTGAACTTAATTTAACCAAATATCATACAATATATTGTCCTCAGCATCATTTTCATTGATAACTTGCAAAGTTTTTAGAGTTTGTAAGTAAAATGTTAATTCAGATGTAACTACACCATGTTGAGGGCTACCATTTGCAACTATATTCATTTTTAATAACTGCTCTCTAAGTTTATCTTTAAAATTATCATGTACTCTTTTGTAAATGGTTCTTATTTGTTCATGTGGTAAGATATCAATGAGGGCTTCATGTAATTTGACTAAGTGTTTAGAAATATTTCGGAATGTCTGAGATGGAACAGGCGGTTTTGCATCCCATGCAGTAAGCTGAGATGCAAGCATGTTACTTACTATAATACAAATTTTATTCTCTATTTCCTGCTTATGACTAATTATATCATTCTCTATATTACTAAAACCATTTAATGATAGTTCTTTTGAATTTTGCTTCTCAAGCAATCTCCTAATTTTAGGAAGAATCCACATTACAACCTGTAGAGATCTGGAAACTAATGCCAGGTTAGAGGTAGATATAGTTTTTAATCCAGCACTTTGTATTGCACCAGCCCCTAGTACCAATTGACAGCACCGAGAATTAAACAATTGGATCAGTTCTAACATACAATGTACCAAGTATTGGACAATAACAGGAGACTGTTTTGTTGCATCACAATATTCAAGTAATATTTTTATTAGGAGTTGAATTGTAGCTACAACAGCATAACTCTCTTTATTTATTAGTAAATATTTCCCATCAGGTTTACTACTGTCATCATTCTGAAAATTTGGTATTTCTCCTGTCTCATGAATTGTATTTATAGCACTTTGTAATTCACATGGGACATCTGCAGCTTTCCATCTTTCAGTGTTCAGTGTAGTGATCAGTTGAATTCTTCGTTCTGCATGCAAGCATTGTATGTACTTCATAGCATAGCTTCTTAGTGCTAGTTTCATTGCATTACTACAATGCCCTGTTATCTCTTCACATTCATTGCAAAATTGTTCAATAAGTTTAGATAAGATTGATAATTGAGACATGTCAGAAAACACATAATCTTTGTCAGTTTTAGTTACTATGAGATTAGCACATCTTTCATTACAGTAATCTGAAAGTGATGCAACCATCTTTTTTAACTTTTCTTCAACAGAGTGTATTTCCTCTGCAGTCCAAATATCTTCACTGTAATTTCCTGTTACATCATCCATTTGAGTAATTTCCAATATCAAATTGTTAACTGCTAATATTCTTTTGAACAAGTTTATCAAGTTTGGTGTAACTTTCTGAAGAAAAGTAATTCCTTCATTGCATAGTAATCGTGTATTGTCTGCACTTGATCCTCTTAGCACAATTTCTGTGCTTCCATCTCTCTCTGATATTATTTCTATAACACACTGTTTGATTGTTGTTTGAATTGAAGTCATTGCTTCAATTTTGAATGTATCAATGAAGTCAAATTCTTTCAGACGAAGAATGCCAGATATAATGGATACAATTTTTTCTCTTTCATGAATATCTGAGTCTTCTTTTGGAGGTCTATTCAAGTCAGTTACAATAAATCTTAAGAACTCATTACTTAACATTTTATGTATCAATCTCTTCATTTCAGTCAATTGCGGGGATAGATGCCGAAATGCCTGTATGCCTGATAATCTCGTGGATAATACTTTTTGTGTAGAACTAATAAGATCTAAAGCAGCAACATAATCTGAAGTACTTAAAAGAAGCTGTATCATGGGTTGTGTTTGTTGCACAGTGGCCATTAGTTTCAAAAGCTCATGCACATTATTTAGATTATGATTAATTTTTGTTAGGCTTGCCAGCTTCAATGGACATTCAGTAAGGTTTTCTTTGACATTGGTTATATTTTGTCTTGTCTTTCTCACTGTGTTTACTGCTCTAGCCATCTGTTCCATAATAGTGTCATGAGATAGCATAGCATGAAAGAATGCATCTGATTTCTGAGCTACTTGTTTGGATATTTTCATCTCTATAACATCTAGGTATGTACTCAGTGTTTCTTGTAGAGATCTTATTGCGATACTTGGGTCTTCAGAATTACAGAGACTAGGGAATACTTTACTAAATACATCTGGGTCATTTAATGGCAATGATTGTTCATAAAATATACCAGGTACCTCACATATATTTTCAACTATTGGTGTTTTACTTTTGACTGGAACTCCTTCTTTGAGTCTACAGTGACGGCGATACTTTTTAGTTATTCTTTTGCAGTATGATTCAAAATGGGCTAAAGTTATCTCTGGCAAATATGGACTAGGATATATATCTACCTTATCAATGAAACTGTCACCCCATGTTTTAGTAAAAAAATTACTCTGTTTACCCCTGTTAGGATCATTTAATACTGCCGGAAGGTTTTGTGAAGAAGAGTAGAATGTCCAGTCATCATTTGTGTCTTTAGTGTACACATGGTACTCCCTTACATGGTATTTGAAACCTGCTTTTCGTAAATCACCAAATTGCAAGGCTGAACACATTCCATTTTGTCCATATTGACAGAGTATTATGGAACCCTCCTTTATACTGTGCTTGTCTTGAACATGCCTGAAAATTTTAAAGGGCTTTTTAAACACTATTCGCTTTAGCATTCGTATAGGTTTTAAACTATAATAATATATAAATAATGCGTTTAACCTTTCAAATTCCGTGGCAGAAGTAAAAAGCAGTCTCGGGCAGTGAACACAATTTTGCCATGTTGGCTTACTACATGATGAAGAGTTGTCCTCCATACCATCTTTCTCTTTATCAGCAAAGAAAATAACCAATGTCTTTACGGTAGCTCCATTAACGTACAAAATTAGTAAAAATTCACCTAAAAAGCTTATGACATGGTAAATATAATGTGACAGATGACACGATTGGGATTGGACTGACGTTGACACTTGCAAAATGACAGCATAAGTCTGTAGGGCTGTTATCATCTAGAGCTGAGACAATTTACATGCATCTCTCTCGCACCTCTTCGCTGAGTTATCTATAATGTCTCTGTTTTTATGAGTAACCGTTTGATAAAGAAGATTGGTTAACCGCATTAAATAAACATTTTGCTTCAATTGGAAGTCAAGTCTTTAATTTTATATATCTTTCATATTAAATGACTGTCATAAGCTACTATTATTTTAATTTTCTGTACTTTGTAAACTGTAGAAATAAGTTATATTGTAATTTGAAAGTAACAAAAAAGGTTCGGTAAAGCATTTTCAAACAGCTTTTTGTCATGTTGAAAATTTTTTATAAGCTATAAGCAACTACAACATGGTAATGCTGTTGTATACAGGTGCATAGGTTATGTATGGACTAGGGATGTTGCGAATATTCGCATCCACATCTGCAATTGCGGAGCATTCGCATCGATTTGAACATTGCATCTGCATCCGTATCCGTATCAATCGATGCGGATATTCATGTGGATGCAGATATACCACAAGTCGCGACAAGAAAGAAAATAGGCGGAGCCGGCGACGTCCGCGAGCCCTATGCACGTGTGTATTGACCAATAGTAACGAAGATTTCGTTCGGTGACAAGATTCGACGCGTTTGTTATTGTGTATGTATCATTTGTTTCTCGTAAATCAGTCATAACGTGTTTAGCTAGTTGCGCTTATCATATTTGTTGTCGTTTCGAGTGTTTTGTGAAATTGTGAATAAACACTGATCATTTGAAAGTGAATCGAAAAAACATTGTAATGTCACCACCAACGCAAAGTGACTTTTGGAATTATTTTAAACCAAAGACTTAGGGACCAGGTTTCTGTGGGATCGTTAGCGTGAGTGGAGTGGCGAGTAGATGCTAGTTTTTATAAAATATCCTAAGATCCGCATCCGCGGACGTTAAAAAAATATGCATCCGCAACAACATCCCTGGTATGGACCTCTGATGATATTTAGTCATAGGTACTTTGACTCAACCAATCAGCGAAGAAGTGCGAGAGAGATACATGTAAATCGCTGTCTTCTTTCTCTTTCTACCGACGTCGCCAACCCACATACAGGGAATGCAATACTTTCGCGCCTCTAGCTATAATACCTCTATGGGCGTAACCATGAAGTTCTACTAAAGTACCGAGTATGAATGCCGTAACGTTTAACAATTTAAATTTTTTTTTGGACTATATCCCACCCCTAACAGACCCGTATACACCGTATATACTCGCTGTAAATTTGGTGTATACTCAGTGTGGTGTATACTTAGGAGAATACGATAGGTATATTTGGTGTTTATTGATCACACACTGAGTATATAAAAAAATACACCCAATATACTCGGTGTGAATTCGAATCATATATCGCAAGTTTACACCGAGTATACGCTCAAATTCTAAGTACTTAATTAATGTAATACGCAAATTTACCATTTTATCAAGCCAGTCACTGTTATACTGCATTTTTATTACAACCTCAACATATGAAGACCCGTCTTCAACATTGGCGATTCTGACGAAAAAGCGGCGTTCCCAGGCGTTCTTCGTTCTTTTGGCTTTTCAGCGGTATATTTAGCCGGTTTACGCCCTTATGGGGTCTGTAACGCGATAATTATGTCACGTCTTATTGGTCACTTATAAAAATTTTAACAACTTATGGACCTTAAAAAATTTCAGCTCACGAGACTTTAAAAAGAATTCCGGTGTATACTCGGTGTTTATTCAGGGTGAATTTGACCCATATACACTATGTAAACTTGGTGTGTACTGAGTATATACGGATCCGCTAGGGATGCGTGCTCAATTGGGTTGAGGTCTGGCGATTGAGCAGGCCACGGCAGAACGTTGATGCTTGCATCGGCAGGAGTGCGTGTTACGACTCTAGCCATGTGTGGACGGGCATTGTCGTGCATTAGTTGAAAGGAATCACCCAACCAGCTTTGCAAAGGGATGATTACGTCTGAAACAATCCTCTCCGCATAAATCTGAGCATTGAGGTTGCCCCTGATCCAAATGATATCGGTTCTTCCACCGATCCAAAAACCGACCCAAACCATTATTGTTCTCCCTCTATATGAATGAACTTCCTGACAAAATTCCAAACGTTGTCGACGTCCAGAGGTCCTCCAAACTCGAGTACGTCTTGTTTACGGCCTCATGCCGAAACGAGATTCATCGGAAAAGCAAACACAACGCCAGTCTTTTTCCTCCCAATTTCTGTGTTTCCCATTGTAAACAGGATCTACTATTGCGAGGTGCTATAGGTGGAACTCTCAACAGCCGTCGGGAACGCAGACCCACTTCACGTAAACAATTTCGGATGGTTTGGTCGCTTATCAACAAGCCTGAAGAGCTGTGGAGCCTTGAAACCAACATCATGGCGGTCATGGTATGATTCCGTCAAGCAGTATTTTGGATGTACCGGTCCTGTCTGCGAGTGGTGATGCGAGATCGTCCTCCATATCGCTCGGCCGCGCTGCCCGTGATACGATAGCGTGGCCAGAGGCGGCTTATGACCTTGCCTGAAAGCAGCTTGCAACATTCAGACGGCTCTCATTATCTCTTCTCGTATCAAATAATGTCGTAGCTCCATATCAATGCAATTTTTTCAGTTTTGATGCACACTTTTTACAGTTGATTTTCTATTTTTAACGAAAATTTAAAGAAAATTCTTTATTCAAATAGTGAAATTCACTAAAAAGAATCAATAACGATCCATCCAGGCCAGATCGAACTTATCATATCCATTTACTGTGCACCGTCTGTTATTTTTTTTTTTTATAGTATGGTAGTAAATGACTACGGCCGCCCATGGGAACCTGTAACTCGAGAGTCACAAATGCGTTGCCGCCTTTTAAGGTGGGAATAGGGGAAGAGCGGGAAGACGGGAGACGGGGTTTAGAGGGGAGGAGAGGGGGGAGAGGGGAAGGACGGGAATAGAGGAGAGGTCAGGGTTAGGGCCACCGGTAACCTCACTCACGCGGCGAAAAGCAATGCAAGCATTGTTTCATGGCCGGTTTTCTGTGAGGCCGTGGTATCGAGCGGAGTCGAGTTGGCCCATACGTGCCGAAGCATGGCTCTTCCACGTAAAGCCAATCTGATAAGAGATCTGCCGCTGGCACGTAATAATAATAGTTCGACCAGTGTTTCGCCTCTAAACGGGCGGCCCCCGGGGGCATCCTCGGGAATATTCAGCAGCAATGTTAAATATGTTTAAGGCAATTCGTTGAGGTTTATCCTCGGCTGTGGACATAGTTTTGGTCTATAAACCGAAGGTGACTGGTGGCTTTTCCCTCCTCATTTACTATCTAACCCCCACGGGCCATCACCTCACCGGGACCAAACAAAAGGGTGGTATGTTATGTCGGACTCGAACCGATTAAAACCACACAGTGTTTTGTCACCGGGGCTTATGGCTGGAGCCTCTGGTGTACCCTAAATTAGTTTACCTACACTCAAGATGTCTGATGTCCGCCACCACGCGGACGAAGTCGCGGGCAAAAGCTAGTAAAAAATAAATATGATTTCTAGCTTACCTAAAATAAATATATCACGAACTTATTTACGTAAGTATTGAATGCAAACTAGATATCCTAATATTGTGGTTTGAAGTCATATCCATAAACTCTGGAGGCAAGGAATCGTTTGTTCGATTTTTTAATTATTTTTGTAAATGAAAAATGTAATTTTAACTATGAGAAGGTCCGGCCGATAGGAATGACTACCGATAAGAACATTGAAACTGTACGAAAATTATTGGAGGAAGACCGACATGTGACATATTGAGGAAACCATCAAATTAAGTGCACCAACTGTTCATCGGATTATTCACGATCATTTGAAAGTACCGTTACGTAAGTACAAGTTTTAAAAAAATTGAAGATGGCCTACTATCTAAATCTGGCTGTATTATTTCGACGTTCCTACTAAATACCAGAGTAAAGTTGTGGTTAACGTGTAGGTGTTTGAAGATGAACCACCGCCGACATTGGCTACGGTTGTGCTTGATAAAGAGAAGACTGTTACTGCTGCATGGTATACAGAGGAATGTTTAACTCGAGTATTAGAAGCCTTAAAAAATGAACGACCAAACTCACGACTCGATACTTGGCTTTTGTGTCAAGATAACGCCTCTGCACATCGAGCCGTAAAAACTGAGAACTATTTGCACAAAGGTGAATCAAATTACAAGGACACCCTCCTTATAGTCCTAATCTCTTTAAGTTTCGGTCATATACATAGATATACACGCATACTTTTTTTGTTTTGTATTGGATAGAGTATTCATTGAGGAAGATCATCGGCCATGTAACATCCCGCTACGACCCTTAGGAGAGGAGCAGTGACCATAAACGCAGGTGACTGCGGGGAACGGCAACTAAGTAACAAAACTAATTCATCTTAGTTCGATATGTTTATTTGTTCTTACACTTAAATTTTTATTAATGAAAAAATGTTGCAAGTTACATTTACAAAGTTAGCTATGCATTGGTATTTTTGTTCGAATGTTCCATAAATTTCTAGCAATTCAATTTAAATTGAACAATCATAATATGTATAAGCCTGGTAATACCTTAATTACTCTTTTTGGCAGTGATAACATGCACACGATACAGCTGATTTAAATACTAAATTTCTTTCTCCGTCCAGGCACAATACTTTCACAGGTACCTAGAAAAACAGTTTTACACTTAAAATATTATTAACATTTTGAGCGACCTATGTAGAATATGTTCGTTGGGAATCTTAGGTCTCATACCAACTGGAATCTCACACTTCAAAATCTTTTCTGGCATTTTCTTCTCTTTTTGATTTGTTTTACAAAATTGAGTTATTTTTATGGTATAGGCCAGGGTATGAGTATGGGGACAAACGAGCAAATAATAAGTAACTACCGCCGCCCATAGACACTCAAGAGTCACAAGTGCGTCGCCGGCCTTTGAGGAGGTAGAACGCTTTTTTCTTGAAAGTTCGAATGTCGTATCGGTCCGGAAATACCGTTAGGCGACAATTAGTTCCACAGATTGGTTGTGCGAGGCAAAAAGTTACTTGAGAATCGCACAATGGTGGAGTGCCAATTATCCAAGTGATGGCGATGGAAGTTTTATCGCGTTGACCGATGTCAGAAAGCTGCGGCCGGTATAAGTCCGAACGTTCTTCGGAGCACTCCCCATAATACAAGTGATAGAGAATGCAGAGTGAAGCTACAACTCTACGCAACGTCAAGGGTTCAAGCCGATCTGAAATATCGTGGCGATCGACGTTGAATGCGATCCAAAGGGAAAAGCTGATACTGGGGTGCCCCTGCCTAGATACGACAACAGCATTCTATGTGCGGCTGAACCTACTCCATATAAAGGCGTTGGGCCGAAGTGAAATATCATCTAGATCGGTTCAGCACACCAAGCTTCTTCGAGGTTAACATGGCCGTACCGTCTAAATGACCGCGAAACTGGACTTCGGTCGATATATTGACGCCAAGGATTCCGATACTGGCTGTGGCAGTTAGGGAAGTGCTCTCAAAGCTAGGTGAAACGACAAACGATATCTTTTTAGCAGTGAAAGCGTAAACCTGTGTATCCGTGGGGTTAAATTGGACTAGATTAAGTCGACCCCAATCTGAAACTTCGATTTCATACACAAGTTTGGTTCAGCTCTCGTTGATGTTTTCCCGAGAAATGTTGGCGCGGTCGGTATAAAAGGCATCACTCGTGCTATCATCCGCATAGCAATGTATGCTGCTGATTTGCAGCATATTAATAATATGCAAAATTAAACAGCGTAGGTGATATAACAGCACACAGCCTTGTGGGACACTAGCATTGGAAGACTTGGAGTGTGCACAGTTTAAAACGACCTTGATGCTTCAGTCTGCAAAAAACCGGTAACCCAGATGCACAGTTTCTAGGGAAGCCCATAGGAAGCTTCGAGAGAAGCGCTATGAGCTAGACCCGATCGATCGAATCGCAAGCCTTCGCTGTATCCAAACTTACCACCAACGCTTTCCGTTTGGTCTCGTTCACTTGTGCCCACCGGTGAGTCAGGTATACGAGAATATCAAAAGCTGAGCGACCTCGACGGAAACCGTATTGCCGGTCATTGAGTAGCTGGTGGTCTTCTAAGTACCTACCTAAGTCAAATAGAACCTAAACACTTGGAATGTTCAATAATTTCAATACTTACGTCTTCAGATTCCATTATATTGCAGCATTGTCCCAAAGAAGTGACTGGATGCCGCTTAAAACCCAGCATTATGCTTGGCAATGACCAAGACTCACAAAATCCACGACAGGCATTTGTTGTTATTTTAAATTCAACGCAATCTGGTATGCTAACGTTCCTTGTGTGTCCTGAAAATTAAAGGACGTTATATTATGTAAACAATTCTACAAATAAATATAGATAGTAACAAACACCACATTTCTCGATTGAAATCGATTTTACAAGTTTGATGATTAAATCTCCCACCGATTCTATGACATCCAGGTTTTCTCCATGACTCTGCTGTGAATACATTGCCGAGAGATATTAGTAATATGAAACTCCCTAAAAGCATGTTGGATTTGGTGAATTCAGACTACAGTTTGCGAATGAAACAAATCTGACGAGGCTGCCTTTATATCCGAAAGCTTTTTCAGAGGTCGTCAAGCTCCAACCCTTAATTTTTTTGCTTCACATTAAATTTATTACCTACCTTCTAGAATACATCTAATCTACATAGATTGGATCGGGATTAAGATATAGCAATACTGATCTCTGTATCCTCAGAATCAACAAATTTCCAAAAATTACCATGGGTCATTGACCTCTTGAGACTGTTAATTTCTTACACCGCCTTCTAGTGGCTGTCTTAAGTTGGCGGGGAGAAGTCCCTTTTTTACATTTTTTTTTGCTCTTTCAACTGTTCGTTAACTATTCTTAACTGTTCGATCAAAATTTTTATTTGTTCGATCTTAGTTTTTTTTTAATAAAATAAAAAATTACCCTCAAGTCGGCGGGGACAAGTCGTTTTTTTACATTTCTTTCTGTGCGTCATTGTTCGATCTAAACTTTTAATTGTTCGACCTTAGTTTTTTTTTTATAAGTAAAATAAAAAAGATGCTTTCTTAAGTTGGCGGGCAGAAGTCGTTTTTAACCTTTTTTTTTGCTATTTCAACTGTTCGTTAACTGTTCGTCATTGTTAAATAGGGTAATTTTTGAACCAAACGAAAATAACAAAGCAGCTAAAGATATTAAGTCTATCTTTCACCAGTAAGTTATAATAGAAGATCCCCGTAAGTCCACAACCATTGTTCAATGCCAGCGGTGTCAACAATATGGTCACTCTAAGAACAACTGCATGAGACCCTTCAGGTGCGTGAAATGCGGAGAAGCACACAAAACCTCAGACTGTTTGAAAAAAGACCGCTGTACTCCTGCCAAGTGCGCTCTATCCAGCTAATTACAAAGGCTGTCAGGTCTACAAAGAAATATTGGCCAGGAAAAGAAAGCAAACAAATCCCTTCAGACCATCCAATACGAAAAGGGAAACCGAAACTAACGCATCAGAAGCCCAAGCCAATAAATATGTACCGCTGATCAGTCAATTCGGAAACAAGGGAACTTACTCAGATGTCACAGCAAATCGATGCAGTTCAAACCCGGAGTCAGAGCCCATATACAACTCTCAACAAAATTTCACCATTGAGCAAATTCTCATCAATCAATCTCAAAGGATAGACCAACTCATACAACAGATAGGATCGCTTTTGAACCTAGTAACGACTGTTATCTCGAAGCTAAATTCATAGTCCCGCTACGAATTGCCACTTGGAACATCAACGGACTTTCGCCCAACATCTTGAAACTTGAAGAAATAATTAAAAACAACCGACTTGACATAGTCCTTATTTCAGAGTCTCATGCCATACAGAACAGCTATTACCGAATGAGGGGCTTTAATATATACTTCACTCCCCATCCAAGCGATGGCAAAGCACATGCAGGTACTGCAATAGTGATTAAATCCAACCTTAAACATACTTTACTAAAAGGCTACGCAACAGAACAAATACAGGCTACAACTGTTCAGTTACAGGATCGTGCGGGTGCAATAACATTGTCCGCTGTCTACTGCCCACATAAACACAAAATCACCGTACAGATGTTTGATAACTACTTTGCTCAACTTGGAAATAGATTTGTATCGGGAGGGGATTGGAATGCAAAGCATTCATACTGGGGCTCCCGTATCACACTGTCAAGAGGACGCGCATTAAAAAGCTGTCTAGATACAAACCATTTGACACCAGTTTCCTCCGGTGATCCAACTAATTGGCCAACGGACCATAATAAACTACCGGATCTGCTGGACTTCTTTGTAACTAAAGGTATTAGCCATCTCTACTCCTCCGTAGAATCGAACTTCGACGGATCATCAGGCCATACGCCAGTAATCCTCACCTTGAGCACTACTATCATAAACGTAGAGCCAGCGGAGTCCTTAATAAATCGGAAAACTGACTGGCAACAGTTTCGCAAATATCTGGATGAAAATATTCGATTAAAGATTCCTTTGAAGAATATCAAAGATATTGACAGTGCCTGCCAGTACATTACTAACCTAATCCAGGTATCCGCTTGGAAAAACTTGCCTTACTTACATCGTATGCCTGTGATGTTGCCTCAGTCTGAAGATATTAAAGCAAAACTAGTTGAAAAACGACGTTTGAGAAGAATCTGGCACCAGTCGCAACATCCAGCAAACAAAACTGCATTCAACCAGGCTGCTAAACAACTAAAGGCGCTGCTACATGAATCAGAAAATTCCAAATGCCGAAAGCTTCAAGAAAGTATGTCGCCACAAGGAAAAGGAGAAACTTCTCTATGGAAGGAAACAAGAGCTGTAAGTAAACCGCAACAACATTGTCATCCTCTAAGATCCGCATCTTCATGGGTAAAAACAGACAATGAGAAAGCGGAACTATTTGCGGATCATCTTGAAAACATTTTCAGGCCGAATGATGGTGTTTGTGATGAATCAGATGTAGATAAAGTACTTGCACAAGACTTCCAGTTATGTGTACCTATCAAACCTACATCGCCTAAAGAAATTGCAGGAATAATAAGACAACTGAACCCCAACAAGACCCCAGGGTTTGATCTGATTACCCCTACTGTTCTAAAAAATCTACCTAAAAAGTGCATAACTCTACTTTCTTCACTTTTCAATGCTACTCTGAGCATATCTTACTTTCCTAAGCTCTGAAAAATTTCTCAGATCATCATGATATACAAACCCGGAAAACCTCCTTACGAAGCTTCATCCTATCGTCCAATTAGCCTTACACCAGTGCTCTCGAAGGTTTGGGAGAAAATATTTTTAACTCACCTAAAGGATCACATGGACCGCTATGATATTGTTCCCAGCCACCAGTTTGGTTTTCGAAAACTGCACTCTGCGGTTGAACAAATGCATCGTGTGCATCATGAAATTACACGTTGCTTTGAAGCAAAACAGTACTGTTCGGCAGCGTTCTTAGACGTGCAGCAGGCTTTTGACAGAGTCTGCCACGATGGACTGTTATGCAAAGTGAAAGAGAAATTTCCGCACTCTCTATATCCTATGATTGAGTCCTACCTTGAAAATAGACATTTTCAAGTGAAGCAAAGAGACGCAAGGTCTACATTGCGTAAAATGAAAGCTGGTGTACCTCAAGGATCTGTACTATACAACATCTTTACTTCAGACCTTCCAATATCAAAAGACGTAACTGTTGCAACGTATGCTGATGATATAGCATATCTCGCCTCTGATGTGGATCCGAGTGTAGCCAGTAATAAGCTTCAACACGTATTAGTTGAGGTACATGCGTGGTTGACAAAATGGCGTCTACGAGCAAGTGCCCAAAAATCAAATCACATCACATTCACCTTAACAAAGGGAAACTGTCGTTCTGTTAAACTAGGCATGTAAAGTATCTGGGGTTTAACCTGGATAGAAGACTCACTTGGAGCCATCACATAAAGAAAAAAAGAGATGAAATTAACTTGAAGTTCAGAAATCTTCTCTGGCTTCTTGGGCGAAACTCAAACTTGTCTACTGACAACAAACTCCTAATCTACAACTCGGTGTTAAAACCTATTTGGACCTACGGTATACCACTGTGGGGTACCGCTAGCAAGAGCAATGTAATGTGCTTACAACGAGTACAAAATAACATCCTGCGTACCATCACAAACGCACCGTGGTTCTCTAGAAATGATGAAATACACGAACACCTCCATGTACCCACGGTGCAAGCTGAAATAGAGAGGTCCAAAAAGAAAAAAATATATTTTATTTAAAAAAAAAAAACTAAGATCGAACAAATAAAAATTTTGATCGAACAATGAAAAACAGTAACGAACAGTTGAAAGACCAAAAAAAATGTCAAAAAACGACTTCTCCCCGCCAACTTGAGGGTAATTTTTATGAAGAACAGTTAACGAACAGTTGAAATAGCAAAAAAAAAGGTTAAAAAACGACTTCTCCCCTCCAACTTAAGAAAGCAAATTTTTTATTTTATTTATAAAAAAAAAAACTAAGATAGAACAATTAAAAATTTTGATCGAACAGTTAAGAACAGTTAACGAACAATTGAAATAGTAAAAATAAAAATGTCAAAAAACGACTTCTCCCCGCCAACTTGAGGGTAATTTTTTATTTTATTAAAAAAAAAACTAAGATCGAACAAATAAAAATTTTGATCGAACAGTTAAGAATAGTTAACGAACAGTTGAAAGAGCAAAAAAAAAATGTAAAAAAGCGACTTCTCCCCGCCAACTTAAGACAGCCCCTTCTAGTGGTAGATTGAGAAATTAAACCAAACAGTCGATTGAGCATCATTAATACTTCGTGAACACGTACTCAGTAAACGATTTAGGTAGTACCGATGTTAATTGTTTTACGTGAGTACGTAGATACAGTAAACACTAAATAAATATAATTGTAGCTCCGTAACTGATTACTGATAACAGTGATAACTGATCATTGAGAACTGTTTTAAACAAAGAGCGTTATTTCGATACATAGTTCAGTGTCTCAAAGATCTACACAACATGTAATCCAGAAAATTACCCACTTCTCAAAACACAAAAATGTTTATAACATCAGATATTTGTTATGAAAATATACGGCTGCTTTCACTTCATAAATTTCTTCGACGCAAGGCTTTTAGAGGACATTAAATCGTTATGAGGCGTATAGCAAATAAGTAAACGGAGCGTGATTATTACTGGAATGGCATTGTAGATACTGTACTTACTACGCGTTGTACTGCTCTGGCTTATGTAGCGTTATAATATTTTTATTGTATTTAGGCAGGGGCACCCTTAACCAGGTTACAGTTAAGATAATAATTATAAAGAAAATTAAACAGGTATATAAAATATTTACAAATATTATACTATTCATACATAAACTCACGCCTTCAGGGTAGACAGAGACATCAGCTCGCCCATTGCTTCACTCCTTACATAACTAACTAGATTCCTCTATTATCATTAAACTTTATGCCATACAAGAAAGCGTACCATACCTTTCTTCAGAATAACTACGTTACTCTTTCTGTCAACTTACATTTTTAAGAATTTATTATGCAAGTACATTTTGTTGATAGAATTGGTTGCTAAGCATTCAATGCCCTGCGAAGAGTTTTATGGTGTGGTACGCAGTACGCTGTGGTACTATTGAAAATGGAAATTGAGTATAAAATATTAAATTTGTACAAAACAAAGCAATATGACGAATGCCTCAATTTATGTGCGATAGCCTTGCAGGATAAGAGTGACCGGATGATAGAGTTTATTCGGATGCGCGCTATGACTATACAGGCAAAAGTAGTTGGCAATGGCTATGAGGAGGTTGAATATTATCCACATCAAGACGAGTTACTCTCTACAGCGGTAGCAAAGACCCCAAGACCTGGAACATCTTTCCAACGTGATACTAAAACAGCCCGTAATCTGGAAACTGCTCAGGTATACATATATACTCTCTCCGTCAAATAGCTTTAATAATGTCATTGCTGATATTTTTCATTATTTTTAATTTTTTTAAATTGTTTATTAAAGAGAAGAACTATGGCAACAGTGCGTTCAAGAGCCGGTACCAATGCTTCCTGTGCTCGTACATCAAGAACGTCTCTGCATACTGCATCCCGAATGTCTCGGGCAGCGACAGCACTCGCCGCAGGAAGTCCCTTTACAGCTGGCACACCTTTATCCCTCAGATTTATTTCCAAAGACGATAAACTCTTCCTACCAGCTGCTAAAACTCTATTTGAATATGTTTATTACTGTGAAGGGGATGTTCGTAAGGTAACGAAACATTATATTATTATACCTATGTATTTGCCACTACATTTTATAAAGAAATATATATGATAAAAATAACTATGTTCTACAGGCTATGGAAGTAGCGTTCCAAGCGCAAAAGACAGACGATGCAATGGACTGGTGGTGGAATTTTTTATTAGCTAGGTGTTACTATGCACTTGGAATGTATAGAAATACTGAAGATTGCTTACGTCAAGCATTGAAGCTAAATAAGCATATCTCAATTTATCTTCGCTTAGTTGCAATGTACGTTGGACTAAATCAGCCGATTTCCGCCTTGGAAGTTTGTAAACAGGGATTATCTGTTTTTCACGAATACTCACCATTGTTAATAGAGCAAGCAAGGATCCACGACCAAATGGGTAATGACGCGTTAGCCGTTAAAGAATACCGAACGGTTGCTTTAAAAGACCCATCTAATATGGAGGCTATAGCTAATATTGCTATGTATAATTTTTATAACGATCAGCCAGAAATTGCGTTAAGATATTACAGGTACACATTTAATAGGTAACACGTTAGAAACTTTAATGTTGAATAAAAAAGTAAAAGAATATTGTATATGTTTTCAGGAGGCTATTGGCTACAAATCCCGCTGGTTCAGAAATTTACAATAATCTGGGACTTTGTTGTTTATATTGTAACCAATGGGACCTAACATTGCCATGTTTCAGACAAGCACTTTATTTTTCGTCAAATCCTGAAATCCGATCAAATATCTGGTTCAATCTCGCCCATGTTGCTCTGGTATGGATTTTACTAAGAAAATAACTATGTACTGTTGTTAATCATTACAATAAATACCTCTATCGTTGTATGTATTTGTTCCAGTCTACTGGTGATATGACCTTAGCATACAGATGCTTACAAGTAAGCCTTGCGATAGATTCTAAGAATGAAGCATCACAACACGCTTTACAAGCCTTGGATGCCAGATTGCGTGCAAGAAGAATTATAGTAAAGTAGATATTCTAGTTGTTATGTATGACATAAAGAATTAAATAGCTTTAAAATTATGAGTTATTTATTGACGGATAATAAATAATCGATGGAAACATCCATTAATTCCATGCTTCGTAGTTCATTGTACTTAGAAGCCACTACTGAATCTAAAGAGGCTTCAGGGTGAGCATGTTGCTGAGTCGCTGTTAAAGTATTTACAATATTAGTCCCGTTCGATGGTATTCGTGATAGATGACGCATCTTTACCTGTAACACATAATTATAAATTTAATACAAGCACAGCACACCTAATCACCTTAAGCACTAAGTCTTACGATAAGGAAGGCGACAAGAAAGACAATGGTTTTTTTTCAAGATGGACGAATAGACGTCCATTTTTTTACGTTTTTGTTATTTACTAACTTGTATAATTATAAAACACTTGACATTCGCGGAATTCCTGCGCTGATTCGTCGCGCGGGATACAGTCCATAAGAAATAATCCCACTAATATTATAAATGTGAAAGTTTGGATGGATGGATGTTTGTTACTCTTTCACGCCAAAACTACTGAACCGATTCCGATGAAACTTTTTATGTAGATAGCTGGAGACCCGGATTAACATATAGGCTACTTTTTATCCCGATATTCCCACGGCATCGGGACTTACGCGGGTGAAAACGCGGGGTGCTGCTAGTATATATATAAGAAGGACAATATCGCAAGAAAACTTGAATTCCTGGGAAGATAGACTAGGTAGATCTGATAAAACATTTTATTTGGACAAAGGATAACAGAAATACATTGTACATCCTATCAAATACTGTAAGTATTCTTTTTGTAAGAATATTGTTACTTCATGGTTCAACTTTGGCACAATCAAATACTTTCAATTAGCATTAATCGCAGTCGTCAATTTAAAGCAGTCAGTAGGATCACACTGATTTTAATCATATTTTTTTTTATTTAATTCCTTTCTGTACCTACTCAAATATTATTGATACAAAATGCAATTAATGCAATCTCTGAGTTAAACACACTTAGGATTACACCATGATCCGGACACTGTCGATAAAATGTTTGAAGCAGATTACGATTTAAACATGCCATGCATCGGTGTCATTGATGATCAATAATTTAATGAATTAAGTTTACAGTAGGATTTCGACAGTTGAGAGACCACTAGCTTACGCTGTCTGACGGTATTGGGATATAGGGACTAACCTGTTCCATGGTTGAAGGAGGTACTCCAATGCTTTCCCAACTATCTGAGGCTTTAGGTATAAATAACGGCTTTGTAAAGTTAGTATTTTTTTCCTTAATAGCAATACCATTTCCAAAGCCTACATTGAACAGCATGTCTTTGGCACGTCTCAGTAACTGTGGCTCCTTTGACGAGTAGAATAATAAATGGGCGTTATTGAGCAGCACAAAACTTCTTATCGTCAAGCAGATGATTTTCTTAATTTCACCATCTGAAATGTTAATTAATGCAGGACACGTCGATTGTCACTCTACTTCTTATAGGAATGCAGGTAGAAGAATTACCTCATTAACTTCTGATTAGAATTTCTCTATTCTATGAACCAGGCGAGAGCAATAAATTTAAAAAAATTTAATAGTCAAACAACTTAATTTCTTTTATGCAAAGTGATTGACTTCGTTTAAGGTTTTTTTTTAATGGAATGTAGTCTGTTGGATTTACTTGTAAAAGTATCTAAATTTTATAAAAAAGAACTCTGTGCATACTCTCAAACTATAACCGTCTGAAGTATTTCTTTCAGCACCTAAACCTTTAGGTATACATCAGACAGGCAAAGTATTTGTTGACTCACCATAATTTTTAAAATTATCGTATTTTCCTCCAATAACAATCAGTTCTGGCTGACTTCCCGATGTGACATATATGTCTTTCACTGTCTGAACACAAGTTTCTAAAGTTTCCCATATAGTTTTAATTTTACTTAAATCTATCATAATACAGAAAAAGAACTGCCCGCGAACAGGTATTGATGCCAACACATTGTTTAGTGCTTCCAATTTGCCACCATATTCCCAAATATGACACAAAGTTTTATCAATTCCTTGTTTTTGATTTGATTTCCTTGCAAATGAATACTCTACCACTAAAGTTTCTCGTGGCTGATCGCCTTTATCAAGAAAAGAATATAACAAGGTAGATTTTCCCTAAAACAAGAAAATAAATATTGTACAATTAATTAAACACCATGTTAAAAAATATTAAAGTTGGAAAAAACTACAAAAGGGCTGCCGGTTCTCCGTGGTAGACATGGCCAAGGCGTAATCCTCATCGTAAAGAGACAGAAATGTTAGCAAGAGCCGGGGGTTATGCTACGGTTTTGTCGTTACACCCCACCGCATGGATCCTTGTACCAGCTATTTTTGCAAAATGTCGTACCATTATATTGATCTCACACCAAGAAGTCAAGATCGCTTAGCCGGCCGGACTGGCGAACTGTTATTCCCAATGAAAATGTAGGTAGGTATGTAGCGGTAACACCTGCTTGTGTGAGTGCAACATCAAACACTTGCATTTAGACTATTTTATGTTGTATTTGATTATATTTACTTTGCTTTATAGAGCAAAAAAGAAATTGAATCAAGTGATATAACACAGAATGTCCCCTCCCCTCCCTCCCCATGTGCGCCCATGTCCAAGCACGGTGACCAGGGGACACGAAAAATAATTTAAAAACCATTTTCAAAAAAAAAAAATATCTTACCACAGATTTACTTCCGACAAGGAAAATTGTTCTTGAGTTGTTCTCGTTAACATTTGATAAGCTTTTATCAATCAATTGTGTAGCTATTTCTGGTATTGTTAACATATTTGAAAGTTCACCTTCCACTGACCAAATTATATCAATTATATACCTACCCAAAGTTGAGTAGTTCTTGTATTAAACAATATACCACTAATACGATAAAAAATAACGAATATATCAATATTTCGTGACTTTATTTAAGGTATATGGTCAATAAGTTATTCTTATTCCAAGAATCATATATTTTTTGTTATCACTTTGTGGTTTCCTAGCAACGACCACTAAACACCATTTTATCAAAAACATTGTACCTACCTATCTTGTCATTGCTACTTATAGCCCAAGAGCTCATAACGAATTTTGAGAAGGTACTTTAGGCGGTTAGATATTTTGAGCAGTAAAACTTGAATGCCATTCAAGTATGGAAGTGAAAGTCTGGCTGACCAGATCGGCACTCAATCCTACTGCCTGCGCATGGTGCATAAAGTGCAAAATATTTCAGACAAAAAAGGTATTTTAGTTCGAATAAGACTTAAAGAAATAAAAAGTAGTCGTATTAATTAACATAAAAATAAAAGAGCCATACATTTTAAGTTGTCTTAAATAAAAGCCAGACTATCCTGAACTTGTATTAAAAAAGTGCCAAAAAAAGGTATTTTAGGTTGAATGCAACTTAAAGAAATAAAAAGTAGGCGTAATTAACATAAAAATAAATGTGCCAGACATTTTACTTTGTCTGAAATTAAGGCCAGACAACCGTTACTTGGTACTAAAAAAGTATACAAAAAAGGTATTTTAGTTTAAATGAAACTTAAATAAACAAAATGTAGACATATTATTTAAATTAAAAATAAAACTGCCAGACATTTTACTTTGTCTGAAATTCGAGCCCGACTGCCTCGAACTTTTATTAAAAAATAGTCCAAAAAAGGTATTGCATGAATGAAACAGCAATAAACATAAAAAGTAGATATAAATTTTTAAGATACATTTGTCTGAAATTCTGACCCGATGACCCAAACTATTAAAAAAATCTAAAAAGTTTTTTAGGGTCGCTGAAATTAATGTGGTACCTACTTACATTGAATATATTGAAAAATACTATTTATCAAGTCCGAAATAAATAGTTTTTAATAACCGCCCAACGCGGTGAAGTGAAGTAAGAAAATTGCATATAAGTGCGAGTGACAAACCTCATAGGTTAGATGTGTGTTGTTGTTCAGAAAACGAAGCTATAGAGAAAGAAGATTTTGATAATTGTAATACCGATGAGGACACAACAGAAGATGAAGAATTTAGCAGCGACAACGATGATTAAAACATTTTTTTTGTTTCGTTAGATTCACAGATACGCGTCCCTGATCTGCTGGAGCCTAGCCTTTCTCTCTTATTTACATTCCACTTTCAATGTCCTACTCACAATTTTTCCATCTCCAATCTCCAAAGTGCCCTATTACGTGAGTGGGACCAAATTATAGTCGATAAAATGTGGGTGTTTAAATCACTTTTGCCTACAGTCGCAAACTGTATGTAGGCATGGGTATGTGTATATAAAATAATAACTTCATACATCTCGCATCTGTACTATGGTAACTAGACTGCTGAAAAACATACTTTTATATTACTAAATACAATATTATAATCAATTGCACCCAGACACAGAACAGATGATCGTGATCATCACAATTATTTGTCCTGGGTGGGAATCAAACCCACGACCTCTGACTCAGCAGTCAGGATCGCTAACCCCTAGATCATCAAGCATATATATATATATATATATATATATATATATATATATATATATATATATATATATATATATATATATATATATTCTATACTTTATGCAATCGCGTTAATTCCTGTGTAAATACATAATTATATCATGGAACGCGAAAGTTTAAAAGTTAGTAAAATACCTTTTTTGTATACTTTTTTAATACCAGTTAGCGGTTGTCTGGCCTTAATTTCAGACAAAGTGAAATGACTGGCACATTTATTTTTATGTTAAATAATATAAGTATCTACTCTATGTTTATTGAAGTTTCATTCGAACTAAAATACCTTTTTTGGCACTTTTTAATACAAGTTCAGGATATTCTGGCTCTTATTTTAGACAACTTAAAATGACTGGCTCTTTTATTTTTATGTTAATTAATACGCCTACTTTTTATTTCTTTGAGTCCCATTCGACCTAAAATACCTTTTTTGGCTGAAATATTTTGCACTTTATGCACCATGCGCAGGCAGTAGGATTGAGTGCCGATCTGGTCAGCCAGACTTTCACTTCCATACTTGAATGGCATTCAAGTTTTACTGCTCAAAATATCTAACGGCCTAAAGTAACTTCTCAAAATTCGTTATGAGCTCTTGCTCTATTATACCTAATAAGTTGTACAAAAAGTGCAATGTATCTTCTGTAAGTAGGTATCAAAACTTTACACAAAGTACAAGGAAAAGGAATTTCTATTGAAGGAGTTTGTATCCTAAATAAAATACTTTTTAACAAAAAATCAAACCGACGAAAAGAACTAAAAAGCAAAAAATAAATAAACCTTTTAAGTGATTGATTTTGTTGTTTTGATTTTATGATTTTTTCCATCATCAGCTCAGCTTCATGATGTGATGATTCCTAAACGCAAATACCTGATTAAGTTATGAAAAGTAAACAGAAACACTATTCGTTCCTACAATTTTCGAGGGTTTCTCTCAATTTTATAAGGATCCCATCATCAGATCCTGACTTCCTTGACATGGGACCACCTTTGAGGTATACCCTATCTAACAAAAAAAGAATCATCGAAATCGGTTCATAAATAAAGGAATGAGGGCTGAACACATAAAAAAAAGATATATATATATATATACGGTCGAATTGAGAATCTCCTTTTTTTTTCGTCGGTTAAAAACCGGACAAGTGCGAGTCTGTCTCGCGCACCAAGGGTTCCGTTAGTGAACTAACCTATATGTAGATAGTACGTCCATCTCGGTACTAAATTTTGTGGTTCTAAAATAAATCAAAAATAAAAATCTCATACTTCGATGTACCTACGACAAAGTCAACTTTTTAACCGCGAAATATAAGTTTGTAATCACAAAAAACACTTTTTTTATGTAAAGTAACAACAATTTAACGACTTTAAATTTTTTTCCTTTACTTATGCTGTCAGACCTTGCTTTTTACCAAATTTCATGATTCTAGGTCAATGGGAAGTACCGGCCGCTGTTCATCTCCATACATATAATAATAGTTAATTTATTTTTGGAAATAGTTAAAATACTTTTACACGTCAATCAGTATGACTAGCCTTGAGAAGAAGTCTTGAAATAAACTTAAGGATCCATGATTTACACTAATGACCGTATAAGTAAAACTAATACTTATCTAATGTTTTCAAAATCATTTTGAAATATTCAGTCCTCCATCGCGGTTTATTACTGACCAATATAAAATTATGATCTCTGCCAGAGTTTAAAAACTTTGGCGAACGATATGGGATTCAAAATCATGTAGTAGCAAAAGGACTTACTAGAGTCCAAGGAGCAGGTTGAACGAGGGGGATTGGTTATAAATTGCACAGAATTATTATCAGGAAAAAGATATTCCCCCACATGCAATTAAAATATTTCAAATTGCCGATGACATACTGGCAGACGACTAGGAGGATGTTAGATCGATTGCTAAATAAAATGGATGGACGAGAGGTCTCGTAACAAAAAAAAACGCGTTTTGATGGAGGTAAAGCCACTCATTTGAGGTCAATAATGTCGTCTTAATGTGGACGGCGCCAAAAACAACACGCTTCTAAACTAGGTCCTCAATTTGAGGTGCCTATAATATGGAAATTTTAGGAATATTGCGTAATGATTGATACAGACTTAAGCACAATGACATTAACACAATAAAAAAAAAAAGTCATGATGGCTTACGTCCTGTCGCCCCGGTCGAATTGACCGTATGGGCGTAGGAATCAGTGGAAGCTGATTTACGTCGAAGGCTTCTACTTCCTCTAAGAATAATGTTGACTCTATATGATTGCATTACGTTGATATAATTTGTGTGATTTATTAAATTATTTTGTTAGTGGCTTAGATTATATATAGGTCCAGATACCGTGACTAGTACAAAAGTCACCGTTTACTTTGAAGCCACTTTTTGGTGCTGTGTGAGTGAACCCCGCCCAACGCGAGTGTCCACGTACAATGTTTGTGTTTGTGTGCATTGACGGTTTTACTACCAGTGCATAGAGGTTACCCCAAAATTCAGGGCCTTTTTATTAAACATAATTTTTTTTTTATGTAAGTAATATTAAATAAATACATTTTGAATGTATTTAAATCAGTTACAAATATTCGTTTATTTCATTTTTTTCGTTTTTTTCATTTAATTCGTTTAGTTAAAAAGACAAATGTAAAATAAAACTACTTAGTAGGAACTATTTATTTATAACAATATTTTTTGGTTTGTTTTCAAGACGTTTTTTTTTAGAGTTACCTCCTTAAGAATCGATTTTCAAATAAGGCCGTATGAAAAAAATATGAGAATAAAAGCACTTTTGAGTAATAAAATGAAATGCAACTTTATTTACAGGAACAGAGTAACAAAAGGTATTTTGATAAAATAAAGTAAATGTTTTGCCTTGGTTTGTAGGACGAGACGATAAATAAAAAAATATTAATTTTTAAATCGTCGTATTAGTTTGTTTTGGGATAACTAAAAAACCAGTTGGTTTGTAGGTACTTGCAACGCCGGCAGGCGAATATAAAAAATAACATATATTATTTTTGCTAACATTTTGTAGATACTTACTACATAACATAACACTCCTTAAATAATATTATTTTTGAACACGATACAATTAAGATGCAATAGAAAAATCAAGATAAATACCATGAAAAATTATGTCAATAATGTAATTTTTTTTAGAATATAGCAAAATGTCAATGTACTTACTAAAATCTAAATCTTGAATAGATTCATAGAACCATGAGAGTTTAGGTGAGAATATATTTTATTATTTACAATCTCTGAAATTGTAAAATTTTTCTAAATACTTGTCTTTTAGATGGTATACTTTGTAACATATTTTCAATTTTCGCTACATGAAAAAGTATAATTTTAATGTATCCCTCCACTATTAGTTTCACGATATTATCAGCAGTCTGGTTACCATAGTACAGGCTCTGCCTAGTTTGGGATCAGACGGCCGTGTGTGCGATGTGTGAAGTTATTATAATTTTTATAAAAAAAAATCAAAAAATTATGTAATCTAAAAATAAATAAAGTTTGGAAACACATTGCTGCTTTACAACATTACAACCCCTAAAAGAAAAAAAAGTTTTTAAAACAAATAAATACGTTTTATGTATAAGTGATACAGTGATGCACAACTTTTTTTGATTAGTTTATTTGTGGGCGGTGACTTTTCGTACCGTACCTCCTACGTAGCAAGCGAAAAAAAAATTAATGAGCACACAACTTCTCACACAAAAATATACTAAAGAATGTATCTACAAACTTTTAATAACAATTCTTTTTAACAACTTATTAAGGTATAAGGTTGCAATTTACTGATATTTACTCATACATTTATGCATTTGTTTATAATAACTATTATTTCATACCCCAATACCTTTGTAGGCACAGCCCCTGATCGAATTCTCTGACGACGACCACTTTCTTTTATGTAAATGTCCTCAACATCGAAGTGCGTCGAACATATATATGTTTTTGATTTAGGTTTCCAGGAAAAATCATTTCTACTTCGTCTTATTATTTTTGTCCAACGGTTAGCAACTACAGGATTAGTTGGAAATCTATAAAAGTAAAGATATTGCATTTATTCTTATTTTAAAATTTATATCATTGAAAACCACACACCTTTATCATATAAATAGGTATTGTTTTAAGGTAACAATGTTTCGTTTGTCTCGTAACCACGACTGAGTACGAACTAAATTTTTTAACTGGATCGTATCGTATCGTATCAGGAAACCGGTGCATTTTATCCCAATATTATTGCATTTTAAACCATCAAATTTTTCAAATTTAAAGACATATTTACAACAATACTTGGATATATATATATATAAAATATCAAGAACCTAGCAAAACTTTACCAAGTCCTAAGTGCTCTATAGCTGTGTTCGTTGAGTAGTAATAATAAATTATAATACGAGTACAATCCCACAGCTAAAGTATCGTTTGACGGACACATTGAACTCCGGGTGCTAGAGTTTAGAAATTAAGAATATTTGAAGGATTCCAGTTTCGCGAACATTAACATTAAGCATATTTCTCGTCTTTCTATAAATAACAAGTTTGGCAAAGAAAAATATATATACTGCTAGAATGCGTTATGGGTAAATGAAATTCACGTCCTGGCAACATCTCTAGTAATGGCGTCGTAATTTTATTAATTTGAAATTTTGTTCTATTGTTTATAAATACATTAGGAAATAGAATACTTCTGAAATGTGATGTTCGGACACTTAAGATTTTTTTTTTGTATAATTTTTACAGAATTTGACAGCACAAGCAGGCATTTTTAAATATTATAAGTAGCGACTCGAGACGTACTTCGATCTGATGGGTGATGCCTTGTGTTGGCTAGATCCCGTGATGGGTGATACCTTGGTTTGTATGGCTAGATCCCGTAATGGGTGATGCCTTGTGTTAGCTAAATCCCGTAGTGATTAATGCCTTGTGTTGGCTAGATCCCGTAATGGGTGATACCTTGTGTGTTGGCTAGATCCCGCGATGGGTGATTTAAATTTTATTATTTTATGCATTAAATAAAACTATGTTTCTAATGAATCCTGATTGCAGCGCCATCTGTTGACGATCTTCATAAAAATAATATTTGTTTAAATTAAATAAATGTAATTTATGTAAGTAATTTTTAGGGCTCCGTACCCAAAGGTTGACTTGTTTTGATTGGCCTGTTGGCCTAGTGGTTAGTGACCCTGACTGCTATGCCATAGGTCGTGGGTTCGATTCCCACCCGAGTCTGGGTGTTCTTTGTGTCCGTTGTTTGTATGTTTGTAAAGTCCCCAGTGATACAGAAGTAATTTCTAATGCGGGAGTTGTCTATTTTTAGAAAAAAAAACCTAATACGGGACCCTATTACTAAGACTCCGCTGTCTTTTTACAGAATGTGTATATTTGTTGCCGCTACTAATAACAAATAATAAAAATATATATTAATTAAAAATTAAAGGAAGCTCCCCTACTAGAAACGTATTTTTTTTGGCTTATAGTATTAAATCTTGTACGATGGTTAGGAACCCTTCATGCGCCAGTCCGACTCGCACTTGGCCGGTTTTTAGTGCTTGTTTTCATTCCGATGGACCCTGAACATGGAAACCCTGGCGTATCGCCGACAAATACAACGTTGTTTAAAAAACTTTAAGAGATTTGCGATTTTGTGTTGTGCGAGTTTGCGATTATGACCGTGGTTACGGGTGGAGAGTCCATCTCACCACCTGTGACCACGATCGATGCAATTCAATCCAAACGTCGGGGGACCAAAAAGATATTGTACCTTTATAAATGTTATCGTGATTAAGTTCCGAATTACACATATGTAATAGAATGTTGGTGAAATCAGAGTTGAAAGAGAGAAAAGATTTTTTAACGTAAGTATATAAAATTGAACCACTCGGAGAAGTGTCGATTCATCAATTCCATATCTAAATCTCTGGGAATTATGTTTAGTCGTGATTTTCCAACTCGTAGAGATTGAACAATTGCCAAACTTGACTGGACCTTCGTTTTTAGCAGATAAATGGGTGTGTTGGCATTGCGCTTTCCTACAAACCTATTGCGACGTAATTCTCCCAATTTGCACTTGTTGAACATCGTTTGAACCTTGATTTGGCTACCGCAATGGAGCGTGTACGTCGTAGAATTTTGTCAGTGCTGTTGTAAATGTTTCGACTTTTTGACGTGACAACGTCTTATAAATTGGTTTGCCGGGTGACACTTCAAGAAACTGCGTTACGCTCCGCTCACGTTATGCGCTCACAATGAGAGCGAGTGAGAGGCACGCGTCCCTTCCACTCGGGCATGGTTATTATTTTACCACTCAAAGTCGTTGTCACGTAAAACTTTCGCCCGTATACCGACTTTACAGGCAACCAATTTTTTTTTGTCTAGGTACAGTTTTCGAATGATAAAGAGGACCCAACCTTTACTACCCGCATCCTTGTAAAGATTGATTAAATTGGTGGTTTTAAAATTACGCAGCAAGAGGATTTTTGGTTTAAGATTTTATACGACAGAAATAAAAGGTTGCGATAAGAAAAGCATCTGCAGAGTATTGGCCGTGATTGTCTACATACTCTGCAGAAGAAACTGCGATAGTATCAAGGAGACAAGGAGTACAGTTTGGTAAGTGGTGTGTAGTACTAAGAGGAAGAATGGAGAGGTCATTGGATAAGCCACAATTGCATTCATTAATATGTGGAGGAACGGGTGTCACGCCAAAGAGGGGACATTCTGACCAGGCTAGGTGATAATGCCTGGCGAACCGCGGCCTAACGGTTGATGTTGGGAAGTTGTATATATGTATTATACTAATCGGCGCGAGAACTCTTATAGCGTGATGCAAGATCAGTAGTTACTAAGTAGTTCAACTCGTCTTTAGTAGATGATGTTGAAGTACGTTTTCGGAAAACGGCACACATACTATGGTGAAAATCATGGAAATTCAAGCAAGAACATCTTTGATTCTGGATATTTCAATGAAACTTTATTTCTTTTAAGAACTTAAGTACCTACTTATTTACTATTCAAAACAAAATAAGGGCTATTAGCTTATTTATATTTAAGTGCGCTTTAGTGAACTGAAAGTAACTGATGAGTAGTATAACATTAACATTACGAACTCTTTAGTGACTGATCTGTTTCTTGCTGGTATTCGTGTTTCTAATTTGAAAAGTACTGACCATCATTTGAAGATAAATTATTTTTATAAAAAAAATTAAACCGACTTCAAAACCACAAATAGGCACTCAAAAGCGAAAAATACATTAATATAATTATCATAAGCGCTCCCCACTCATCTATTTGAAGTCGGTGCCAGCCAAGTCTAATAGGTAGTAGATAGATACTACCTACAAGTGTCTACCTACTTACTATATACATACATTCTATCTACTACCTACTTATAATAATTATATTAATTTATTTTTCTGACTTGGTCAAACCGCCAAAAAAAGCTAAGGTCGAAGAAAAAAAATTTTGATCGAAAAATGAAGAACAGTAAACGCACAGTTGAAAGAGAAAAAAAATGTCAAAAAACGACTTCTCCCCGCCAACTTGAGGGTAATTTTTTATTTTGTTAAAAAAAAAAACTAAGATCGATCAAATAAAAATTTTGATCGAACAATGAAGAACCGCTAACGAACAGTTGAAATAGCAAAAAAAAAAGGTTTAAAAACGACTTCTCCCCTCCAACTTAAGAAAGCAAATTTTTTATTTTATTTATAAAAAAGAAAACTAAGATCGAACAATTAAAAATTTTGATCGAACAATGACGAACAGTTAACGAACAGTTGAAAGGGCAAAAAAAAAAGAAAAAAAAAAACACTTCTCCCCGCCAACTTGAGGGTAATTTTTTATTTTATTTAAAAAAAAAACTAAGATCGAACAAATAAAAATTTTGATCGAACAGTTAACGAACAGTTGAAAGAGCAAAAAAAAAATGTAAAAAAGCGACTTCTCCCCGCCAACTTAAGACAGCCTTCACAGCGTGACGAGGGCTTGCGGTTGAGGTTTTCTCGCAGAGCAGAGCTATTCAAAATGCATAGACTTGCTTCCATGAGACTGGCAGTGTTGTCAGAAGACCGTGTGTTCAATTAAAAAATATTAAACGAATTAAACTAAAATCCTTACTTCCTTACTAATATTATAAATGCGAAAGTAACTGTCTGTCTGTCGCCCTTTCACGCCACAATTACTGAACCGATTGAAATGAAATTTGGTATACAGATAGTCTAGAGCCTGCAAAAGGACATAGGCTACTTTTTAATGAGAAAAAAGGGGTTGAAAGGTGGGGATGAAAAGTTGTATGGAAGTATCGTCATAGATAGATAGATAGAACATTCTTTATTGTACACTATGGTGTACAATAAAGAATGTTCTATCTATCTCTATCTATCTTGTTGAACAGGAATTAAACATAGTAGCAGTTTATAATAGGCGGCAAGTACAATGGGCGGTCTTATCGCTAATAGCGATGTCTTCCAGACAACCTTTGTATGGAAACACAGAGGAAAATAATCGGTAGCTGGTAGCGTACCAAAAATATTTAAAACAATGTAACAATAAATATAGTATCTAGGTAAAACGAATGATATTACGACTTATCTGAGAGGTAAAAATGGAGTGAATAGGACAGGGGAATACAAAAAGTATCTACATATACATACACTTACATATATACACATATATATATACACATACATACATATGCATACACACATACTTACACATATATAGTGAAATAAGTATAATAATTAGTAAGACATTTTAGGCAAGCATGTGAACAGGCTATTTGTGCATGCTTGCGTGAATGTGCTCGTGCTTGGCGCCGATCGGGATGACTGTCGGTTTTTTGACACACATCAAAGGGTGAATGTGCTTGTGTGCGTGTTCACACACACGCGTTCGGCGCTCAGCCGCGTAAGATCACAAAGATGCAAACTATACAGTTTGCATCTTTGTGAAGAACGGACCACGCGATGACTGAATTAAGTTTTACGAAGATGACAAATTATTTTTCGATAAGAAATATGTCGGAATGGTCTAGCGAGCAAATATTACGCTTCCTGTAGTGTTACCAGGGAGAACAAATAATATGAGACCCCCAAAATAAGCATCATAAAGACAAAAAAAAAACAGTCAATCGTAGGACTGCACGTCAGACGTGAACACATAACTTCACAATGTATTTGCATTTACATACACACATACATCTGTATAAATACAATTAGGTTAAAAATAAAAAGTAGGTAATAACCAGTGGTCGGCGTAGGTAGTGCCATTTAGAATGAATGACCTCAAATGGTATGCTAACATGGATATGATGCCCCGAGATTCCTGCATTTTAAAATTATCGAGTTCACTTATTTAAACTTCCCTCTGAACTTACCTCTAAGAAATTTGTTTTTTTTTTTAATTATAGGTACAGTACCCTTATACTGAAACTGATTTAATGCTCATCTTTGTGAACTGTTTTAGACTGTACACCGTGTACGTAAATTAATATAATAAAAAGCGCGGCGATATACCAATAAATCAAAAAAATAATCAACATTTACTTAACAAAAAGTACTATTTGACAACATATAAATTATCTTAAATTTAACACACATTAAATAAAAATTATTGTTAAATTATACAAAATATAATATAAAAGCGATAAGATATAATGGCTGTACTACGTTTATTTTATGAAAACATAATTACTATTTCAGTAGGTAAATTTATTCTATCTTTTTTTCAGAATCACATATTTCCTCATTTTTTAAATTAAAATAAATAACTTTAATCCAATCACAGCAGCAACTTGAAATCCAGTAAAAACAAGTCAAGTTATTTTTTCAATAACTTGACTTGTTTTTTCTGGATTTCAAGTTAGTCCAAAATCCGTAAAACAAGCCAGGGTCGGTATTCAGAGTCACTCAAAATAGCAGCGTGTCAACTCAATACCTCAATGAAAATAAGAACAAGAGTGAGTACCTAGTTCGAAGTTCTGCACCACTCGCACAAAGAAAAAAACAGTGACATGGTGTCTCTTTCGCACGCGTGGTCACGTTGCAACGTATCGACGCTTCGAGATCGCGCATTACGCGTGACCATGCGTCATAGTATCGAACTTGTGCACGAGTCTTATACTAATTATAATTAGTATTGACAATGGGTAACCTGCCACCCAGTGTTCAGTCGACTCGTTAATTGACTAACAAAAGACTCGGTAATATACAATTAAACGATTAATTGTATATTATAATTAAATTATTAGGATTAACGTATGTTAATCGTAACTAGCAATTAGAATAATTTGCAATTAACTTTTTAAATTGTTCCATGAAACAATTAAAACTAACAATTAACTTACTAAGCTTTACCGAAATCGATTAAAAGCATTACAAGATTTAAAAAAAATTACTTACATTAATAAAAATCAATACTACCAACTAATTGATAAAAAAATCTTATCAGGTCACAGTGTCGTAAAAACCCCATTTTTGTTGCGTGCAGTTTTTATTGGAACGAAGTTCCTTATGGCGCCTTGCGAAAGGGGGCTAGACGGAAAAAATTAAGACCAAAGTTGTAAGGGTGTCGTTTTTGCTATAGTAAAAGAAATAAAATTTTATTACAATTCCATCACTAATTAATCGAAAGGAACTTCGTTCCATCCGGGTGTCCCTTGACACCTCTCATTTTTTTTATTTAAAAAATCAAAAGTTTTCATTATTTTAAATGCAAAAGTAGAACCCCCGCTTTGATGTATTTATTAGTTTTTTGTTAAAGTTATATAATGATTCTATTTTATTTGCATATTATTAAGTGTGTTTAAAACGAATAAATAATAATATGGTAATCACAAAGTGGGGAATTGAGGAGTGCGAACTGAACTAAATATACATATGTTTACTTAATTAGTACAATGTACAAATAAACAATAGCACAAAATTGCCAAAGCGCGCCGCTTTACTTAGATAATGGAACAAAAGGAATCGGTACGTTTTGTATACCTTTAGATTTTTAAATCGCTGCCGACTACGTGTTTTAAAATGACAATAAAGGGCGTCGGATGTTTGACCTTTTTACCTTAAGGTTTTTAATCCCTTGTCTTTACAATTAAAACTTGCCCAACATTGGTGCTATCTAACGCAATAATATTTTTAGCTTTTTAACCTGAACATTTAAAAATCCCATGTGATATGTGATGTTCGTTCACGCTAATCTCCGAAACTACTCAACAGATTTAATGAAATTTTGTAAATGTCTATTGCTTAGGTACCCCATTTAGAGAGATAACGTTTTATCCCAATTAGGGACGGTTTTTTTTTGCAAAATACAACGCCAGCCGAGCCGTGGGAATAAGCTAGTATTAGTTTAGATTTACACGATTATGATCAGTTGTAAACAATGTTTAGTATAAGAAACGTTAAAATCGCGAAACATTAAAAACGGTGTTTGTATACGAGTACTAATGAGTCGTAACGCTATTCGGTTAGTTTTTATGAAACTGGTATTCTATTAATAAAAACTAGGAAAGTAGACACTTTTAGGGTGCAGATTTCTGAATTATACATCGGTAATATTTGATCGAAGTTGAATCTTTAGAATGCCGGGATTTCGAAATGAGAGGGTCCACGTTATGCCACGATGGACGAATCCCACCAAATGGTTATGGTGTATTATTGAAAAAAAAAAACCTTAAAAAAAAGAGAAAACCAAAAAAAAACAATTTTAGTTTTTTCGATTCTTTATTAGTCCTCATTTAAATATATAATTAACACGTCATCTAGAAACTGGGCTCGGGGTTTTATATTAGATTGAAACCTTGCCCAGCCCAAGAACCAAACAATGGTCATAACATGGGCACAACACCCTACTGTCCTGTCGTGTATCCACGCCACAATTAATACAGATTCGAAATGTGTCCGAGCGTGTGAATCAGGGCTGCCAGTAAGGACAAATTATTTTATAGCACCGAGTCTCAGAACTTATACAAAATCACGTACTATTATACAAAATTTGTGTTGTACAAACTACAACTATAGTACGTCACTCTGTGGGGATTTCAATAAATATGTTAACAATATAATATATTAGTAAGTAATAAATATAAAGGTGTTAAAACTTTAACTCTATGTGTATGTACGTACTTATTTCGTTATAGCGTCAGTAATTACATTGTATCCAATTATACAATGCATTCTACTATACAAACAGGGTACATAAGATAACCGAATTTTACGAATTTTGGATCCAATTATACAATCTGGCAGCCCTGGCCCAGGCTGCGTGCCAGGCCGCATGGCAAGCTGCCCGGGCTGCTTGCCAGGCTGCACGGCGTGCGTGTAAACGCACCATTAGAACCATAAGCAAAGATTTCCAGTGCTGCCAATGTTAAAAAGAAAGGTTCATTTATCTGTGGAAATGGCGATTGATGATTTTGATGTCAAGAATATTCTGTAGAAAATCTCGTGCGAATAAATTGCGTTCTATTCCACAACTAGTGATTATTCTTGTTTATAAAGAATCTGATCTTAAAACAGTTTGAAGTACATTTTATTAGATATCGATGATTAGTTATAACTGATTGCAAGTGGTAAGATATTTATTGTCACCTTCACTCTTGTCCTATTTCTTTATTTATTTATTTCTATAGTATGCTTATTTATCAGTGTTTGTGTTTTTATTGAAATTGAGTTTTAATTTAGTGTATTTTTTATTACTCTAAGAAATGTGTTCGTCATCGTTTAAACTACTGTTACGAAAGAGAAAGGCCCATTCTGCACATTATTCTTGTCATAATATGCTGTAACCTACATTTAATTATAAATAAATCGATTGCTATCATATCTAAGCATTGGATAACACATAATGAGTTTCTGTTTCTGAGATTATATTTTTGCATTTTTTTTTAAATAACCATGCGGAGATCTGTGTGAAAATAGTACCTATAAATTAAGTTCATTGAACTAGTTTCATAATTTCGTCTATAAGCCAAGATTTAATATTATTAACGGGTTCTCCGTATTTCAATGATATTCATGTCTATAATTTAACTTGTGATTCATTAGTTGAGTATAAATAAACACCTAAGTCCCTGATGACAAACATTACTTGTTTCAGGTGATCTGGGCCACTGAGTCAACAAGGTTAATTGATTTATATTCTTTTCGTTTGTTGAACAATTTTGTATATGGTTAATGTCACATTTATGAAAATACATATAACTAGGCACATGATGAAGTGTATGCAATGTCAATAGTTTTTACCCTAATTTTTACACAGATGGCAGAAGTGGATCCAGAAACATTGTTGGAATGGTTGCTGACGGGGCAGGGGGATGAGCGGGATATGCAGCTCATAGCCCTTGAGCAGCTGTGCATGTTGCTGCTCATGTCTGATAATGTTGATAGATGCTTTGAAAGGTATGACAAACTCTATTACTATTTAACTACAAATTACACATATTGACACTATCACAACATGTTGCATGTGTGTATACATAGAAGCTTCATTTAGCTTCTATGTAAACACACAGATTTGTGTAGTTAACTGTAGTCCCCGTTTCAACTGTAAAACTAAATTTATGGCACATGGCATAATGAAACTTCTCTCCATACTTATTATACTACAGAGTTGGAACTAGTATAATTTTCTTACAACTCGCCCTGCCTTTTTGAATTGTCGAAAGTCACCAACTTTTTTTGCATAGTAGCACCTCGAACTGTGGTATGAGGTACAAGCCCATGGAATACAGATGCTTGCTCCCAAAGAGGAGAAATTTGTGTTATTAAAATGTTTGTAGTGCGACTACAGCTTCTTTGCTTTCTAATACATGATACTTTACTGTCTATTTGTTTTTGTTTATTTTGTCTATCCATTTTTATAACACTTATCTGTGAAAATTTTTTCAAAATGTCAAAATGGCGCACGATTTACAGGGCTACAATAAATTTTCGAACACCATTCCTATAATGCACTACAGACAAACAACATGCAGGACTAGAGAAGTGTTTGTGTGTTTAAACTGATAATTTTGTATTTCAGCTGTCCACCCAGAACATTTCTTCCAGCTTTGTGCAAAATATTTCTAGATGAATGTGCACCTGACAATGTTTTGGAAGTCACTGCTAGAGCTATAACATACTACTTGGATGTTTCGGGTAAGTATATAAGCATTTAATTGTCATGTTCTGGTTTAATGAAGACCCTTGTGCTATAGCTGTATTAACTACATGTCTAATAACAGTACCATCATATCCATCATTCTATAATACGAAATAAAAAGACACCACGGTCATGGGCGCCGGGAGGGTGGTGCACCCCCCTGCCTTGTAAGAAAAAACACAAAAAATATTTAAGATTTTGTTTTAAAATTAAAGTCACTATTTAAATAAAAGAATGTAAGAAGTCTAGGCTGTTGTCCTTTGTCCACCACTTTGGTAATGAAATCACTGTCCTCTACACTTTTCCGAAAAACACTGAGCAAGCGCAGGCCTTTATCCTCGCGTCTGCCTTCGTTGACTGATTCCACATCCTAACACATCACACTCAACAAGGATGCTTAAACTTACTTTAAATTTAAATAATTTGTTACTAAGTGCTGAATAAATTAAGAGATGTTCTTAATTAGGTACCGCAATGTGTAGAAGCAGCTATGCACCTCCCTGAATTTAATTCTGCTGGTGCCTATGACCATGGTGCAATTCAGCGATTAAAACTCCTTGTATGGACCAATTGTGTAAATCAAAGTCTTCACCTCTTTTGTGGTAGGCAGAGAAAAATTAATTTTTATTTCTTACCAGCTGTGCCCGCGACTTCGTCCGCGTGGAATAGTGTATTTATATTGAATCAACAGCCTAAAAAATAAGTTTCCAGTTACTAGCTCTAAATATGACGATACTTCCATACAACTTTTCAATCCCCACCTTTCAAACCCTTACACCCCTTTGTTCCCATTACAAAGTAGCCTATATCCTGTCTCAGACTCTACATTATCTGTGTACCAAATTTCATTTAAATCGATTCAGTAGTTTTGACGTGAAAGGGCGACAGACAGACAGACAGGCAGAGTTACTTTCCCATTTATAATATTGGTAAAGATAGTTTAGTACTACTTTATAGTTTTACTAAATGGTTTCCTAAGCAATAGTATTATTTTCATTGTTGGCATCCTTGAATAAATAATTACATTAGTGTTACTTAGTTTATTAAAGATATTTTATATGGTTTTATTACTGTATAACTTTAATAAACATGAATACCACTCACAAATATTGTTTGTATTGTAATGATACTTAGGTTTGCAATGCTGTTATTGACATGTTCTTTTGCAATTTTAGCTGAATGTACGAGAAGGATTGTAGCCATTGAGGGAGCTGTGAAAGCTATATGCAGCAGGTTACTTACAGTAGACCCCAACAACCGTACTAGTAAGGATCTTGCTGAGCAATGTATTAAAGTAAGTTTCATTGAAAATAAGCTTGATTACCATTTATTGTCAGTCTTTCTAAGCATTGATAACATTTGTTCCAGGTATTGGAACTAGTTTGTACAAGAGAAGCTGGTGCTGTATGGGAGGGAGGTGGCCTCCCTGCGGTGCTACATTTTATTACACATCATGGCACCTCTGTTCATAAGGATACTCTTCATTCAGCTATGGCTGTAGTGTCAAGGTAATGTTCCTATAGAAGTGGATTAAATTGTTCCTGATCTTTTTTAAATAATTTCTTCCAAGTTTATTGCACAACTATTCAATATAATATTTTTTACAGAGTTTGTGGTAAAATGGAACCGGGAAACTCCCGCGTGGGAGATGCGGTATCATCTCTTTCGGCACTGTTACGTCACAATGATACCCGCGTTGCGGACGCAGCCCTGCGATGCTTTGCGTCACTTGCCGACCGCTTTGCACGTGCACATGCAGATCCTGCTCCTCTTGCCGAACATGGTACCTATATTTCATTTAAGCATATAAGATACTCTTTAAGTTACCTGACATTAAATATTGTTTTGATTGTATCCTGTTAGTAATCCTACTAATATTATAAACGTGAAAGTTTGTGAGGATGTATGGATGTTTGTTACTCTTTCACGCAAAAACTACTGTATGGATTTTAATGAAACTTGGTATGTAGATAGCTGCAGACCTGAAGTAACACATTTATCCCGATATTCCCACGACATCGGGACTTACGCGGGAGAAACCGCAACGTTTGTTAAAAAATTCAAAATTGTTGCAGTTTAGTTTCAATTTGTTTTTTTCAGTTAACGACAAAAACTGGTCACATCTAAGAAATAAACATATTTTACAAGATTATAGTTGATTGCTTAAATGTCATGTCGTTTACCAGAAATCTAAAAACAATCTAGCTAGTATACTACCTTTGTCTTGTCTTAGGTCTTATTGAGGAACTTGTACGGCGCTTGGGAAGTGCAGAGAGTGGTGACGATAAGTGTTCAGCTCCATCAGTATCAACAACAGTTAGTTTGCTCTCAACACTATGTAGAGGTTCCGCTCAAATTACACATGTAAGTTGATTCAACCGTTTTTGTAAAATATTTACTCATTGATTACTCATGTATGAATGACTTGCTAGTCATGCAGATTTGTTAGCAGGACATGTTGTAATTGGCATTTCAAATACTTGACTCTGAGGAATTTTAAATTAGTTATATTAATTAATATATTAATTGAAAAATATGTTAAACTCATTGAAACTACCCGCTAATGGGTAGTTAATTAAAAATTACGTCATTTTTAGTATAGCATAATTATACCTTTGCTAGCAATATTCATTTTGAATCTTGAGAATCACATTGCATAAAGTACACAAAAGTATAACAAAAAACTTTAAAAAGCAGGTATTGCAGTTAAAGGTAAAAGGGAGTATGGAGCGGATACAGAAATAGTAGAGGTCTTAATTTTTTATGCTATAGGGGGTAAACGAGCAGACGGGTCACCTATTGGTAAGTGACTACCTCCACCCATTGGCACCTGCAACTCGAGAGTCACAAGTGCGTTGCCGGCCTTTACGGTGGGAGTAGGGTAAGAGGGGAAGAGGGAGTGTGCGGGGAGGGGGAGAGGAAAGGGTTAGGGTCTCTGGTAACCTCACTCAGTCGGCGAAATACAATGCAAGCAGTTCTTAACTGGCTCTCCCATGAGTGTAGCTGTTCAGTACAGTTTAGTACCGTGTTTGTATTCATGTAAAAAGTTATATTGAATATTGATAAATAGTATTCCTCAACAAGAGATTGTTTGTCTGATGGTAGATTTCAATCTAATTCATAGAAGTAGATTCTTCTTTTACTGATTATTATTGGTTCTTTATTTATTTTGTACTTGAAATACACGACTTATATTTTGTATTTTAAAAACATGCTAAAAAGTATTTTGTTATTTGTATTTTTATTAGAAAGAAAGAAAGAAACACCTTACCATGGCTATTGGTGAAGTGGTATGTCGGAATCAAACCGACTAAAACCACACACCTGTTCCGTCACAAGTGAGTCACGTTTCACGTGCAATTATAAGAAAAGGAGGGAAAAAATACTTCGAAATTCAAACGGTCATAATTTGTAAACGAATTGTTTTTTTTTCAAAAATTCTTATTGTGCATGCTAGAGTCATGCCGTTTTAGTCACTTAAGTAAGTGTTCCTTTTTCAAATACACCCTGTATAATTTGGTGTTGTTTTCTTGTGTATGTAGGATCTCGTGCGTCTAGAATTATGTTCGTCGGTTGAGGCTGCTGTACAGGCCGACGAGCGTTGGTGCCTCGAGTGCATGCGACTCGTGGACTTGTTGCTCGTTCTTTTATGTGAGGGGCGACACGCTATACAAAAGTAAGTTTAGTGTCTGACTTTAATAATAAGAGAACTCAAAACAATGTGTGTAAAAGCTAGATGTAGTAGCAGGATGAGAATAAATTTCTGAAAAGCTGAAGGGTTGTTTGTTTAACACGCTAAACTCTGGAACTATCCCTCAAATATGAATAATTTATTTTTGGGTTAGCTAGAGCTTCAACTGGAAACTTGACACTCAATAAGTAATACTTAGGGGTATAAAGAGCTTAATTAAGAACGGATTATAATAATAAAAAAATATCTGAATATTATGTAAATTATAATACCCCAACCGATAAACTTATTAGTATGTACATATGTGTCGCCGCAGTGTACCTAGGCTATCTATTAAGTACCTATTTACCTTGGCACCGACTTCAAACAGACGAGTAGGTACCTAGTGCCTTTATAATGTTATCTATTATTTTAAAAGTGTCACCTGTATTGTCTTTTCAACTAAGCTTGAAATCAATTATTTTTCACTTTTCAGGTGCTTTTTTTAAGTCGGTTTAACTTTTTTAAAGTGTTCACACCGATCTGTAAAAAAAAAATTGTTTGTATTGCATACATCGGATCGAAGATGCCTTTACAGAATCACTGAAAGAATAGTTTGAAGAATGAGAATAGGTTTTAGTCTTGACAATTATTAATTTAATTTTTACGCACCAACAACAAACTGAATTGGTGTTAAAAAACCTGTAATGTGTTTTTCATACTATATTACTGACTGAAACGTATGGTTTATTCTGTATTAGTGGTTCAAGCCGTAACGGGGGATCGACGTCGGGCTCAAGTGCAGGCGGCGCGAGTGCAGTGAGCGGGGCGAGCGGCGAAGGCTCCAGCGGCGGCAGCAGTAGCGGGCCTCGCGGCGACAAGTCGCACAGACAGTTGATAGATTGTATCCGTGGGAAAGACACCGACGCACTTCTTGCCGCAGTGTCCAGCGGCGCTGTGGATGTTAATTTCACTGATGATGTTGGACAAACTCTCTTGAATTGGGCTTCAGCTTTCGGCACACGGGAGATGGTCGAGTTCTTATGCGAAAAGGGTAAATAAACAAGCTTTTAAGTAATTTGCAATGTTTGTATGTATTGGTCAGGTCAAATTTGAAACTAAAATTTCAAAGCAGTTATCCTCAACCGATTATGCTGAAATTTTGCATACACGTTTAGTTTGAATGACAAAAAAATAAAAAAATAATAGTAAAAAGAAATATTTTATAAAAGCTTGTCTTGAAAAGGTTATTTCTTAATTCTTTTTTAGAGTTGTTCTTTTAACCTTTACAAACCTTTTAAACATTTACAAATTTTAGTAAACATTTGAAAAGTATTATTCAAAGTAGGTTACAAGCTATTAAACTGATTAAGAAATTCCGACAAATTCCTATTTGTTTTAGGCGCTGACGTAAATCGCGGTCAACGCAGTTCATCATTACATTACGCTGCTTGCTTTGGACGGCCTGCAATAGCAAAGGTGCTCCTTCGTTACGGTGCCAACGCCGATTTAAGAGATGAAGATGGTAAAACACCTTTGGACAAAGCTCGAGAAAGACATGATCAAGGTACAAACTTCCTGATTGATTAATTAATACACACACACATCAGAAATTATTCAAGAAGAATGTTAAGAACATAAGTGTGTGCAAAATAATGCTATTTATAACATTCATGCTTTTATATGTATGCTTAAGCTATAAACGTTAACTGTTTTGGTCTTGGTACACATATGTATAATTATATTTATATTGTTTATCACAGACTTTTATATTGCTTTTTTCATACAACTAAGTTTACAAATGGTGTGCCTAATTTATTATTCGTAACACTAGTGGTGCTCTACCTGTCCCTGCCTCCTGTGATTTTTTGTATTTGCTGTGTCGTACTTCCTTCTAATAATATACTTGATATCTGGTTATAGGTCACAGAGAAGTAGCAGCAATTCTTCAGTGTCCTGGGGAGTGGCTCGTAGTTGGTACTCATGACTCACCGTCCCCATCCAATGATGACGATTTTCCTGAAACTGGTGACAAGGAAATGGCAGCAGTTTATCTAGAGTAAGTACCGTTATGTTGTTTAAGACTTTTTTCAATTTATTTTACAGGATTAAAGTGCCTTATTCACTATGCATTCTGGCTGTACGACCGCTCAAGGCTTCGTTGCTGGATATAGCATACACACGCATCACGCATCTAGTTGCGCGATGTTGTGTGTGACTGCACGGATGGCGCAATGGTTAACGTGGTCTCCTCGCCACTACACCGCGCTGAGTGTTGTGGGTTAGATTCCCATACAGGACCAATAAATCTGAAATCGATCAATTTCGACGTGCAATCACCATGCGACACAAGCTCTAAATACCGAAACTGCTGTACAGCAAGCGTATACATGATCAAGAACGCACGACCCACGTTCGCTCTGACGTACGGGGTGGTGGGGGGGTGCTTGCTGGATGCAAAATTGGTCGTGCAAATCCAGCAAGCAATTAATAATAATGAATGACGTACGTCGAAACTATTCAATATCGTTTAACTGTAACGGAAAAAATGAACTAAGTATCATATTTAAACTTCATTTGGTTTATGCGCTCTATTGTGCCTGTAGGAAGTAATAGAACTCAATTAAGGGTCCCATGGAGGAGTTGTCAAAACGTAAAATAGCTTTTAACTTTTCGGCGACAGAGCGTGAGAATATGCCGTAGGTGTTTTCTTGAGAGGTTTTGGATATGGTTGCACTCCAATCGCATCAGGCAACGTTACACAAAATAGAGAGGCAGTCTATTGTACGACAGGTGGGTTAAGAGGTGGTTTCAGGCATTTCCTTCCTCGTATAAACTGGGTTCACTCGTCGCTAGTAGGCACTCGAGGTAAATAAATGCTAATAGAGTTTTCTTAAGATATATTTTGTCTTTCTAGATTAACTAATACCGATAACCCTGATGACAATAGGCTTGCCCCCTATTTCGTGATTGGGACCAATTATAGTTTAATACGTGAGTGTGTGTACCCGTCAGGCGGCTGGTGCCTGTGTTCTGTGCGCGGTACCTGGGCGCGGGCGGCGCGGGCGTGCGGCGCGCGTGCCTGTCGCTGGTGCGCAAGATGGTGCACTACGCGCCGGCGCGCCTGCTGCGCGCGCTGTCGGCGCGCCGCGAGCCGCACACCGCCGCGCTGCTCACGCAGCTCATCGCCGCCGTGCTCGACAACGCCGTGAGTACACGCATACGTCCATCG
>OY982566.1:15221103-15467762 GCA_963859945.1 Euplagia quadripunctaria | reverse complement strand
CGCCTCGCGAACGAGCTGACGGTAGAGGGCGCCAGCTTCGAACAGTTAGCGCTCACCATGACGCACGTGGCCGCACACCCAGACGTCGCCGTGGCCGTGCAGCCACTGTGCGATAGTGGCGAAAATATCGAGGTACGTACTCGTAGGGCTGACACCGGCGGTGGCTAGTCGCGCCCGAACGATCGGTCATTGATGTATGTGCTCACGCCACAGGTGGGCGGCACAACGCTCGCGCGTACGCCGAGGCGAGCGCGCGCTGGATGGCGCGCGAGGGCGTGCGGCGCCAGACCAGCGCGTTCCGGCGCGGCTTCGGCGCCGTGTTCCCGCCGCGCCGCCTGCGCGCCTTCTCGGCCGCCGAGCTGCGCCTGCTGCTGTGCGGCGAGCGCGGGCCCGTGTGGACGCGCGACCACCTGCTGCAGTACACCGAGCCCAAGCTGGGCTACACGCGCGACAGGTTTACTATTTCTTTATATACCATCTATATATGTGTATCTGATTTAATCGATCGTTCTAGTGATCCAGTTTAAAATAATAACTATGGAGCGTACGTAACTCTCCCTTGGCTTATCTACTCTGGAAACGACGCTACGAACGGTTTCTAGTTTTACTTCCAATTTTCCTAACGACACCGCTAGAGACGAATTAACCGTATTTATTTATTTTTATTGCAATTTATTGCGAATTATCCGTGACTGTTACTGTTTTGGGGGTTGATAAGGCAAAGGTGAGTATTTCTTTACTCGTCAGTATTTAAGTTTTTATTATACAATAACACGTTATAAAATATAAAAGAAAAGGTTAGATGAAATACTACGTTCTACGATCTTGAACAATAATCTGTTTGTAATGCATTATTTTAAACTATATTACGAATCTTTCCAGTCCCGGATTTCTTCGGCTGGTAGACGTGCTAGTTGAGATGTCTCTTCGGGAACGAAAGCCTTCCTACAATTCGCCACTGGATGTAGCAGTCTACCACCCGGAGGCCTGGCGAATCTACATCCTAGGCTTACTGTAGTGCGAAAGGTATATTATATTTACTCATACACTGTTTTCTTGTTTCACAGTAAGGGTACAAGTCCGTCTTACTTTGACCACAGAAACCATAATAGTACAGGTACAGAAGTCTCACTCTACAAAATCATTTAAACAAATAACGACTCTTATGTGTGACACAATAAAGTCTCAATTCAGGTCGCACAGCACTAATTATCTACAGATATATTTACCTAGAAGTGCTTCTCTTTCTATCGCGTAATTCGTATCTGTTTTAACGACGCCGCAATGTTAGGATTGTCTTTTTTTAAAGAATGAATTTATCTAAATATTTAATTACCAGTAAACTGTGCCTATTACTCTAATTTTGTGAACAAATAAATCTAGACTAGGTACTAATAATTCGATAGTGCGACTTAGCGTCTCAGTGAGCATCGAAGAACTTGCTCGCGGAAGCCCACTGCATTTTTGGCACGAATAGTCGAGTCTACCGTGTACTTGTAACTCTATACATAAAGTATGGAGTGGACCTGGCCTGCTTTTATTGTAAACATCCCAATTACTTTATGCTCAGTGACCGAAATCCATGCGGGGTGGTGTTCCGATTACGAAACGCTTATAAATCGTTGATTGATTTTTTAAATTCTCAGGTATCACTTGGAACTGTTATTATAATATAGGCATTATTAACTGATGTCCTGTTATTTTTTAGGTTGACGCCGGAGATGGGTCATATCCGTCTGTGAATACGTGTGTTCACTACTTAAAATTGCCAGAGTATTCATGCAAGGAAGTTCTACGAGAAAGGCTACTCGCCGCGACCAACGAGCGCGGTTTCCATCTCAACTAATTCCAACAACTGCAGGTGTCCGCATGCTAGTTGTGCCCGCGCGCATACAATAATGTTGAAAATAACTTTTACACTACTGTTACATAAGCACTCGCCTCTACCGGTATGTGGTATTAGTGTAAAAATAATTATTGTCTTTGTGATAACCAATTTATTAACTATCGTTTAGCTTCTATTCCTGACAACCAAGTGAAATACGAACCATATATAAGTGCTCTTCAAATATATACAAAAGAGCGGACAGAGGTATGTTATCTAAGGAGTTAGTTATTCTTAACATAGAAGTTTAATATTATAATATAATTCGCCCGCTTATACTTTGTAAACTGATCTCTTGAAGGATATTTTATCAAGATATTGCCTGTTATGCTAAAATGTACACACAAGAAATATTTCGTTATATCAAATATTGCCCTCAATCTATAAAAAATGTGTCCTAGGTGATAATTTTGTTATCTAGCTGACATTTAAATTTTATCTTAAATAAAATGTGTAAACAATTTAGCATCTGTTTAAAAGAATATACAGAGTAGCGGAACTGTCGGAAGAGGCTGCGTACTCTATCATATTTATCGTTGGTAGTTGAAGGCAATGTTGCAAGGTTGCATACAATACCCATTTTATTATTGACGTGAAAAATATACATTGTAATAATCAGCAAATTTTAATGTATTTTTGGATGTAGATATAACATATATAGAAATAAGTGATTTTTACTTGAAATTGACTTCACTTTAATAATGTTCGCTACACCACAAGTGTAAAGTAGATTTGTTTAAATATATTAGAGTGTGTTTAAAATATGTATTAATAAAAGACTAGGCACGTAGGGTTTCAATCTAATCTAATTTTAGACAAACGTTTGTGCAGTGGTGATATAGGTTTTATTTCACGATAATGCACATTGTTCTAGGTATATTATATTAGTAATTCATATTAATTATATCTGTCAGCAATTATGAATTCGAAATATCTCGTTCTGAGTTTGTGCTTCCATTATAAATTACTGGTATTTAATTCTTGACAGAAGCACTTCGGCAATATAAAGATTTTCTACGAACATAATATGGTAACCAAAAAAAAGTAAAATAAAAGCTTCTCATTAAGTACCTACACATATTTGGTGTAACGGCTTTACATTGATGTGAAATGACGTTTGTCACAGAGTAGGTGAACAGCGCTGACTGTTGCCGCTACATTCAATACTGTGTGATACCATCATTAGGACTGAAATTATAAAATATATAAAATACTAACTTTAAGGTGTGAAACACTACGTATGGGTTTCTACGAAAGATATTTAGATATGTTCCTTTAGTTAAATAATTTCGTCAACTGAAAGTTGGTATATATTGTGATTTATCATTATAAAAGTAATTTACGAATTAAAATATATTTAGTTTAAATTTAATAGGTATTTAGATTAAAATTATTAACCATACGGCATCATGTAGTGCTCATGTAATTGTTGTTGAGGATTGTATCAATAAATTAAGCAAAAATCCTTGGGACTTATTTTTTTTACTCTTGACCATAGTGTTATATGAATTAAAATTTCTATCGCATCTAATATTTTTTAAATAAATTGTTTCCATGAGACAGTCGCTTGATATGAAAATACATTCTTTTTTACGTTTTGTTGCATAGTTAAGCAAGACTATATTATGTAAACACACACAGTTGTGCCATCATAGATATATTTTTTTAACATATTGGAAAGACTTCGCCAATTAAAGGCGTGTTTTAAAATATCTGTAATTAGTTGCAAAATCCCTAAAATATTCTAACACTGCATACTTTTTGATTTTGACTCATTTGGCAATAAGCCTTACTTCCAATTTTGATTACCAAACTTTCCTCAATCTGCGAAATGGAGCACATAACTACTCAAAATGCTTAATTACGAAAAAAGGTTCCCTTGGCATGGAAATAACCTACCTCATATCAAATTATGATCTGTAGATTTCTTCAAATTGAAATGGGACCATCCTCGTCAAGATAGAGCCTAGTCAAAAAGAAATAATTATTTAAATTAGTTGTAAAAGTCGAAGATAACGCAACATATACATATAAGAAACATCAGTCGAAGAGGGGGCTTCCTTCTTTTTTGTAGAGGTCTTATTCGAAAAAAGTATGAATTTAAATGTAACATCTTATAGTGTAGCACAGTATAGCATAATATAGCATAGTTAGTAGCGATATAACGGCTCTGATTATATTATTTAAATTACGTTTGAAGACTTCGGCTGTTTCGTATAGTGCAAAGGCGGTCTCCACCGAATAACTGCAGACACGATATCAGGCTTCCAAATCAAGGGCCAAACTTATTTCGAAGTTCCATGTGAAAAATTTCTACGCCCTATAATGGTAATAAATTGTCAGAGTCGAACCGACAACAACGCCACGTGTGTCGTACTGAGCGCTTAAAACGACTAGACGAACGTCGGAGTGGAAAGTCAAAAGCCTAAAAAACTGTTGAAGCCGAGAGTAACTTATTTTTAGCGCTCTACACACTAACGATAACGATGCAATCTATAGTTAAATTTGTAATCTCCATTTTCGCAACTTGTGGAAACCTTATACAATTAGAATTTATCTTATTGACTTTTGTCTATAACCTGGCAGCGGTCTCTTCACACTATTAAATACGTGGTATAATTAAAATTGCCTAAAATAATAAATGCTTGATATATAGATAGCCCATACATGCAAGTACTTTTACCCCAAAAATATTTTATTATGCGTATTTCGTTTCTACTAAGGCGCTACATATGTTTTGTCGTAACTTATGAATTTTTTTTTTTTCGATGTAATACATACATACAGGTCTTTATACGTGTAAACCAGGTGCTGAACACATTGCTCCAGTATCCCTCTGGAACACAGCCGCATATCTCCTGAAAAGCTTCAATAAGCTCTTCATCGCTCGAAAACTTGAGTACCTTCAGTTGTTATTTTACATATGAGATTAGTGCTACTTAGCAAGGCGCTAAATCCGGTCTATAAGAAGGGTGTCCCAGTAATTTGATTCCAGCTTGGTTGTTAACTTTTTAAGGCTTCTAATAATTCAGGTAAACATTCCTCTGTATACCATGCAGCATAGCGTTTCTCCTAATTGTCATTAGGTCGGAAGAGCAAACATCTAAAACGACTTCAATTGACCGTTCCCTCAGGAAATCAGATATACGCAGAGTTCGGTTGGTATGCCATATGCTGGATGCTTATTTAAAAGAGCCTTGTACCAGACCCGGTCAAAAGCCTTAGAGATGTCTAAGGATACGGCTATTACCTCACCATGACCAAGGCTTCGCTCCATAGTTGGGCGTATATCAAGAGGTCACCAGTCGAGCGTCCTGTGCGAAAACCATATTGGCTGTTACTGAGGAACTCGTTGGTTTCAAGGTACGCCAGAAGACGGTTGTTCAATGCACGTTTCATAATCTTGCATATTCTGGAGGGGATCGCAATGGGTAAATAATCGGTCCTTTACATCTAAAATTAACATATATTATGTAAGAATAACTGTAACCGCAAAGAACTTCGCGCTTATACAATTTTCGTTTGAGCGTCTGAATAGCATTTTTTTCAGATACAATCTTTAGATCTATAACGAGAACTAATTCAAGTAGGTATAAAGTCAGTGATTTAGGTTAGAACAAAGTAGTCAAACCTTTAGAAAATAAGTAGGTAAGTAAAAGAAAGAAAAGTAAAGAACCTATAAACAAAAGACGAAAACTTAACTAATTCTTTACTCCTCTGGGTACCTACATGTAAAGATTTAATTAGTTTGTATTACAGTAACTTACAGACGTCTGAAAATTCAACTTTTATTGACATTGAAGATTAGTTCGTTTTATGACATCAAATTTTTAAATGTATCATTTAAAACAAGAGTTGTATTTTAAGATAGATTACAGTGCATTTATTTTGATAGGAATAAAAAAGATTTGCAGTGCTGTTTTGTCTATTTATTTTGATTCCGTTTGTGTTGTTATTAGTTGACTCTCATTAAGAGACGGGTTATTCGTCCGAAACAAGGTCGCCTGATGGGACGAGTTGACACAATTTGAGTTTACCAATTTTTTATCGTCAACTTGCATCACACTAACACCCGTTTTCACAAACAATCCTTGGAAGCAACGCTAAGGTAAATAAGGAATTTCTCATAGGGTTCGTTGTGGCCATCCTAGACGATACTCAAGTTACCCTTTGCTAAGCGAATGCTCTGCATCGAATACTGATCTGTGATTGCTCTCTGCGGTATTTGATTGACAGATGTGTGTATGACATAAATACAATATATAGTACGAAAGCCCATGACCAAAATTTTGGCCTCATCGATTTACGATCTAAAATACCTAATTTCAGAATTTTTTTACGAAACGTCTGACCTGACCCCATTTTCAAATATGTTTAAAAACTTTTACCGAACTGTTTCATTGCATCTGTCTGATAGACATGGTCTTGGTCGTGGGCTCTCGTATTATAATCGTGTGGATTTTTTGTGTGCTAAAGGATGATATGCGAATAAGGGAAAGAAAAATCGGTGTAGTTTGAACAGAATGTTCAAACTACACCGATTTTTCTTTCCCTTATAAGGATGCAGAGGAGAAAATATTTATAAAAAGAGGGAAGAATATGTTAGAATATTGAAAAGGACTTCATCATTTACAAAAATAAAAAATTAGATCTTAAGGCCACAAGTAGTTGATAAAAAGCCGCTATTAGAAAGCCCCTTTTAGTTCATTTTATTAGATTTAAATTAATAAACGGCACAAGTACAAAACGACAGTGTTCTTCCCCACTGTAGTAATTACAATTTTTTAATTGTAACAACTGTTCAATCAAAAGTATGAAATAAAACAGCAACTTTCATCAACTGTCACTCCCACCTACGCGACGCTATGCTTTGCGTAAAATAGCTGTCGAGCTACTTTACATATGGGTAGGGCTGCCATCCGTCCGGGTTTCCCCGGATTTGTCCTAGTTTAGACGGCGTCCGGGGAGCGTCCGGGCGGGATTTTCAAAAACTGCCAGGGGACAACTATAATTGTTACATGAATCGTTAACAAGATAAAAATTTAAATGGAATCCGCGTTGGTTTTAAAGTGTCCGGGAAAGAATCTGGATTTCACCCATGTGTCTGGATTTTTTAAAGTTTTTGTCCGGCGTCGGCAATTTTAGTGATGGCAGGCCTACGTAAGGGTTCATTTTAATGAACGCATAGCGTTGTCCATCGCTCAAGCATTGTTTCAGAATTGAGATTGCCGACTCTATGTGTCCGGGCTCACTGTGAGTCCTCATATCATTGTTAGTGAATACGGGTGTAAAAATCGGTGGTAGTTATGTACATTCAACTATAAAAAGCATTAAATTTAATATACTAATTTGTGCGTTACCCCAGCAGGAAAGTGGTTCCTAGAGTGATATGAGTGGAACGTATAATTAGTGCGTAATCTGCTGTGAATTTGCGTCGTATAAAAAAACTGTGCGGCGCACATTCACAGCAGAATACGCACTAATTATACGTTCCACTCATATCTCTCTAGGAGCCACTTTCCTGCTGGGGTAACGCACACTAATTTGAAGTACTTTTGAAGATGTGGTATCTACATACATCCGTGGAACATAGATTTACGACAAGTTTATTTACTTAGTTACCTACCTTTAAATCGATGTAATATGTAGTAATGTCCTAGCAAACTGTTGTTTAATTTAATTCTTGAGTTTTCACTATGATTACGGTATGTTTAAGTAAATCTGTATGACATAATAAAGACAATCAAGTGGCACTAATAAAATTGCATTGTATTTGATTAAGAGTTAACTTTCATGACGAGAATAAACGCGGCGTTACGTGAAAGTGCTTTGCAAATCAAGTGACCTTTTCAACTGTAATTTCTTAAAAAAAATCCTTTTAGTGCAAAGATTCTATCGTTGAAGACAAGTCACAGAAAGTTAGTCAAGGAAATCTGTACGTAAGCGGGTGATAACGTTCCAACCTTATTGTGATTAGCGTACTATCGGTTCATTATCGGTCTATTATCGGTGCACCTTTTGTTGTATATTGAACTAGGCTTAAAAGGCGTTTGGGGTACCTATGCATCCCATATTTAAAAAAACCATAAAGGTAAGTCATCATTTTTCCAAGGAAAACCTTTTTTATGATCAAGCTAATTTCAGATCGTAATACAAATTGCCGCTCATCATAATGGGTGAATCCCAGTGGGCGTGCGGTACTAGGTTGCTGCGGTGAATTCCCCGGTGAAGCTGGGCGGTTACTGGGAAGATTGTGGTTGCCTTATCATGCTACTCCGGATACTTCCGGAGTATCTCACTACTGTGAAGCGACATATTAAGAAAACTCTAACAATCACTAGACAGGACTGTTAAACAAACTCAAAAATCATGCTTTTCACTTTTCTTCCTTTCCTTTCATGGACTTTTGTAGGTGAATGCACCAATATCTCAATTTTCTATAATGTGTATTTATGTAAACATGTATTTAGTTAGAAACAAATTGCAAGACGCTAGCTATTACGAGGTTCTGGATTCCTGAACGACTTTTATGGTTTACACAAAAGTGGGTACTTTTGCACTATCATAACAAACAGCAGGCGATATATCGTAGCGAGAGCGTTGGAGGTGCAGGCTCCCAGACTATAACTAATAAATATACAGAAATTCTTTTCATCTTATTTTAGAAAGAATTATGGGAAACTAAAACAGAAGTATTGTTACTATTGCTACCAACAGCAATGTGTACCTACGTTTTGTTCAGATTTTCATATTGAGACACCGACCACCAGGTAGCACTGCGCAACGGTCCCGTTCTACGCCTTCGTTATAAAGTTGCAACCTTGGTGTTTTACACAATTTTCAATCAATAATAACAAAACTGGCAACTAGTATAAAACCTTACCAGTTACAACTTCAGGCATCAGTCAACTGCTTTGATCACATCGGTTCGTAGGAGTTTAACCATGAGGAGCTTACTAGTGTGTTGCATTGCGTTAGCGGCGCTAGCGTATGTGAGCTGCGGAATCACACGTGAAAAACGCGATGCTGATCTTGAGGTAGCGGCCAGCGGTGGCGGCGGCAAGTGGGACAAGGGTGGCGGCCACGAACACCATGCTGATCATCACCATGATCACGGTGAAAAAGGCCATAAAGGTTACAAAGGACATCACCACCATGAGCACGGTAAAAAGGGCCACCACCACCATGAGGGTCATAAGGGACATCACGACGAACACGGTGGTCACAAGAAGCATCATCATCACGACGATGGACATCATCATGAACATCATCATGGCGAAAAGGGTCACAAGGGCCATGGGCACCATGAAGAAGGTCACTACCACAAAGGGCACTCTACTAAGGGACATCATGGTGTTCACAAACACGACGAGTTCAAGAAGGAAAAGCATTTCCATGACCACCACCATGATGGCGGACATCACGAACACCATGGAGGACACCACGAAGAACATGGACACAAGAAAGGAGGCGGCTTCCACAAGGGTCACAAGCACGGTGGTCATCATCACCATGAGCATGGCAAAAAGGGCCATCACGAGAAGGGAGGACATCACCATGACCATAAGGGACATCATGAGGAAGATGGTCATCATGAGCACCATCATCACCATCATGATCATGGAAAGAAGGGTGGTCACGAAGACCATAAGCACTGGGGCCACAAGAAGGGACACTAAATGTTCCACTGAGACTTTCCTAATCGATGTAAAATAATTAAGCCTCTGTTTAGGTGTATCTAATTAAGCTTTCTTAACTGTTAAGATCTGTTGACTGTGATTTCTTGTTGTTTTTATTAAAAAAAGATACCAATTAACTTTGTTTTATATATTCAGTATTAAGTGGCATACACACAATACTCAGACTGTATCTTCTTATTAATTATAAACAAATTGCATTATGTCTGCAATTTTACACAGGTACAAAAACAAACTTATCAATTTCACAGCACGTTTCGACAACAAAGTTACATAAAATAGTTGGCGTTGGTCCGTTGGCAACGGCTCCCGACGAGATAAGTAACTCTAGTTGAGAAACTAGAGCGGTGCCCGAGACTGGCCTACATTTTACTGGGCAGCGAATTAGTCGTGGTTGCAACCAACCGTTTCCTATAGAAAACATTTGCAGTGGCTTAAATTGATAACATTTCTCAACAGCCTGTTAAACTGATATGTTCAAGGAAAAGACCAGATAAAGCGATATCCACCGCGCTAGAGATGTATCATTTCAATTTATATCTTGCTTGTTTCATACTAATATTTCTTTGACAATACAGTATTTAGTTGTACATTTTAGATGGCATACACCTAACGTTTTTTTCCACGCTTCACGGTTTAGTGCACACGTAAAGTGGTACAAAGCTCTATTTGTATTACTGATTCCGTTTGAAAGAAAAACAAGCAAAGACACATGACGCAATGTTTTTATTACAAGCTTGACAGGTCAAGGTCCATCGATTTTCTACTAAAACAACCAGATAATTCGATTTATTGCGTCTGTAAGGCTGTATTGCAAGTAAAATTTAGGTCTGTAGACTGAAGTGTATTTTGTAGGTTAATTTAATTCATTGCCATGGTGTTCACCTTCTATAATTTTTGTTCAGATAATTTATGCTTATACCAAATTCAATTAAAAGGGGGCTCGTGGCTAATTGGTAATCGAGTAGGTTAGCACATTACAAAGTTAAGTAATACTAGCCAGGTCAGTCTAGGATGGGTGACCATTCTTAACACATTGAGACCCCTTCGTGCCTCGGAGAGCACGTTAAATCGATGGTCCTGGGTGCCGTACAAACATCTGTGGTATTTCGTTGCGGGTAGTTGGAGCCCTAAAAAGTCCGACAACCTGGTCTAACTACAGAACTTTGATATCGCCTAGTAGGTACTTGGGTTGTGGAGGTCCGATGGCAGTCGCTCCATGTAAAATATCAAAGTTCGGCCGTATCGTAGTGAGACTGAAAGCCGACCCCAACTTAGTTGAATGTTGCGGAGGATGATGATGATGACCTAATTCAATTAAAACGTTTTCTTATCGTTTTATGAAAGGTCTTTTACGCAACCTAGGTGGTACTTATGAATTTTAAATTTGTGGATTGTACTCGTACCTATGTTAGTAGGACTATTTTCTAAAGGCATGATCACACAGTAAAGATGACAAGCCTAGCTGTTGTCCAGAAAATTTAGTCCTCTTTCTCAGTCGTTCGCTCCTGAGACAGTGGTCGTGGTTTCATAATGATTCTCCGGTTTGGATAATAATTTAATACTTTATTTATACAATACCGTGGATACTAATTGTGTCACTCACACAGTAACTCACATATTTACAAAAGAAGAGTTTCATGGCCAAAAATGACATGACCGAACAGGTACCTGAAATTATATGAAAACCATTCAGAAATTTTTGTCTGATTTTTGTCTGAGAACCATTTTCACAACTTGCATGCATATTAGATGTTGGGACTAAATCGCGGTAGTATTTGTAAGCTAAGTATCCTCTATGTTAACCCGAAGTTTCGATCAAATTGCACCAACCGTGGTCACGGGTGAAATCTAAGCGTGATTGAGTCCCAAGTTATACACCTAAGTTCCATATATACCTTGTAGTTATTTATTTACCATATTTGTTTGTCCACCATGTAGTATACTTATATAGGAGGTAGGTATAAGACTTAAAAGTACCTGCCTATATACTAAGACATTAGTACTAGTATCTATTCGTGCTGCTTATACAGTGTGTTATAGAAATTTGTGGTCATATTTTGGGATCGTTTTGTAGCCCATAAATAGTTAAGACAGCGGAAATATTTTATTAATTTAAAACTTTTTACACAATTTGTACTGAGGCGCAATTAATGCCAAAGGCATTCTCTGCCAGTCTACCTAAGGGTGATGTAGAAATCAATGAATAAGGTGCATTAAAAAGTATACGAATGAGTGAAATAAGAGAACAAATAAGGAAAAAAATATGGGCAATTAAATAAATATGTATATAGATGAATATATGAATACAAAATTACGTATATATTTCTACTGTTCTGCTGACTCTGCCAATTTATGGAAGAGGAGAGCACGAACCTTTGTTTTAAACGAGAGGCGACTAGGTGCCATACTGATTTCTTGCGGTAGGGCGTTCCAGAGGAAGAGAGGCTGAATAACGAAATGACACATGTTGAAGAATGACTGGGACATAATAAGATATTGAATTTGAAAGAAAACTAGTCAGTCAGCCTTTCCTATTTGTAAATATTGTCTTTATCGGTAAATTTTTAAGTTCATATTATCAGTTTCAAAATGAGTTTTTTTAAAATACTGTTTTTTTTTAATTATTAGTTCTTTATACGTTATTGAGTGGACCTACGATAAGGTTCTAAAATATGACCACACCACAGGAACATCTACATTATGCCTTCTAATATTGGAAGTTTAGATTACTATTAACATATATTAACATCGTGCGCTCAAAATAAAATTTATAAATAGGACTTTCTGATGGCGAGTATTTTTTAAAAACCTTTTATGATAATCATTTTCCACTTTGCACGATATTGTACGTCGACGGTTGTAAGTGACAAGAAATGCAGTTAGCACTTGGCGCTTTGCCATTATGAGTATGGGCCACGCGGCTGACTTAAGTGTATTTTTGTTTAGAGATTAGTATGATGTTTCAAGCTTTAATTATATACGTATACGTACATTGTGGCCTCATGTGGTTGAACAGTATTCCGAGCAACAGGTGGTCGAGTCTTGAGGCTAGCGGTCTACCGCAGGATCGTATATCTAATAATTATAATGACACACTGTACGGTGTAAGTTCATAACGGGTGTATTTTTAGGTTTGATTTTTAAAGTAAAAAAAAATGTGTAAAAGTAATATTTATGGCCTTGATGTTTTTCCGCCACCGTAGCTTTATCCTATTTAAACACAAAAGGTATAAAATGATCTCTTAAATAAGGCCTCTAAAACCACCCTTAACGTAGGTAGTGTATATCTGACATTTGCTCGTGTCGAGTGATTTGTCTGTTACAGATTAACACGTTCATCGTTCGTGTATGTTTTAGGAATAATTTTAGGTGTTCCTTTTCTGTTTTAAATATTGTTAGACCTGTCATCATTATGGAATTTATATTTCTGAACAAAATGATGTACTAAAAGTTTTCTACATTGCACACAATCTTTTGCTATTTATAATAACACTCCTGTAGCCACTGATATTTAATGTATTAAAGTCGTAAGTATCTCATTATCTGCCTACCCTTTTCCCAATTTTTTTATCTATTAAATATAATTTATTTTAAATATTATTCGTCGTTTCCCTGCAGTTAATTGTTTTAATAATAGACAACCACATATCTTATTGACTTATAGTGTAAGTATTAAAGTAAATGTATTCTGGGGTTTGTTATAATCACAAAGGCGTTGTTTGCTACCGAAGATTTAGATAGGGTTGTTTGAGACACAATAATGTTTCCCGACGAACGCTTGCGCCAACTCTCAACGTCGAGTCTATCGCGCGACGCGTCGATTAGCACAGCTTACACAATTCCTTATATAAAACTACTGCACCATTATTGATGTTGCCAATATTAAGAGTAAAGTAGACTGCAGCGGAATCGCGTATCATAGTGCAAGTCAATATGAGGGTGGTGTTTATTTTAGGATTTTTGACACTCCTAGCAATCGCACAAACACGTCGATTGCCTGCAAAGAAAATAGATCAATCCAAGGCAGAGATCGGCCTCAAAGACCAAGAACCTGCTGCATCAGGACATAAAAAAGAAGCTCCCAAGAATCATGACTACAAAAAAGGAGGTGGGAAAGAACACCATGCAGAACATCACCATGATCATGACGAGAAAGGCGTAAAAGGATACAAGGGTCACCATCACCACGAGAAAGGTGAAAAAGGTCACCATGACAAGGAACAACATAAAGGTGAGTATGACGACCATGGTAAACACAAAAAGGAGCATCATCATATAGATGGCCACTATGATGAACACCATGAGGGTGAAAAGGGAGAGAAAGGCCATAAATACGCCGAAAAAGGACACTACAACAAGGGACACTCGACGAAAGGACATCACGAAATACATAAATTGGATGAATTCAAAAAGGATAAAACCTTCTTTGATGAAGAGGGAGATTCCGGTCACGAAGAGAAACATGGAGGTTTCCACGAGGAACACGGCCACAAGAAGGGCGGTCATTATAAGAAAGGTCATCATCACGGTGATCATCATGATCATGAGCATGGCGAAAAAGGTTCCCACGAGAAAGGTGGGCATCACCACGAACATAAAGGCCACAAAGAATCAGGAGGACATGATTCACACCATGAGCACCATCACGATCATGGCAAGAAAGGTGAGCACGCTCACCACAAAAAACACGGATACAAGAAAGGCCACTGACGACACTTGGACATCGTTGACGAGATATGCTAGAGAATTATTTATTTATTTGGAAATTGTAATATTTACCGACTGGACTATCAATGCTGCGACAGCGGTTACGACGGCTTATATAATAGGTAATTAAAATAATAAATTATTTTTTATTTTAAGACTTCAGTCATTAAATAAACTATTTAAAGCAAATTTATTGTAGTTTCTCTAGTACCGTAGCAGTAGTGGTAGCAAAGCATATATGCCTACATTTTTTCGTTATTGTGTGTTAATCTTAAAAGATAGACATATAGCTTTGCTATATTGTAATAGCTATTATTATGAGGAATAAAACCGTAATACATTGTTTTCATACAACTCTATTGGTTTAAACATTGGTTTATTGACGCACGCCAGTAAAGCTTTAAGTCGGCATGATTTTTTCCGACATCTACAATCGACGTGATGTAGTGATGCATATATTTTTACGCCTGTATTATTCTTACAAAGGGTAAGGCAAAGCTGTACTATAAGAGATACAAACGTATTTCGCAAGCTATATTTTGGTATCACGTTATATGGGACGAGCCTGTTATCACGCAGTGGGCACATTTCCAGACTTTTTATAGCTACTGAAAATTTGTTTGCGTTTTATTGTATGTATTCTTTTTAGTACCAATTAGTCCCACTAAGGATTCAACACGTTAATGGGCGCTTAATGATAAACGGTTACGTACCAAGCATGAAAGTTTGCGCGGTTTACAGGTTACATGTGAAAAGTGATGTATCGGGAATCGTAATATGTTACACAAGCTGCGCCCCGCGGTTTCACCCGCGTAAGTCCCGATCCCGTGGGAATATCGGGATAAAAAGTAGCCTATGTGTTAATCCAGATCTCCAGCTATCTACATACCAAGTTTCTTCGCAACCAGTTCAGTAGTTTTTGCGTGAAAGAGTAACAAACATCCATCCATCCATCCATACTCACAAACTTTCACCTTTATAATATTAGTAAGATGTAAAGCTACTGTGCTATTGACTGGCCTGTTGGTCTAGTGGTTAGTGACCCTGACTGCTGAGCCGGAGGTCGTGGGTTTGATTCCCACCCAGGACAAAAAATTGTGTGATGAGCATGATCATTTGTTCTGTGTCTGAGTGTAATTTATCTATAATATGTATGTATTTAGAAATATATAAGTATGTTTATCAGCTGTCTGGTTACCATAGTACAAGCTCTGCCTAGTTTGGGATCAGACGGCCGTGTGTGAGATGTGTGGAGTTATTATTTATTATTACTAAAGTACTTACTAAACTACATTACAAAAAGAGACGACACATTACATGACTCCTTACACGCAACTGGCTCCGGCTTTATATAAAGAGACATACTAGGCATAGTAGACATAAATAAAATAATTTTTGTGCCTTGGGCTAGAAAAAATAAAAAAAGATAGCGGGGTGATAAGGCCTGAAAGTGATTAACCGAGTATAGACCAACTGTAGGACAAAGCCTCCTTTTCCTATGATCCCGATCTTAGAACAAATACGACATTAAAATTATCGTTCACCAAGATTCTTACAATCGTATTTGGACAAATACGGAAATTTTATTTTAAAACTCTAGAATGTGGTTGGAGAAGGAATTGTGTGTGAACGGACAATTTGGCTGTAAAAGTTTTAACTCGATCTTGTCTTTACACGCTTTCACCACGTTCGTTAATAGTCCATTTTAAATCAAATAAATAGACGTTAAACAGCATTAAAGAGCTATAAAAGCATTCAGCAGGACGTTGGCTTATCGGTAATGACATGAAAGTCTTAGAACTATTCAAAAAGAGCTTGTGTGTGATGTCCTCGGGTTTAATTATTATTGCAAAGGTAAGTTCAAGAGGGTGGGTAGTCGTTTTCAAACTGTTACAAACGGCTAACAAATATACAAACTGGATTGCGGAAATTAGCTCTCGCCTAAAGCCTATTACAGTCCCTGTTTGATGATATAGTTGCAAGGGAGCCGTTGTGGCCCTGGTTTGCATACAGCCACTTGTTGCTAAAAAGGCTAGGCGTTGATAACGCTACAATTCATCAACACAGGTACTAAACTTTGTTTAAAAGTTGCAGTCAGATGTTTTACTGACATGGAACATGGGTATACATAGGAATCAACGGTGATATTTAAACAAATAACCAGTAAGTCTGTTTTGGTTACACTATTGTAGTAGTAAAGACAACATTTTAAGTATCGTTGTAAATTTCATGAAAATCGGTTAAGTAGATCGGTTAAGTATCAATTTTAAGTTTAGTTACAAGTAGGAACCTTGTTTTAGGAAACCAAGTTTATTAATTACTAATCCTTCAATTTAACTCATATTCACATTTCACCGGTGCTTTTAAACGAGTAATTCTCTTCATACGTAAATATCTCACGTCCAAATTAAAGTACCTATTGGCACGTTATTCGTTTAATTGTGTTTAATTCTGTGGTAACAGATTGCGGTCTATCTAATTATTTGATAATTTCAGAGGCTGTACCAACTTGCTTTGTATTTTATGTTGCATCATATACCTACGTAGAAAGTAATTGATTCGTGAATAACTGTGTGTCCCTCTCAGCAGTAGATAAGTTATTGGAGTTTCATGAAACTATTGATGAAAATAATAACATGAAGTGTGCATGTTTTTAGACAAACTGGGCTAAAGTTTATAGTATCCTGCTGGAATTTTGTGCGAATGCTGAGCAATCTTCTGAACATAGTTTAACTTCCGTAATAGAAACACTCTCTCCACAAAGTTTTTACATATTTCTCATTTTACATACCTCATTTTGAAACTGACTACACGTATTGAACTTTACCGTTATATTAACACATTTCGTGAGAGAAAGGGCTGACGTGAAATAAACTAATGGTAGGTATGTAATGCTAAACATGCTGATGGAATGCCTGGATTGTTCGAAAATGCCCACATAAAAACACAAAATCGTTGAAATTGGCATGATAATTGATAATGTGTATCTTGTTTAGAAATGTGTGTCTACGGCAGGAAAAGCATTTTCCGAAGTATAAGAAACATACATATTTAAATTTACTTTGAAATCAAACAGCGTAAACAGAAACTACAAAGTAAACGGAGAGTCAACCAATCAAGTTAAAATTTCCATTGCAAATGAGATTTCTCGAATAAAATCATAACATTAAACAACCTTTTTCTCAATGAATGGTTTTCGGAGCGACGGACGTTTTTATTAAGTCTGCTGGATCGATATATCATTTTACGTATGTACAAGTGTGTGTTGAAGTGTACTCCTACCATACCCGGTATGAACATGATTGTGTTGCTGTATAAATTATTTTTAAGTAATTACTGGTTATGAATATATGGTACGGTAACGGTTTTGATGATTACCGGTTATCAGATATCGATAAACAGAATAAATAAACGGGTGGAACATATTATTCGTAAGAATTTAGCGGAAAGATATAAATATTATTTTAAAATGGAATGTGTTGTGGAATCGATGTATGTCAATACTAACTTCTTGCTAAGAAAAGTGAGTAAGTAAGACTTCTTGAGAATTTAAGCATAGACCAGCCGGTCAGTCACTTATCTATAGACAGCTCAGGACCCCATGCCTCAATTGCCACCGTTCATAATCTATTCACATTCACATTTATTATTTTGAACGAATATCTTAGTTGGACCTAATTCAACGACATTTTTATTATTAGCATTGCCTTATTACTCTTCAGTCTCTAGAGAGAACCCTTTGTCTACTATCACAGACGTGCGAGACAGACGAGGGACCAAAAGTTCCTAGTTGCTTTTTTATTCGTTTATTTTTAGGGTTCTGTTCTGAAAAAAGGAACCCTTATAGGATCACTTTGTTATCCGTCTGTCTGTCTGTTAAGACCCTTTTTCTCAGGAACCCGTTTACGCATCAAATTGAAATTACTACGGAACACATGTCTGCGGTCCCTTGAAGCTATAAAAAAATCAAGCTTTTAAGTCAATGCAATCAGAAGATACGGCCATTTAAGCTTTAGGTTTGTACAAATTTGAACATTTCGCAGGTAAATCTAAACCTATAGGGTACTTCCCATTGACCTACAATCATGAAATTTTGTAAGAAGCAAGATCTCACAGCACAAGTAAAGAAAAAAATCCGAAAGTCGTTCATTGGTTGTCATAACTGTCAGTTTGTGTGTCTGTCAAGACCCTTTTTCTCAGGAACCCGTAGACGCATTAAGATGAAATTAACATCAAAAACTTATGTCAGTCGTCCCTTGAAGCTGTAAAAACATTAACCTTCTAAGTCAACGCAATCAAAAGATACGGCCCTTAAGCCTTAGATTTTAACAAATTTGAACATTTCGCAGCATTAAATCAAAACATATAGGTTGACCCTATGTTTTGACAGTACAAGTAAAGGAAAAAACCCGAAAGTCGTTAATTTGTTATTATATCACAAAAAAATAGTTTTTGTGATTACAAACTTATATTTTGCGGTTGGAAAATTGAGTTTGTCGTACATCGATATATGGGAGAGTATTTTTAGAACTGCAAAGTTAAGTTTGTCTTTCGGAAAAGATGAGCAAAAATCTTCGAGAATTGATTCTCAAGATGGATGTACTATCTACATACTTTAGACTCGCACTTTACTTATTTATTTATTTATAGTAAAATATTAGTATCTAAGTACTGATAGCTCTTTTTAAATTTTAATAAACTTTAAGTTATTTTATTATAATCTATTTGAAATTAAAATACAATAATTAAATACTAGACTAGAACTATAGACTGGGGAAAAGTAGAACTAGGCTAGAGACTTTAATCTATACTTAATATTATGAAGCTGAAGAGTTTGTTTGTTTGGTTGAACGCGCTAATCTCAGGAACTACTGGTTCGAATTGAAAAATTATTTTAGTGTTGGATATTTGAAAATAGAACACTTACTTATATCACTGAAAGGGTATGACTCTAGCATGCAGTTACAATAAATATTTTTGAAAAAAGAAAACTATCGGTTTACAAGTTATGACCGTTTGAATTTCCAGGTATTTTTAACTCGGTTTCCCATAAAAGCAACAAAAAAGTTAAAGATTTTTAATCGTACCTTTTTTTATTTTGGAACTATTCACTCAGTTTTTGAGAAAATACATAAAAACTAACTTCGAAATTTTTTTAAGTAAGTTTTTATGGATTTTCAAACCTGGAACCTGGAAATTCAAATGGTCATAACTTTGATTATATACTTGTCTAGATGGCATATTCGGCCGTACAGAATGGCGATATTAAACTTGACTATATTTCGTAGACTCGCGTGTGACAGACGTCATTGTCAATTGAATATCTAAGCGGCGCCGTGCTTGCGAAAAACAATTAATCATGCCGATTTGTACTATTAAATTGTGTCGAAACTATGCTAGAAAACCTAATAATAACACTAAGATTACTTTTCATCGGTAAGTTTTGTTTTAATTTACACTATGTTCTGAGAAAATACGATACTTTATTTCAAAATTTGTAGCTTTGACAGATTAGCCGGTGTTGTCAGTTTATTACGGGGTAATATTACAAAAACTATGGGTAATCATAAACCATGACGCTATTTCTGTTTTATATTATTAAAAAAGTCTATCGCTGAAAAAAATGATACCTAATGATATTGGTGATAATTATTCATGTTAGATGATACGTCTGTATCATCTAACATCAATAGTTAAATACTTTAAAGAATAATAATAATAGTCTTACAATTATTATTCTATAATTAAAAAATATATCTCATGAATTTAAATTAATCACTTATTTTCACTAATTCACATTGGTACCTTTGTAATTTACATTAGACCGATCATTTTTCATTTCTAACAGATTCAATCACTCTATTAAAAAACAGATTATATTTTTCATTGTTTTTTGTTGATTAATATGTTTTGTAATAAATTAATTTTCTTTTAATCCTTATTTTATTTACCCCTCATCTCCTTATGACGTCATACAAGAAGGTAAGTAACAATTTAGAGCAGGCATCCCCAAACATGCACACAGGCACAATTTGTTGACAATAACTACACGCTTGTACGCACACATAATTCGTAATTGGATCCCGTTTTATGCGCATCATTTGTTAGAGTTTACTCTATCTAGACATGTATATAATCAAAGGGTCATAACTTGTGAATGGATAGTTTTCTTTTTTCAAAAATATTTATTGTAACTGCATGCTAGAGTCATACCCTTCAGTGATTTAAGTAAGTGTTCTATTTTCAAATACATCCTGTATAACATCACGCTACGACCAACAGGAGCGGAGCATCAATGAAAAATGTTGCAAAAACTCTTATGTGACGCAGACGAAGTGGCGCGGGTCAGCTAGTGATTTAATATTTAGTGTTTGCAATCAGCAACTATAATGTCTAAATAATTATAGTTCAGTAAAACTAAAAAAACACGCTTTAATCAAGCAAGCCCAATCTGTTGGGCTCAAACTCCTGGGGTTTAATGGTAGCCACTGAAGACTACTACTAACCACGTCCTAGATGCCAAATAATAGTATTGTCATCAGAACTACATATACATACAAAGTTTCATTTGGGTTCGATAATTAAAAATCGGTTAAAATTTGTTTACATTGTTAGTTACAAGTGTAGCTTTGTGTTAATTCTATCTTATTGTACTTGTAACTGCGAGAATAATCTGTGACTACCGCACTGTTACTTGAAATTACACTCGATGTCGATGTACAACTACATAACCAACATCGCGCCTCCGACTCAACACTATAACATATCCTTGGCGGCAATATATCGAGCGAAGTCTAGTTTCGCGGTCACTTGGAGGGTAAGGCCAAATTAGCCTCGAAGAAGCTTGCTGTGCTGAACAGATCGAAACAGTATTTCACGCTGGCCCACCGCCTACGACTTTATAAGGCGCAGGTTCGGCCGCATATGGAACACTGTTCTCACATCTATGCAGGAGCACCTCAGTACCAGCTTCTCCCTCTTGACCGCATTCAACGGAGAGCGGCTCGAATCGTCGATATTTCAGATCGGCTTGACCTCTTGGCGTTGCGTAGAGATGTAGCTTCACTCTGCATTCTCTATTGCCTGTATCATGGGGAGTGCTCCGAAGAATTGTTTGGACTTATACCAGACGCAAGCTTTTCGCCATCGTTCAACGCGACAAAACTTTCATCCCCATCACCTGGATAATTGGCAATCCACCACTGTGCGTTTCTCCAGATTTTTTTTGCCTTGCACAACCAATCTCTGGAACAAATTATCGCCTGCGGTATTTCCGGACCTATACGACCTCCAAAACTTCAAGAAAAGAGCGTAATCCCATCTCTCTTGAGTTGCAGGTGTCCATAGGCGACGGTAGTCACTTACCATCAGGTGACCCGTCTGCTCGTTTGCCCCTATAATATAAAAAAAAACAGTAGATGGTATCTAACGCTTCTAAATTATATTAAACGTTACTAATAGACTTTGAATATTATAGTAATTGAATATTATGCTAAATGAATATTAGTTCAAATGTGCATTATAGAAAATGTTCATTAAACCATATAAAATTAGGTAAAATGAAATTATATCAAAAATTCATTATATCGTGTGATCGTTATAATTAAATGAAATTAGGTCATATGATCATCAGAACTTTTGTTATTATTTCAAACGTTACACACCCAAATAATGTGTATAGAACAGAGATTTCTTAAACTTATTTTGCCATTACATTGCCTTATTTTACATTTTTTCACATTTACTATTAATTTAGTTACATTTCATAGAACCCTAAAATTGTACACCGCGTAGGGGAAGGTATATCTAGGTATCAAACGAGTAGTTATATCATATTATAACTTTCCGTGATTATGTAAATTATTATTTATTATTATTATCGTAAGATAGATAGATGTAAAGTAGGTCCCCCGATTATTATAACGATTCAAGGATGATGTTGTTTAATATAAGTACTCCAAATACATGTTACAAGTTCTGATTTTCTCGCTGTCGATGTATTCACAGTTAGGTTGTACGAATGTACATATATCGTAGTGAACTTATTAAATTTCAAACAATTCTTGTAACAGGTGTGTTTAAAAGCCGTCGTTTAAACTTTATAATAAGTTGTAGGTTCTTACCATATTTTACTTTGGAATTGAAGAGTAAGATATGCAAAAGTAATTAATATTGACTGACCCTTGATTTAAATTATATTTCCTTTATTAGAAGCCACCGCCCTGTAAAATTCCACGCGGTTTTTATGAATACCTACTTTTCTAGTTGCCTTTTTTAATATATAAATAAATAATAATTTATTAAAAATGAAATAGAAACAGTTGTATATCATAAAAATGTAATGTTACAGTATAATATTGCTAGTCAATTTATCGTTGACAACGAAACAAAATGTTAAATCTAAACGTAACGCGGGTTCAACCACAGGTTCAATCGAAGCTTCACATCATCAGAACGCTGGTCTTCTGTTATAATTCTAAGCATCGGTTGTATTTTTTCATTTTGAGATGGGCTACGTCACATCGTAGATGAGAAGAATTTACCAATATTTATTGTTATTAACAGTGAGAAATAGAAATAAAAACGGAAAAGGGTGATGTTTTACCGTTGTAGGGAACACTATTTACATGTATTTCGAACAACTACAGCACACTCGTACGTTAATGTAGATACAGTAAACTAGATAGATACAATTAATATTCAATGACGAAAGTAATTCTTGGTACTCCTTGAAGTTCTCAATGCCTCAAGGGATAGTCAATAGACGCTGTCTCAAACTACATACGAAGTGCCATCAGGGGATGGACCCCAAACCTAACCGAACCCAAACTATAGATAAATAAATCAATAGAACTAGCAATAGTATAGGGTTATGCTCGCCTGCTCGCATCCTTTGTACTTACCATTTCCTTGTATTTGAGATATCTAATTGACTGGCCTGTTGGTCTGATGGTTAGTGATCCTGACTGCTGAGCCAGAGGTCGTCGGTTCGATTCCCACCTAGGACAAAATTTGTGTGATGAGTATGATTATTTGTTTTGTATCTGGGTGCAATTTATCTATAATGTATGTATTTAGAAATTTCTAAGTATGTTTATCAGCAGACTGGTTACTGGTACAGGCTCTGAATAGTTTGGGATCAGACGGGCGTGTGTGACATGTGTGAAGCTATCATTACTATTATTATTATTATGTGTAGGTACAATATAGAATAAATGCAATGAAATGAAGCACTACAGCAACTATTTGTAGTGTCACACAGTTTTTTATCCGATGTAGAGCATACACAGACTCGGAACAAATATTTGTGTTTGTGCATCACAAAAAAATATTGTTCCATCCGGATCTCATGACATTCGAGTCGTTCGTACATGTTATCTTTTATTTCACATTCACCACACAAAACAGAGGCAACATTAAAAACTTATCCGCCGTCTAATTTTATTTTAAAGACAACTCACTAGGGTTTTACGGAGGTCTTTCCAACATACGATTAACGGACAGAAAGTATACATAGATTTGGAACAATAATAGTCTGTTAATCGTAGAAATAATTATCTCTTTTAGAAATTTAAGGATCTTTCACGTGTTTAAATCAAACAAGATATGCAATTAGTTACCAAATATTTTGCTCATTATCTATTATTGGAGAGGCTCCTCAATAGAAAAATGGATCGTGCTTTCGTCACTTTACATTACACTTATCACTAAGAGCCTGTTTCTATTTACACTTAAATCGGTGCAAGTGAGACATAGAAGGATATTGCAAATATGTATTGTTATGACGACAATTCCATTTCTCACGTTCTTAAGTAAGTTATCACGGTTATTAGATATTGTATGCAAACTATTCAATATAAATAAATAAATAAGCAAAAGTTATTCAATAATATCATTGTTACGAGCTGGGGTTCGTGAATCCATCAATATACCAATTTGTTAGGAAGTAGACACAATTTATTTAATTAATTCGCAATTAACAACAATTTTCAGTGATATTCGCTTGTACTGTTCGCCATTCTTCGCACTTGTTCACACACTGGATTGCGCTAAGAGAATGTTAGTCCACAGATCGCAGTAATAGAATCAACTTCTTCAAATGTACAGTTCATCCGTATCTCATAAAAAGATCTAGAAGCTTTGTGAACTTTCCAGAAAAAATTTCGTAATAACCTAACTGACTCGACACCCCTCTGGAAACTTCTAGAACATTGTGGAACATTCTGGAATGTTCGAACGTTTTCTGGAATACAAATTTTACATATAATTCAGTGCCGCTCGCTACAAAATAAAGTTGTTCACGGAATTGGTCTTCTGAAGTAACCTGAAGATGTTCATGAGAACCTATTGTTACGAGCTGAGGTTCGGGATTAGTAAGGTACCAATTTATTGACTGCTTGATTTTAGTTCTCTGCAGTCCCTGAATTTTATAAACAATAGAAATAAGTGAGTAAGAAGTTTGTGCATTTAGATTTTGTTATCGGCGCTGAAACTTTTTGTTTAATTTACTTATTTTATGTTTCCTAATGCCGGCTGTATTTGGCAGCTGATCCTATTCCTTATCGGCTAAGCCTTTGGGTGTAATATGCACTTATTGTAACTTTTGTTACAAAAATTTAACGCCTCAAAACTACATAGGCACTACACACACACTACTGGTGTTGCTAGTGTTTATGAAAATTAGTAACCGTTTACAATAAGGTTTGTTGGCTTACTTAGTTATATAAAAAAATAATATAAAGACCAAACGTAGTGGGTTTGATCTCTATATTATTCTTTTATGGTTGGTTAACGATTTGCTGATTTGCAATAGTAAGCGAGCACTAACTGGTCTCTCTCAATGAAGGTGGCTCATCAAGAGTGAAAGGTGTCTAATCCGTAATGCGGATTAGACGTGGGTGGACAAGAAGTGCTAATTGCGACGCATGTTTTGCTTGCTCTCAAGGATGTATCTGTCTTGAGATGAACGGAGCTTGAAGAATGAGATTTTGTCTGTAGAGAAACGAAGTTCCCGTGGATGTTTTGTGCTGATTTTTTTATTATTTTTGTGGAGTTATGGTGAAATAAACATTTGAACTGTGGATATTGCCTGATTTGCAATATTTAGTAGTTATGAATTTCTTCGTTGGTTCCGTGGCCTAAGTACTTACACATATGCTTAAGTTGGCATGCCTGAAGTCCTGGATTCGAGTCCGTCATGTACCTATATAAATATTAATATTTTAAATAATGTTAATAAATAATATTTATAAGTACCTAATGCTGTATATGTGTATATATATATACCGCACATGCTAATGGCAGACTGAAAGCGGTATATACATATTTACAATTACAGTTGTTACTTTATCAAATATTAGCAACCCGCCCTGGCTTCGCACGGGTAGCAGAGACATCTTCAACAATCATCAACATATTTCAATCAATTTACACAATATTAACAAATTATAGACCTAAACCTTCCTCATGAATCACTCTATTAGTGAAAAACGCCTGAAAATCCGTTTAGTAGTTTTTCAGTTTATCGCGAGCAGACTGACAGACAGATGCGTCGGGGGACTTTGCTTTATAATATGTAGTAATGAACAATTAAACCCCTGTGGATCGTTAAAGAAAAGTAAAGTAACCCTTCACTACTAATCGCTGCTAATCTACGAACAGCAAAGAAGATTTGTGAGCATTCACATATTTCAGAATTAACGAGGATAGGTACAGTCGACGGTTAAGGGTGTAATCCATTGATAACGCTTTTACACTAATTAGCGAGTAAGTAGCGAGCTTAGGACGTCACGCCTCGCACTAGATTTATGGGTGCACTCGCTGTCACTCGTAATCCTGACCAAGTGAAGAGGAGTTGACGTGCCGTGCTCTCTCGCCAATGTATAGGGCGACTACATATACGCTACTTGAAGCATTACCGACTGGAGATTTTGCGACAGCAACGGTAGGTAGGTTGGTGACTTCATGCATAAAAATTGCGTGATGAGTGCAATAATGGAACGCGGACTGCGTTCGATTACTGTACCAAATTTGTGTGATTTCGAAATCGACAATCTTTATGATCAGTCGCCAAAAAATTTTGGACTTTAAAAAACGGCTAGAGACGGACATTAATAAACAATATATTTATATCGTTCATTAATGTCAGTCTCTGTGTTAACTACATTTTTTTATGAATATGAATAAAAAAATTACATCTACAACACACATGGTACCTTTGTAGTATTTGGTAGTTTTCACGGCCCTAACATTAGTACCCAATATCATTTTATTATTGTCGTCTACAAAACATGTTTAATTTCACACATCTGTATCATTAGACAGTAGCCGGGGTTTGAATTGCTTGTAATAGGAATTTCATAGCTACCGCATAAAGCTACAACCCTCTCTCCTCTCTAACATGTTGCGGTTTACTCGTAATTGTCCACAAACCCTGACTGCTTGCTAGCTCTTTAATCGTTAGTAAATAATTTTATTTTCTTTTTATGATACTTTTCAATTTATTTTATAAATTTCGAGATTTATTACACACTTTATGATTTTCTGCTCCTGAATTATTTGACCTCTAGAAGACCGGATGTCTATGTGGCTTTCGTACGTGTGTTGAGGTAAGCCGGATGCGACGTGTCTCAATTCGAAATTCCGTATTCCGTAGATCACCTGGAGGTGCTGGTGTAAACGGGGGCGTCAAACCCCCTATTTTCTCTCCGGATTATGTCACAAAGCATTTTTTAGTAATCTACTTTTAGATGTGCCTGTTTTGATTTTTTAAAATTGCCTTCTAAATCTCGGTACCAAATTAAAAGCATTTAAAAAAAAAAGAAAAACACACAGATAGACAGTCCGAATCCTGTTTAAATAATAATAAAAAAATCAGCTAGCTTTTGGTTTCAGACACAGGGGAATACGAGAATGTGATTTTGTCTATTTCACGTAGACAGGTACGAGATCAGTCCAAGCTTCAATTGTTTCTTTCGTGCTTCGTTAATTGCTAATCTAAGCTAAGTAACCCTGACAATTTCACTTATTCAATATTTAGCCAACAACCATGAGTTCCAGTGACTTTAAATTTCGAAGCTAAATTAAATAGTAAATCCTAAAGCTAAGTTATTGGTTAAAGGAGTTCACTTTCTGCATAGACGGTCAAAAACATAATAGAGCAAGAGCTTTTATCGAATTTTGAGAAGGTATTTTAGGGCGATAGATAATTTGAATAGTAAAACTTGAATACCATTCAAGTATCAAATGGAATGTTTGGCTGACCAAGTCGGCACTGAATGGAACTGCGCATGGTGCAAATACTGCAAAATGTTTCAGCCGAAAAAGGTATTTAGGTCGAATGAGCCAGTCAAATTGCCATTCACTTCACTTTTTCTGAAATTAGTACCAGACAACCCCGAACTTAACCTTATAACATTCCGTTGTTTGTGAGGCAGTAGCTTAAATAATAGCTAACTGTGTCTATGCTATGCGTGCCATGCCAATTGAAGCCGACCACGCTGTCCGACAGATTTAACTAATTGGTCAACGATAAAACATGTTAAAATAGTTGTATTACTATTTTCTTTGTTTAGGATCTACAACTACTGACTCCCTTATAACTGTGTGGAGGAACGGGTGTTGTGTCTCTCCTCCAGCCGTGGCCCAATATTAATATAATATGCTTGATGTTGGGAAGGTGTATACATACTATTCGGCGCGAGAACTTTCATAGCGCGATGCAGGATTAGTAGTTACTCCGTAGTTCAGCTCGTCTTCGCTAGATGATGTTGGAGTATGTATTTGCTGTATGTTGAAGTCACCACAACTGCTTCTGCCTACACGGATAAAGAGGACCATGTCGTTCTTAGTTCCGGGAACATGAATCTACAAAGTATAAAATATTTTTATTTTTGCTAGTCATTTGTTGGTTTCTAATAGATGCATTTACTTTGCGAAAAAAAAACACATGTGTCCCCAATCGGTTTAAATTTAGATATAAATATGTGTATTTTATTATACGTATTCCATTTAAAGCCGGATTCCCCGTGGGTGTCGTGAAAGCGCCATGTAAGGATTATTTCAGGTGGATGGGCACCATCCACATCAGTATCCATCTGCATATTGGTCAGGCATTTAATGTGTGACCGTGAGAATCACCATTTACAAAATTTGTGGCAAATAAAACCTTCCTGTTTTCATTAAGGATACATTTTATGGTATAATTTTGCTTTGTTTTCAGAGTTCTACATCATACCGCTATTTCAACTTTTTACGGACTTTGTGAACTTACTTATAATGAGTTATGGTATCGGGAAAAATATTTTGAAACACCCAAATTACAAATTTTTGGTGTCTATTTCTGGTGCTGGCGTAGCACCGTATTTGGTTTAAAAAATAAAATGTTTACATCCTGTGCTCTATGAACGTTCGATAGTCGTTGTTGGAAGAAATATGGGACAGCGAGTTGGAATAGTAGTTTGGTATAACATATGGCGCTCTATCCTCTTTGTTGTATTCTGCAAGACAAACAAGTGAATAATGATCACATGCTAGGGCAACAATATATTTTTGAGGCGGGCAGCGTTTTACTGAAGACCACTACTGGCAACGCCTACTAAATGTTAAAAGCACAATATGTAGTTTACAACTTTGCGGCAGTATTTGACAAGTAATACAAGCCACGGACACGATAGTTGTATCTTGGTCCTTGGTAGAATAAATGTTATTATTCTGTCTCGAATAACCTATTATGATCTTTTTCTGAGTGTATTATGTGGGTATGTTATGTATGTGTTCATGTGTATTCGAGTTCATGTTTCTGTTATGCTCTAACTGCCTTTATTAGGGAATAAATATTGTGACAAGGCACATTTTATTTTCGTATAAGCTATTGGCACGATTCAAGATAATGCATTTAAATTTAATCTGTTTTCAATTGCTTTTTTTTTGTACAATTCAACTGTCTGTCTACTTGTCAAAACTGTGTATTACCCTTTGTTGCAAACAAAGGCAGCTTTCTAGTTTGAGCAATTGTAAGATCGACGTTCGTGTCGTCGAATTCCCGAACATCATATTTCAAAAGAATATGATGTTCGGGTTTTATATACTTATATTTAAACTGTAAGGTATCTATCCAATAGTTTATAGATATTTGAATTCTATGTCTGAATCGAGTTCCGGAATATCATATTTCAATAGACAACTCTTACACATATAAATTGTAAAGTACCTAATGGTTTATATAATAGAATTAATAAGGTTAATTTATTGATTTATTGGAAACTTTTTGCTTCTACTTTAATGACGAAACACAAACTTTCAAATAAAGTGACATATACAAAATGAACATACGATTGCCATCTTATGATAGTGTTTTAAATGGGATCACCTGTGGCTGGCGCATTTATAGTTCAAAATAAGGCAAAATTGAACAATACGAAACTCACTCCGTATACGACCTAATTCGGCTTAGTAGATAAGGTATTTGTTTACTTTATCTATGTAAAATACTTTTATAACTATAATAATATTTAGAACAGCAACAATGTGCTTTACTATACAAAATATTTAATAAACATCCACTAATTTGTGATTGGTTTTGTTTGTTATATGAAATAAGTGAAGTGGACCCCCGCCCAGGAGGGGTAAATGTGGCATTGAGGTGAACCACATTCATGAAAAACTGTAATAACACTTTTCTTAAAAACAAGCGACGCAAATACTCTTTTTATGTAGAAATCTTTAGTCAGTAGGTACTTTAATTAATTACTTGGGATATCTGCTTGCTTAATATAATTACCAGTTTTCTAGCTCTTAGTATGATTACAAAAGCTTGCCTTTCGTGGTTATTAGCCGCCAATAAAATATACTGTTTTTGTTCATTTCATGCTTCTTACAGGAACTTGATTTTATGCTTCAAGCCGTTAAAGATTTTCATTTAATCACTTAGGTCACTTTGTTTCTAGATGGAGATGTATTTAAATAATTCAATATAGGTAGGTAATTATTTGGTATGAGATTCTATGTCTCCATCAAACAATTGTTTAGATAGATGTTATTTCCTAAAAATTGTAATCAAGACCAAGGATATTTGGACCACATAAACAAAATGTACTGTCAATATATATATATATATATAAATAGTAGTTTCGGTCAGGTTGGAATAATTATTTTTGTATTGGATAGAGTATTCATTGGGCAAGGTTATAGGCCTAGGCACGCTACTATCTTTAGGAGAGGAGCAGTGACCACAATCGTGCTTGAAACTGCTGGGAACGGCTAGTATTGTTTAATTCCGTGGTATAGTCGTTTTTTAATAATCATCAGCGTATAAAATTTTTACGAACACATCAATATCTGCCTCTAGGTACCAAAATGATTCTTCATTAAGAGAAATCTGCATATTAATCATAATCTGGCTGGCCTGTTGGTCTAGTGGTAAGTGATCCTGACTACTAAGCCAGAGATCGTGGGTTCGATTCCCACCCCAGGACAAAAAAATGTGTGATAAGCATGATTATTTGTTCTGTGTTTGGGTGTAATTTATCTATCATGTGTATATATTGGTGTATATATATATATATGTGGTGCCATAAATGCTGTAGCGCCGACCAGGACATTTGGAATATAAATTATATGTAAACCATGGATAATGCTAAAACTTAATCAGTATTAAATAAACTATAATGAAAAAAAATATAGTCAAATCAGACTCACTTTTAGAACTTAGGTTACGTTTCTACGTTTAATTTTTGATAGTTTAGTAGTTTTCTTAGGATTGCCCATCCTCGGGCACGCCACGATTGTGGCGGTAAGGCCCATTATGGAGGATTGGCTGGAGAGGCGACATGGCACTCTCTCCTATCGAATGACGCAGGTGCTCACCGGACACGGCTGCTTCGGGAAGTACCTGTGTCGCATAGGCCGGGAGCCAACGTCTGTGTGCCACCACTGCGGGGGCTGCCGCGAGGATTCCGGGAGGACTCCACCAAAGTGTGGAGTGCACTGCGTGGGTGCAGCAGCGTGCTGACCTCGCGGCGGCTATCGGTGTGGGTAGCCTCTCGCTGGAGACCATGATCAGGTGCATGGTCCAGAGCGAGAGTGCGTGGGGTTCCGCCGCCTCGTTCTGTGAGGTAGTGATGCATGCCAAAGAAGCGGCAGAAAGGGAACGGGAGAGAACTAGTACTCTTCCGTCCCGCAGAAGACGCACCAGGCGCCGGAGAGCGCAAAACGATCTCCGGCCTCCATAAGCGATTGCCTGAGGGCAACCGACAGGGCTATCTGTCGCCCTAGCAGAAGCAGGCCTAAGACGGTGGCGCGACGTGTTCCGCGCGCGCCTCTCTAAATTAGATTGGACAGGTACATCATGGTGGGGTCGCCTTGCTCAACAGGCGGCCAAGTCTGTCGGGGTTCACAGGGATTTCCTCTCTAGGGTACACCTGAGGCCCCGGCAAGAAGACCAATGACGGAACACTGTGTGGTTTTAGTCGGTTCGAGTCCGACATACCACCTTACCGTTGCCCCGGTGAGGTGACGACCCGTGGGGGTATCCACAAAAAAAAAAAAAAAAAGTCTTGGCCATCCTCGGTACCACTTTCCTTAGCCCATTCATATTTATAGGGAGTTCTGACTTTTTGAAGTAACTCCTTTTTTCAACTTTGACGTAATTATATAATTCTATGCATGTCATTTTATTGATAAAAACGCATTGAATTATGCTTTCTACTGTGCCCACACTGTGCAAATTACGGCAAATTCCTTTCTAATTATTCCACTGCGATGAGATTAAAGAAAAAAACATGTTGGACACAAGCATTGTGTTCTGGGATAGAAAATATATATATGCACATTTTGAGAACATTCTTGCCTTTTCTTCAGTTTTATTAAAAAAAGTATATCCATTTTTCTTGCCAGTTTCTAGCTTTCCACTCATTATATGTTTCACATTTAATAAAAGATTTTAAATAAATTTGAAGCGGCGGTAGCGTAATGGCTAAGGCGTCGGACTTGCGATCAAGTGGTTGCGGGTTCGAACCCCACCCAGTGCACTACCGTCATGAACCCACTCCTAACACAAGCGTTAAGCTTAGCTGGAGGGGTTAACGAGATTACTAGTAATGTGTGACCCACGTTACTAGTAATCTTAAAAAAAATATACAGAAATTCTAAATACATTGAATAATCTACTAATATCCTGTATTTTCTTCTACTTGTTGCAATTGGGGAATATTATTTCTCCAAAGTTTAACTTTGTGTTATCCGCACTAAAAACAACAATATTTAGTATGGGAATATTCTGATATTGCAACGATTTTATACAAAAGGATATAAAACTGTATCATAATGTTTCATTCGGTAAAGTGTCTAATTTTAGTAATTTAATTTTTCTGTTTCCGTAAATCAGTAATGGCAACATCATTCGACTTTGTGATTACTGGAATTGGTTGTAATTCCGTAGAAAGAAACTTTTGTGACTTCTGTTTTAATTTGTGCGATGGAGTAAGGAACTAAAATATTTTTTTTTATGATGGCATTGGCCGCAGTATTATTAATATTCTAGGAATTTATTTTTAATTCTTTAAAGACAATCCTTTGCTCTTGCTGCAGCATACCGTTGGAAGCTAAAACCTTAAATCTACTTTATTATTATTAATTAATTAGTTTAGGATGGAAGTAGTACTAGTAATCTACTATGTTACTGTGCTTAATAATAATTAAGCACATAGTAAACTGATTAATTATAATAATAAAGTACTACTACTACTAAAATAGTCAAACATAATAATGTATTATTATTTTACTTTAGCCTCTTTAGGACTGATTTATCTACTTTTTGTTCTAAAATGTTTGTTATTGGTCTCATAATAAAAATGCATACTAATATTATAAAGATGAAGAAAAGTTTGTTTGTTTGTTTGGTTGAACGTGTTAATCTCAGGTACTATTGGCTCGAATTGAAAAATTATTTTAGTGTTGGATAGCCCATTTATCGAGGAAGGCTATATTATATTAAATATATTTTATTTTATAAAATAATGAAAATAGAGCTCATTGCTCTATTCATTATGCGGGTCATATAAAGATTCGAATCCTAGTAACATAAATAAACCTGAAAATCACGGAAACTTCTTTTGTTTGATAAACAATTAAATACTCTGCTTAAAGAGCAAAAATTTGGATGACCAATCTTCAACACTCCAATTTAAGTGATTCCCGGCATATCTTAGTCTCGAAATACGATGCCCACGCTTAGGACCGTTTGCAGGTCTAAACGGTTTTGCGTCTGCAAGTCGTCGTTTTACAGTCCATGCACTTGGGTTACTTCCTATTAGGCGCCGAAACCGATTTGTAAGTTCATTTCTTGTGAGAAAGTGATTTCGAACATTGTGTTGACCAAGTATCGATCTTCTTGTGCTGTGGTATACTTGACCCTGTTTGTTCCTGGTCTGCATAGGTTAGAGCCGGTTTCCTCGTAACGTTGGAGACTCGTTGTACCGTTGACAGCGACACGCCGACTGTCCTTGCGGTATCACGCAGACTCCGGCTGTTTGCCAGCATTGTGAGAATTTTTATGCATTCTTCATGTGCAAGCGACATTATAACAGCTTCAATAATGAATATTGAACTTGAAACTAGAAACTTTGTTTATATACCTTTTTATATGGCAGAATAGAAACAAAAGCAAAAACAGATGCAGTAAATTCGTAGTGCCATTTACAAAGTCCTATTTTTTTATTTTGACATTTTTGATGGCCAAACTTTACAAGGACAAAAAATATTTCTAACTTTCACTTAATTTTAACACAATTTATTTCATTAAGCTAGCGTTATTAGTTCCCGAGATTTTCAGGTACCTTATACGACCCGCATTCATTGCTCTCAAGTGTATTACGAATATTACGAATGTAAAACATTGTAAAGAAGGTTGTTACTCCATCATGCTTATAGAACTTTATGGCTGAAATGTTTTCATGTAGATAGATTGTAGATTCGATTAGTATGATGATTATTGGATGAATAAATAAATGGCCATTCTTAGAAAGATGTGTCTATTTACATTCGTGTAACAATAAAAAAATAATAAATTAAGTCATCGATAAAATAAATCCTTAGGTATTAGTGTCCCTTTTTGAAACCCCAATGCTTGTGGTCTTCGTGACCACCTTTTTTGCCATGTCCGGCATGATGATGGTGGTGGTCGTGATGACTGCCCTCATCGTGGTGTCCCTTGTGCTCGTGGTGATGTCCTCCCTTTTCGTGGAAGCCCTTCTTGCCATGATGGTGTTCGTGATGGCCATGGTGCTTGTGTCCTTTATCAAAGTGCCCGCCCTTCTTGTGTCCGTGTTCGTCATGATGTCCGCCATACCCTTCGTGGAATCCAGACTCCCCGTGTTTATCGTGGAAGTGTTTGTTCTTCTTAAATTCATCTAGTTTGTGGATACCATGATGCCCTTTGGTTGAGTGACCTTTGTGATAGTGTCCCTTTTCTTCGAAGCCATGACCCTTTTCACCTTTCTCACCATGATGGTGGTGGTGATGGTGGCCATCGTCGTGGTGGTGATGCTTTTTGTGTCCGCCGTGGTCTTCGTGATGTCCCTTATGGCCCTCGTGGTGGTGGTGACCTTTGTGACCGTGTTCATGGTGATGATGGCCTTTGTAGCCCTTGTGTCCTTTGCCACCGTGCTCGTTATGGTGGTGTTGATGATGTTCCTTGCCACCTCCTTTCTCGTGGTGATGACCGGAGGCAGCGGTTTCGAGATCTGCGTCTCGACGCTCTCGTAAATTCCTAGCATGCGCAAGCGCAAGTAGCGCTAAAGCGACGCTGCTCAGTACAAGAGCCGTCCTCATAGTTGTTCTATTCGTTTGCAAATCGTGATGAGATGTGGTACTTATTATGGTTTACGACAACGTTTTATAGATACTGTGTCTCCAGTTTTCTCGAACCTGCATTGTGCAATTATTGCAACCGGTCTGGGTGCTTGCAGTTACTTTATGGCCAAGGTCACGTGCCCTAGCGTTAGGTTAAATTTTGATTGGAGTTTTATTATGAGTAGCGGTCACTTGCTTTTGACTGTGGTCAGCAATAATGTTTTGATTAGCTTGCGATTGTTACCAAAGTATCAGTCAGTGTTTCTGGTATAATAGTACCATAACGTTTAGTTTGGTTTATCTAGAATTTATTATCACATCAAACAAAATTCGCGGGTGACAATACTCACGTTTCCAAACCAAGCACACGAACCCACTTGAAAAACACAACGTGTAGGAACAGTTACACTTGTTTCGGTCAGGTAGTTAGTACACTACGGATGCGAAACTATTCCTTCCACAAGGTTTATGACAAGAAAGTAATTTATATTATCAGTGTTTATTTTTCGTCTTCATGTCATGTTGTCAAATAAAATTATCAGTAGTGATATCAGTTCAAGCGTGTGACTATGGGTTGTATGCACAGGTATTTTTTATCGGACTACCAGAGGAAGTGTAAGTAGGTAGGTAATCGGTTTCAACTATTTATCTATTATATATTAGTAAAAATTTATTGATAGTTAGATTGATACATAGATGAGAACGAAAACGTTACAGAAAGAAACAGTAACCATTTATAGAAATTGTTTCGGCTTGTTATTAACGAGAGTAATTGGTGGATCTGAACTAATAATATAAGTCTGAAACTAGCTCTGCCTGTTACTTTTTCGTTTCGTTTTTATTATTACTATTTTTATAGCTAAATCAAGGATATGTTTAAACTACGATTAATAACATGTGTCGACGGAGCCGCGGCTGTAAGAATAATATGTTTATTTTTTTCCTACGAATATAGAGATTTTGAAGATTAACCATGTTGACGCTTTCAGAGGCTACTTTTAAACCACTCTGACAGAATACTAATTTTAAAAGGGATTATTAAGTTTCTTTGACCGTCTCCAACGCTGTACTTTCTAAATCACTTTTCCAGAAACTCTAGACTGCTTGCGACTATTTTAACAAATAGGTACATAATACGAAATACAACAACGCTCGCTATTGGAATGGTTGCTATGCCACTCGTTGTATTTTTTTTTACAAGGCTACTGCTCACCTGGGTCACACATAGCTAGTATTCTTGTTAACCCTTAACCATACTAAAAACCTGTAATTGGCATGGTTTTACGTTGTTAGTGTGCTGAATATTATTCGAAACCGCAACCACTCAAATCCACTGGTTGAATCGCAAGAAGATTCGGCTTTATTTAATATTGTATATAATTCTGAAGAAATTACGTCGTTTGCAGTAAACATTCTAAATCTTCACTTTCTATATGAGTAATTAATGTTTTGAATACCTATCCTTAACGCCTTTACAAAGTGTTTTGTAACATGGACGCAACATAAAAACTATAGGATTTGAAATTTGGTTTAAAAATAGGGTTTTATTTTTTTTTAATTACATGAAAAGTGAGTGTTATCTGTGCTTATAGTATTATTATAAGCTAAGGAGTTTTTGTTTGATTGTTTGTTTGTTTAAAAGCGCTAATTTCGTGAATATCTATGTAAACGAGAATTTAGGAGTGAGAGAGTCTGAATGCTTAGAATGCGTTGTTCACTGTAGCATTTTGTTCGATTATCTGCATTTACAAGTTTTGAAGAGTAGTAAATATTTGTAGCATGGATGGACTGGATGCGGAAGGCGGAGGACCGGGTGCGTATTGGGAGAGGCCTATGTCCAGCAGTGGACTATGATAGGCTGTATGCCACTACAATGTCAGATTCGTTTTAGCAGAAAACAATACGTACCATAAACAAATAAAAAACAAAACTGTTATAACTATTTTACTAGCCAGTACTTGAATAAGAGAGTTAATAACTCGACGCTGATAAAACTGTTCGAAACATTTGAAAAACTAGTCTGATTCTACTAATGCAACTCCTGGCATTATTAAAGTATAACTAGTCAGTTGCCAGCACTTAATAATATGACTCCTCACATCGCATTGTTTCGCAACAGGAACGTAAAGTTAACAACTTAGGAAAAGCAAATATTCTCTAGTACAAATTCTAAGTTCCGTACTTTGTTTTTTTTTAGGTTTTGTACCAATAATATGTCTTTCGTATCTACTAACTGTAGATTTTTAAAAAGAAACATAATTTAAGGTTCTTTTTTATCGAATTTAAAACCCGTGTACTTAATAAAAATAAACAGGTACACTAGCTTACGGCAGTTAGCACAACATTATCAACATGACGTTGAGGCGACTGATGATGTGAGCAATAAAAAATATTATCTACGAAAAGTGTGCATTGATGTTGGCACTAGTTATCAGATATTTAGTAGATGCAGGTGTTGCATTTTGAAAACATATATTCAGAGGCTGGCTTCGGTTTCTTAAAGGAGTCAACGAGAATTGAGAATTAAATCAAAATCATTTACTTCAATTAAATATTTTTTGAATTGTTAGGAGTAGGAAGGAGTCAGTTAAAATAAGTCAGTCATAAGCTAGTTGCCGTTGTCCTGAAAAGAACAGTCAAGAAACTCCAAGGATATTCTTTTTCAACATGTTTTTTACAAGTTTCTTGTTACATTGCCTATAAGCGCAAATTAAATTTGAGGAAAAAGTAACATATCGTTCTAAAATATAAACAGTCGCCCAAATTATATTATTGCTGTATTAAAGCAATTGTAGTGCGAAGTATTGTCCTCAGGTTCATTGATCTTCAGTGGGCGTCAGCACTACCAGAACTCTCGCATGTAGACTATCGACACAGGAGAGCTTACGTAACTTATTTTAACCTCCACCCCGTATTTGATTAGCGTGATATTTGCCATATGATGTCGTTCACAAATTTTTTATTACTTTTACGGGGTTATAAATTGAAAATTTTAGTCTAGTGTTATTAAAAAAAAAATAACCGCTATCCACGAATTTAATTGTGGGGTAACTAGATTACCTACCTCTTAAAAAAATACAACACTTATTTTAAATAAAATTTATTTTTTTGGTATAAAAAGATAATAAAAACATTCGGTATCAACATATAATTAGTTAACAATTCAGGTACAATCGACAACTTAGCCCTTGTGGTGCCAAGATTTGTGGTGCTCGTGACCACCTTTCTTGCCATGGTCATGATGACCATGATGGTGTTCATGGTGTCCGCCATCACCGTGATGACCCTTATGGTGATGGTGGTGACCGCCATGTTCATGGTGTCCCTTCTTACCATGGTGGTGTTCGTGGTGTCCGCCGTGCTTGTGCCCATGGTGGAAGTGACCACCCTTCTTGTGTTCGCCCTCATGATGATGACCGCCATGGTGTTCGTGATGGCCTTTATCACCGTGATGATCATGGAAGTGTTTGTCCTTTTTGAACTCGTCATGTTTCTCGACGCCATGATGTCCCTTCTTATCGTGACCTTTGTGCCAGTGACCATGTTCTTCATGACCGTGACCGTGGTCACCTTTCTCGCCGTGATGGTGATGGTGATGATAGCCGTCATCGTGATGATGATGTTTTTTGTGGCCTCCATGTTCACCGTGATGTCCCTTGTGGCCCTCGTGGTGATGATGACCTTTGTGGCCGTGATGATGCTCATGGTGTCCCTTGTGTCCCTTATGATGATCACCGTCGTGATCGTGGTGATGGTGCTCGTGGTGCTCATGGCCACCTCCCTTGTCCCATTTACCTCCGTGATGGGAAGCCGCGGGTTCGAGATCAGCGTCTCGTTTTTCCCGGAGCTCCCTAGTGGAGCTGAGGGCAACGATGGCCAATAGGCCAAGCACGAGTAGACCAACTCTCATGGTTGATGTGATATGCCACTAACTTCGTCAATCAAAACGTTTTATAGATATTGCCTCTGTTTTCTCGTTATGCGTTAGGCAACGTTCAAGCTGGGTGCTTGCTCTTACTTTACTGTCAAGGTTAAAATGCCTAAGCACTGGCATAATGTTTATTGAAGTTTTGTTCACCGTTTCGCTTCCGTCGCTTCCGGTCTAACAATTTGTTGAAGATTATAGACTCTTTAAAATTAAAACAGTATTTTACATGTATTCTTTGCTAACCATATATACAGGCTGTTACAGAAAGTTGAGGTCCAATTTTAGGAGCGTTGTGTGTAGCCGATAAATAGTTGATTTAGCCTAAAAAGATTAAAAAAGAGAAAAAAAAAAAAAAAAGTGTAATGATTTTCCTAGTGTGCACATTTCTAAACATCATTAAATTTTATTTTCTGAAAATTTCTGCATAGACATTTTCAGAAAAATCTGGACATTCCATCAATACCCATGGTATTAAATACGCATAGTTTCATTCATGTCAGCCCTCTCTCATAAGAAATATTAGCTTTATCGGTAAATTTTCAATTTTATTTTTCAGTTTCAAAATAAGATTTCTGTATTAAAAATCACAAAATTGTAAGCTCTTTACGTTATTCACGGGTAGTGAAGTACCGGATATCCGTATCTGTATCCGTATCCGCGGATATCCGAGTAAGAAAAAACATCTGTATCGGTATCCATATCTGTTACTTTTTTGGCGGATCTTGAACGGATCTTTTACATAATTATATTTTATTAAGTTTATGAAATTCTAATATTATTTTGTTAAAATGAAATCCTACTAATATTATAAACGTGAAAGTTTGTGAGTATGGATGTATGGATGGATGGATGTTTGTTACTCTTTCACGCAAAAACTACTGAACCGATTGCGATGAAACTTGGTATGTAGATAGCTGGAGACCTGGATTAACACATAGGCTACTTTTTATCCCGATATTCCCACGGAATCAGGACTTACGCGGCTGAAACCACGGGGCGCAGCTGGTATTAAATATTTGATGTAGTGAGTAATTAATATTATTGTCAGTTAGAAAAAACACGCGCAGTGCAAGTTGAAACATGTCGGATTACAGTCTTTAACGTCAACTATTGTGTCAAAGTCAAGAGTATCGGCATTAACTGAGAAAAACTTGAGGTCCGTATACATATCCATCTTCGGACACGTATCTAGACACTAATAATCCGTATTCGTATCCGTATCCGCGGATATAATTTTTTAACGATTTAATTTATATATATACAGATGTGTGTGTGTGTATGTATATACAAATACATTGTGAAGTTATGTTTTCACTTCTGACGTGCAGTCTTACGACTGACTGTTTTTTTTCTTTTGCATCGTTTTACTATAGTTTTCCGTATTATATTTCCTGTATAAATGTATGTACTCATAGTTTTCTTATTCAAAATGAAACTTTTGTTGAAAATTGTAGTGTGTTTACTCATGTTCAATTAGTTCCAAATTTATATTTTACAGTTGTATAATATGTGGATAACGCAGTGGGTTATACATATATGTAATATATAATTGTATTGTCTTAATTAAGATTAGTGTATAACTGTTTGTTTTTCCTAAATAAATTAACGATCCGGCACATCACAATTCATGGTCGTATACACTAACATATAACCACGCGTTTCGTTAACACCTGTATTCCTATATGGTATATTTGTAGTAGGTGCAGAATACTCTATTTGCTCACGTGGGCAACGTGTGGAAATAAAGCGGCCTAAAATATGCGTTTCATCTTTCATGATTTATCAACTTTTCTATTCCTCTTACATTTAAAACTCTACTCGTTAAATTAATATTGTTATGAAATTTCATTAAATATGAGAAATTCAGAATTAAGTTTATTATCACTTTTATTAAACTAATAGGAAAAACAACAAACTAGTCTCTTATTGGTTGCTACGCCTCTAGGTAATATTAATATCATGAATATGTGTTAAATTATAATAACTAAAATTATGCATGCAAATATGAATAAATAAAGAAAATCTGAGGGCTTAATCCACATAATTATAGATTGTAAGTTGGAAAAAAATTGGAAAATTGGAAATGTAAAATACAAACCTTGTACGTTGTCACATTATTCAAGGGTAGATGTTAAGGGCTAATTAGTAAAACTATTTATATTTAAATATTTTCGAATGACCAGTTGAAACTAAATTACTTGAATGATGAACTGGCAGACTTTAGAGGAACTTCAATTTTAAATGTGCACGTTCTCACATAAATTTTCCTCGCACATGTGAGAAAGACAGCTAGTTTATAATTAACTTTTTTACATTGGCAAGCCTGGCCGGGTGTGACAACCCCGACGTAAAAAGCCAATTCAAACTAAAAATAGATGCCAATGTATTGCAGTGTTTTATAGGTTTTTTGAAAAGTGTTGTTTTATTGTGAAAACTGACTTTCCTGTAGTTGATATTCATGGGATAAAGAAAGTATTAACTGGCCTTAAATGTCTCATAAAAATGATTGATTTCATGAATTTGTGATATATTACTAAATGGTGCAAGAGCTAGCAACGTCGCGTTGGGAAATATAATATAACAGCTGGTTTTCTATATTATTTTATATTGAATTTAGAGAGGGATGTCCTAACTGGTATCTGGGAACGGTTGCGTTCACCAGTAGGTACATATCCCCTTCTTTTAGGTAAATTCATTTTAATACATAATTTTTTTTTTTTTGCATCGTTTTTTATGTCTTTTTAGGAGCAACAATTAACAAATTTTCGGCGTTGTTAAACCTTCAAAGGTGTGATCACAGTAAGTGAATTTTCTTTTTTACAGTTATTTTTGTATAGCTGAAATTTCTATTTGTTATAGTTCTATAACCGAAAACTCTTATATTAGTTTGCCTGACAGTAATTCGGTGGTTTAATTAGGAGTCAGGATGATTAAAGTTTCAAAATTATGTTATTTAGAAAGACGCGCTATAACTAATGCCGCAACAATAGCTCTATTTACTATTACTTTACAGTTTTATAATCGAAAAATCTAAAATTAATTTGCCTGATAGAAATTAAAGCTCTACCTGGCTTGCATGCTGTGACAAGATGTGATTACACATCAGCTTTTCCGTAAAGAAAAATTCTGATAATTTAAATTATTAATTGAATGTAATCATTACCAGTTAGGGTTTCAATATATTGTTACTGACAATGAAGAAATATTGGACCAAGTATTTTCGCATTTTGGAAAAGTTTATTTGTCAAATGTGTGGGGTCCATAATAAGGGGCAGCAACGTGAATGATGTTAGATTTCACTTATTTTCAACGACTTATCGATCTAAATGTACAGATGACAATTTCAAAAAAGATTTTAAGAAACGCATACATCTTGCCTTCGTGTAAATCTTAAAACACTGTAAAGCTTAAAACTTTGACAAAATACTTATTCTCAACATCCGATATCTCCAGAAGCATGTGGTTGGCCACTAAGTAATAAATAAAAACGAAACAAATACTAAGCAGATTACTACAAACGAGGCGGGGCGGCTCCGTTCCAAGAAAACCGCCCCCAGGCCAGACGGGATTCCTGTCCGAGTTTTGGCCCTGGCCCTCGACCACATGTTAGACCGCCTCAGAGAGTTGTTCGACGCTAGCTTGGCGTCTGGATGCTTCCCTGACTGCTGGAAGAGCGGGAAGCTGGTCCTGTTAAGGAAGCCGGGACCACCTACCATCAACATCGTGTTGCTGGACGAGGCGGGTAAACTGTTTGTGAGGGTCCTGTCTGCACGCGTCGTCCAGCACCTTGCCGAGGTCGGCCCCGATTTTTACCGGACGCCCGATTCGGTTTTCGGGGGAGGCGTTCGACGGTCGGTGCTGTTGGTGGTGTCATCGAACATAACCAACGCATTCAATAGTCTGCCATTTAGCTGCATCAGGGCTCTCCACTATCACGGGGTGCCACAGTACCTGAGTCGGCTAGTGGCAGACTATCTAGAGGAGCGAACGGTCATGTACGAAGACCGAGATGGAGATTTAAGTAGTGGGCCCGGCCCGGGCCCAACATTCAAGCTCCGGCGCGCCTAGCTATCATGGGGGTATCTCTGGTGGTACCGGTGCAGGCCCACATAAAATAACTGGGCCTGATCTTTCACGGAAGGTGGCGCTTCGACGAGCACTTCCAGCAGCTTGTTCCCAGACTGGTCGGTGCTTCGTCCACCCTTGGGCGACTATTGCCCGATTTGGGCGGACCAAGCACGGGTGCACCGGTATGGGCGGAGGCTCTGACCCCCCAGAATAGGGCGCGCCTCTGGTGCCCTCAGAGGGTTATGGTGGTTAGGATACCGCACCATGTCGACGGACGTGGCGTGCGCGTCGGCCGGGACTTTCCCGGGGGATTTGGAGGCGGAAGTGCTCGCCGAAGTATATCGGCGAACGGCTGAGTTCCGGGCGGAAAGTGGTAGTCGGCCCCCGCCCGCCGGTCGCGGAGGGAATTGAGTCCCGCCTGTCACTACTGCGACTACAGTGAGGACTCGGCTCGGGTGGACGGGACGGGTTTCCCCCTTCACCCGCCGTAGTGGCCCCCCGCGAGGAGGTGGCGTCCGCGTGTGCCTGGACGTCGCTTAATTGGGAGGTTGGAGGTGGTGCCCGCGCTTTTGCGGGCAAGCGCTAGGGGGGGTCCGGATATCTTAATAAAAGCTGTTCCTGGATCCCTCCTATTTTAAGCGCAGTACGGCACACCGTGTGGTTTTAGTCTGTTCGATTCCGATACACGACTCCAGCGAAAACCTCGGTGAGGTGACGGCCCGAGGGTGTTTCCACACGCACAAAAAAAGGGTTATTCTGTAAGGGTCGTTACTTAGATATATTTGATTTGATTAATACAATGTTTAAATATGTATCTTTGGTAACTTTAAAAACATAAAGGAAAAGACATTAGTGTTCAAGATTACAGAATAAAGAACAGAGATCAATAGGTTATTAGCTTGAGTTAGACAATGAAAAAATTATATCAAGCACACATATTATTTGTTAAGCCTTTGAAAGCTACACTCTTGTGAAAGTGAGCAGTGTGAGCAAAAAAAAGTACCTTAATTTAAACTTATAATTAAACGTCCTAAACAAAGGTTTGTACTCCGTTCGGGTGTTTCTAACAACGTTACTGAAGTTTGTAACTGGTTAAAATTTGCCTGTATGTTATGCAGTAACATAACGCCTTTCAGCAGAACCTTAGCATCTTTATTATTTTTAATGATCTCGAGTTAATTGATGTGACAGTAACTGAAAAATTAGCTGAACTGGTGACTCCGTATTCTTTTTTTCACAACCGCTATAACAAGCTTTTATCCATAGAAACATCTTGCAAGTTCTTTATCTTTAACTCTGGTTTTATTCAGTTTTATAAAGAGAAAAATATGTACATTTTACTTAAAGTAAAATGTACCTATTTTTCTCTGTAAAGAACTGTTTGAATATACTTGTTGTCAATCAACTTTAATGTTTAATGTTTGAAGAGAAGGTTTACAAAAAAAAAACTAATAGGTTAAAAAAAACCCGAGTTTTATTCATTGAAAATATAAATATTTCAATGGATATTGTTAAAGTAAAGTCACAGACCCTGGGTATAAAAATAGTACGGTATTGGACTATGAAAATTGACAATTGTGACATTTGCTAAATTACTATTAGCGATATGATCTAATCACTACACCATTGCCTTTTGTGCAGACAACAACGTTCGAAAAGAAATAAATTTTTAGAATAAAATTATTTATTGAATTTTTGGATTGGAAATGGTATTTCACTCCGGCCCACCGTCTACAACTGTATAAGGCGCAGGTTCGGCCGATTATGGAATACTGTTCTCATCTCTATGCAGGGGCACCCCAGTACCAGCTTCTCCCTCTGGACCGCATTCAACAGACGAACGATTCGTATCGTCGATTGCCAGGAGATTTCAGATCGGCTTGACCCCTTGGCGTTGCGTAGAGATGTAGCTTCACTCTGCATTCTCTATCGCTTGTACTATGGGGAGTGCTCTGATGAGTCGTTCGGACTCATACCGGCCGCAGCGTTCCGCCATCCTTCAATGTAACAAAACTTTCATACCCATCACTTAGATGATTGGCACTCCACCATTGTGCGGTTCTCCAGAAACTTTTATCCTCGCACAGCCAATCTGTTGAGCAAATTGTGTCCTGCGGTATACCGGTCCGGACCTATACGACCTTTAAACCTTAAAGAAAGGAGCGTACTCCCACCTCAAAGGCCGTTAACGCACTTGTAACTCTTGAGTTGTAGGTGTCCATGGGCGACAGTATTCACTTACCGTAAAGTGACCCGTCTGCTTGTTTCCCCGTTGCCCGTTTCATTTGTTATTTGTTTTTTTGAGACCATAAAAAATCCCACCGACCATAACTAGTGATTCCTACTGCACAACCTGTTCTTTATCACAACTGATAAGATGGTCAAACATGTAGTTGATTTATCGAAACTTATAATTTCAATTGAATATAAAGTTTATAAGAATAAACAGTTACATGGCGAAGCAAGTGTAAGTGTTATTACTAATAACTAATAAGACTACTACAAAAACATTGTGATATGAATTTGTTAAGATAAGAAAACTAGGTGTTTCCCGTAGTTTCACTTGCGGTTATGGTCACTATGGACACTGCAGTTTTACCTAATTTAAAAAATGCCTAATGTGAGAATAGAATAAAAATCATTGAAGTAAGCAAATTGACCGGGCTGGATGAATAATGTCCTCCACCTGCTCAATAGCAGAGTAAAAAAAAATGTATTTTATTCAATAGTGAATATACACGTGACTTTAAAATAGCATAAATATTCTTATTTTTAGTCTTTATTGCTTTAGAAATATACACCATTACATTTATATTGGATGTATTTTGTGGAACTTAATAATTAAAGTGTTGATGATGAACGAAATGTGACGCGCCTTGCACCATTTATAAATTCTCGCATCGCATCTCGCGGTATATGAAAATAGACTTTGTTACGTACCAGTTTAGATCATATTTTAATAAAAAAGAACAATACAATATTCAAAATAGGTATTTTGGTTATTTTCAATAATAATATATAATAAGCTTTTATAACTTTAATTTTCATAAATCAAACATGTCGTAGTCCTAGACGTTACAGAAAAACAACACCGAAATGGTGGTGTCTTAATTTTTTCCCTGTAGTAATTGTTATTTTGTACATACATATATTATGCGTCATATTTTTCCAATAACGTTATGACATATATAATAATTTAAAAGAATAAAGAGATACATGCATATGCCCTATTGTTTTATTGACACCATACCTTTTTACAATGAAATCAATATGGTGAGAACGAATACTCTTTATGTAAAAAATCATAACAGACAGGTATTCGAGTTAAACAAGAAAACTTAAGACCCAGCATTCTATCATGTGGTTCAATGCCAACGTCCCACTTAACCTTTTACCCTGGGGAGGTGATGCCACGTCGTCTTTATCATTTTGATGGTATTTGTGTTGAACAGTTTTTTTAGCAATTCTTTTTCTGTCGGATACACACATACCACCACTACACCATCAACTGTATTCTAGACTTATTCTCCCTGACGCCACTCTAACACATTTTCATAATGTGCTACATATCCATTTTTTAAAGCGATTACAAATTATAACACATTTTACTGAACTTTCAAAGTAGTTTTCAATTCGAGATAAGTAAAATCAGTATAAACTGATTGTCTTTATTAGCTTTTAATTTTAAACTAAATAGAAAACAAGTGTGCTCTGTAGCATCTGATCATGGTCCTTCCATGCATGTTCTTGGTCCTAGCGCCCTACCTAATGTACCTTGACCTTAATTGGCTTAATTATCAAGTTGCCCAACAGTTATGTAGCAATATTTGTAATCACACAGCCTAATTTCACTTGCCATTATTAATATTGCCCGGGCATTATAAATAGTGCAATGTTTAATAATTTGGCCCATAACATATAAACTTATGCTAGCAGTAAACACTTGACAATTTACCGGACAAAGAGGATGTTGATTTGTTGCTTTTGGTTTTCATAATACTTATGTCGCATAAAGAAACATAAACGAAAGTAGCATTAGAGTTGACTTTAATTCAACAATCACTGAATTCTGTTTGCATTCGTATCTAATCAAAGTCTTTAAGTGAACTTGTAAATATAGTAGTATAGACAGGAGCAAGAGGTAAAGTATATGCATATAATTACATATACAGAACAAATATTTAAACGTGTTCGCCAATAGATTGCTATCTTATGATATACCGTTAACAGTTATTGAGGGTAGTAATATTAATTCTGCTGATAATTCTTGTTTCTGGTATCTCCATTATTATACTACTGGACATGTCCCCCGCAGTATTGACAATCCTGGCGTTAACATATTATGTATGCATTTTGGTTTGATGCATTATTATCTTTTTTTTGGGAAACTACTGTACTGTTCACATATCATGGGATTTCGTATAACCTTAGCATACACTCCCAGCAATATTGTCGACGTTAAAGTACAGAGACTACAGAAAAAGTTAAGAAAATCTCTGAAAAACTCATGTGCAATTGTGTTTACTCTTTCTGTGAAAAATATGAAACATTTAATGAACCACAAAATGGTTTTCGAAAGAACCGGTTAACTACTCTGGCAGTTTATAAATACATACAGAAACATTGTAAGTAATAAAGAATATGCGATAGGCATATTATTAGATATGACAAAAACCTATGATAGGGTTAAATATAACATATTGCTAAATAAATTACATGGGATAGGTATCTTCGATGGGATAGATAGCTAATCTTACTTACAAGACAGAGAGCACCGAGTTGAGATTAAATGTTTCAACCACCATATTAGATTATAAGAAAAACAACACATTCGTTCTGACAAGGAAATTCTCAATACCTCAATTCCACAAGGTAATGTCATGGGTTCCTGGTTATTTCTAATCTATAAAAATGACCTACCCAAAACCATTATGGAAATTCATGTAAAAATACTATGCACATTAATAAAAAACTAGAAGAATTACTTAACAGTACAATTACATGGATGACTCATAATTTTAAAATTAATTGCACTAAAACCAAAATACACTAAAATAGACATGGTAAACGAATTTACATTACTTGGATTACACATATATACACAGTTTAATTGGAAATCACACAATCAAAATATTTAATCAAAATTATCAAGTTTTTGTTACGCTCTCCACGGAGTAAAGATGATCGCCGAGGCGCCGACACACAAACTACACTTGACGCCTATTACGCCTACGATTTCGCATAGCTGAACTACGGAGTCATCCCGTATTTTACAAAAAAGCTGATTAAAACAATTGTTAACATAGATGACACATTAAGTTGCAAACCAAACTTTCAAAACCTAAAAATTTAAACTCTCCCTGGCATGTTTATTCTAGAAACTTGTAAGTTTGTTAGGAAACAAGGATTTTTAACAAAAAGAAATTACTGTACACATTAAGACATAAAAATATATTAAATTTACCAGCGACCCGATTAAAAATGCATTCAGGCAGCCCCTAGGTTATGTCCATAAGAATCTACAATAAATACGGGTATAAAAGTTGAAGAAAAGGACACCATATTTAAACATTAATTGAAACAATTATACTTGTATGTAAACTCTAAGTTACTCGTAAGATATTTTACGTAATGAAATAATGTACTAAACGTGCACCATACTGCCCTAAATTTATTTCCATTTTTTTTCTCCATCCCATGGTTGCCTGTAAGAGATTGCCATAGAACGATAAGGCACGGCAAAAGTAGGAGAGCTACTTTTGCCGTGCCCGACAGGATCCATAATGTCACGACACCCAGCTTTTAGAACCTTTTGTGACATTGTGGAGTGCAATACAGAAATAAAAAATAACGCCGAAGATAAAAATATGATCTTATTCATTCTCAGATTCAAATTTACTTCAATTCAATTAATAACTTATCAGTGTTTTCGTAAGGTATAGTTTTCAATGGTCCCACTGGACATGAAAAGTCTGTTGGAGCCACAGCAAAGCATACTGGTAGATATTCGTTGTCACATATATTCTATTGGACCATAATAATTTCGGAGAAAAATAGGTATGTTCTCTAATTTGTTACTGGATATTATATACTTTTCATATATCATATGATTTCAGTGCGAAAGGAGCAAATGCGGATTGTAAATAAGTGTACCGTAAGTGTAAAATTAATGCTTAATTTAAAAATATCAAAGTTATATAAACTTCGATTTTTTAAAATTAATCCTTAATTTTTTCCTTTATTTACACGACACATCTTTTTATTATTATGCAAATAAAAAGGAAATGCTGTGCGCTGGTAGGCACATCACTTCAGAACGGCTTGACCGATTTGACAAATTATTTCTTCTATTTGTTAATAATAGTCCGAGTAAGGTTTTTAGGAAAACAAAAATTGGAAACGTTGACTGGATAATTCAGAAATTTAGGGACAACTGGAAGAGCTTTTTTCATGAAATAATTGAAAATTTGGTTGAACAAATGACTGAAACTTGGACAAGACAACGTGAGTCCGGTCAGCTTGTTTGTATTGAAATGCCTGTACTATATTTAGTGAATTTGATCATTACAACAAATCTATCTTATGTTTTCCATATTTTTTAGAAAAAATGATTTCCTAAGTATAACCTGGTTATATTATGTATTCTGTGGTATAACTAACAAAAACAAGTAACAAAACAAGAGACAATAAAGAAGAGATGAACACTGTCATGAATCCGTAATTCATATGCTTATTAAAATTTATGTGTGCTTTACAAAAAGTATGCGTTAGGATAGGCTTTTACCATGTATTCCTATACGTTAATTATTTGGTGAATCTATTATCAACTGTTAGCTAAACTAGTAATCTAAGATCCGACTTCATCACATTCTGACCTTCCCATATAATGTATGATAAAACAAAACGTGCTAGGTTTGCAATCTGTCTGTGGTATCATAGCTCCTGAATGGATAGACCGATTTTGTTTTAGTCGTTTTTGCTTGAAAGGTGACTTGATCGAGAATGTTTTTAGCTATAATTAAAAACTTCTGGACAGCCATTTGAAGAAAATCAACTTTTTTGTAATCCCTAAATGGATGTAGGTATGGTATGCACTGGTCTAATTTGAAGTTTTTGAAGGATTTGAAGTTAAGCATCCTGTGACTTTAACGATATTACAATAACATGACAACCTTGACCTTGTGCTGCAACATCATCTGTAATCAACAGGATGTCCGACTACTCATCAACTTACAGCTAAGGTATCGTGTTTGAACTCATTGGAATAGTCTCAATGATAAGGTTATTCTAAGAAGATGGATCGTTGTACTTGACTGAGATTTGTTTAGAGTAGTTTTAATTTATACTTGTTACTTACAAAATTCGTAAATGGATGGACCGAGTTTGTGTTTTTTTTATTTGAAAGGTCACTTGATCGAGAGTGTGCTTAGATTTTCTTGAATTATATTTTTGTAATCGGTTAAGGAATTTTTGTTATTATGATCGGTGTGGTAGTAGAATGCAGCCTTGGGTATCATGTCAAACAGTTCCTCGGCGCACAAACCATTATACAAGCAGTAGAACACGCAAACGGCTTAGGGGACTCTTTAGGCTTTAGGGTTCAATATCGCTTGTTAGTTTAGGATTGAATCGTCAAATTCGCACAGCACGTCTTCAGACCGAGTCAAAATCCCCCATGGTATCCGGGTGCTCACGTTACGAGATAACAGCAGTATGGAGTAGAGTAGGTAACAAACCCAGCATTATAGATACCAGTTTGGCTTTGCCTTCTAAGTGACTGGACTGGCCGTCGGCGTCGCTCAAAATGTAGCATCACACAAACAACCTCTTGTTGGGGAATTGATAAAATATAGCAGAATAAATAAAATCTCAATAAAATAATGATGAGCGTAAACTTGTGTTAAATTGTGTTAACGTTTTTTTTTCTATTTGTATGATTTTCAACCGTAATAAAATCTTTGCTATTCTCATTTAGGAAGCGGATTAGATTAGATCGCAAAAGGTTTATGTGAAAATGTATGCTGAAGCCAGAAGTATTTCACATACTAATTACAAAATTCCTTAGTGAACGGTATCTGAAATACCAACTGGAAATAATATTTTTAAAAAGTAATTGAAATACAAATACCAAATACGTACCTATTTCAAATACGTATTTGAATTAATTGAAATACCGCCCATACTATAAATTTTTATTTCAGACGGCAGATACTTATTTATAATGAATATAATTAATAATGACTCTTATGAAATGATTATAGACAAAAATAATTACTTGGTATAAAATGTATTTTTTCGAAATATAAACATAACAAACATACACGTTAATAATATATCAACAACACGTAACAATTCAGATTCAGTCAACAACAACTTAGCCCTTGTGGTGCCAAGACTTGTGGTCCTCGTGACCTCCTTTCTTGCCATGTTCGTGGTGATCATGATGGTGCTCATGGTGTCCACCGTCACCGTGGTGACCTTTGTGATGATGGTGGTGACCACCATGTTCATGGTGGCCTTTCTTACCATGATGGTGCTCGTGGTGTCCACCGTGCTTGTGTCCTTTGTGGAAGTGACCACCCTTCTTGTGTCCGCCCTCATGATGATGACCGCCATAATGTTCGTGGTGGCCTTTGTCACCATGATGATCATGGAAGTGCTTGTCCTTTTTGAACTCGTCATGTTTCTCGATGCCATGATGTCCCTTCGTATCGTGACCTTTGTGCCAGTGACCATGTTCTTCATGACCGTGACCGTGTTCGCCTTTCTCACCGTGATGGTGATGATGATGGTGGCCATCATCGTGATGATGATGTTTTTTGTGACCACCGTGTTCTCCGTGGTGTCCCTTGTGTCCCTCGTGGTGATGATGGCCTTTATGGCCGTGATGGTGCTCATGGTGTCCTTTGTGTCCTTTATGGTGCTCATCGCCGTGTTCATGACCGTGATGGCCATGGTGCTCATGGCCACCTCCTTTGTCCCATTTTCCTCCGTGATGAGAAGCTGCCGTATCGAGATCAACGTCTCGTTTTTCCCGGAGCTCCCTGGCAGAGCTCAGGACAACGATGACCAGTAGGCCAAGCACGATGAGACTGGTTCTCATGATTGATGAGATATGCCACTAGCTTCGACAATCAAACGGTTTTATACAAGCAGCTATTGTTTACTTGCACTTGCTCTTACTTTATTGTCAAGGTCAAATGTTAGTAAATGCGCTAGTAATTCATTGAGATTTTAGTCACTCTTTTGCTGTTACCGTTTACAGTATTTCACTTTGTAGGAATTGAAATGTATTTTTAACCAGTTTAAGGTTCAGGGTGCATTTTGACTGTGTTGTTTTACACGGTATATTATACCGTGTAACACACACACACACAGAAAAAAAGCACTATTCTATTACCTAAATGTACAGATAGCCCATTTAAACAGATTTTAATAAATGTTTTTATTGTTAAATCTTCATAGAGGGTTATGAAGAAAATAATAAAAATGCAACTCTAAGGTTCAAAATATTATTGTTTAATTTTGATTTAGATGCACTGAAGTCGGTTAGACTTTTCTTTCAAAAATTATTAATAGAAGCTGGAATACTTGAATACTATAGATTACTTAGTCGATATACGAGTACGATGACATATAACTAAAACATACCATAAAAAAATATATTTTGTGTTTGTCTACTTTAGAATCTATATATACGTGAAGCGAAAACTTTGGATCCCTTTTTACGAAAATTGGGCGGACGGAGGAGTATGAAATTTCGCACACTTATAGTTTGTACAGAGAAGAAGTGACGAATGCTAAAATTTTTGAACAATATTTGCTACAAAGTGTAAAAACGGGTACATACAGCTATGAGTGTCCAGTATATATTTTGACCTGTCATGGTACAAAAGTCTATACAATGACAGGTCAAGTAATATTGACCAATGAAATAAACCATAGTCGAAATGAAATTCGACCACCATGCGATCTCTAATAATATATATATATATATATAATATATATATTTTCTTTTTAAAATACAACTTCCTCATTAGGAATATTCCTGTAACGTGGGGAGCTTTACAAATATTCAAACAACAGACACAAACAATACCCAGACTCGGGACCACTATTTGTGGATCACACAAATTTGGTGAGGTTTTTGCAATAAATTATATTTTCTTTCTTTTTCTTTCTTCCTTCTTGTACTATGGGTATTAGAGCACGAATAAACATACTCATATACTATTCTTTTGGAAATAAAAACATATTTCATATAGATCAAAACACCCAAACCAATGCATATAGACATATTCGTGCATGCAAATATTTGCACTGATTGTAAAGGAATGCACTACTGCCACTATTTAAAATAAAATTTTATAAAATTTAGATCATCTGTCAACATGAACAAAAATTCATATTGACAGATGTCTATGATGGCTATCTTCTTCTATCTATAATATACATATTATATATGTTTGTCTGTTTGGTTGTGTACTAGTCATGTAAAAAGTACAAAACAATCGTGTGTAATCGGTGTAACATTTAGTCTTTGATTCATCGCAATCGGTTTACTCTATCTATAGAAAAATAATTCATTTTTTGAAGAAAAATGTGTCTTCACGTGATGTAATACAACACGCAACGACTTCTGTTGGCCCCAAGTAATATTAACTATACTATACTATAACGTTAAGATATTTATTCTTGCAATATAATATAATATGTATATATTTAATCACTTACGGAAAGCCTTTCTGTTACGTAAAAGCTATAATCGCTTATAATACTTGAATGAGAAGTTATAAATTTTAATATTAACATATATGTATTACATAATAGTGCTGGAAGAGAACTCAATTATGGGTTAAGCTCGACTTTGTATATATATGTGATTGTTTTGTATATAAAAAAGAATAATAATAGGTAAATATTCCATCACTGCCATCACTGCTCAAAAGCAGCTTTTCCGCTCCCGAACGCCAGAAAGATCTTTCCGCGCACGTTGCGATTATCTTATTTCGCATGTGCTTCGCACTTACTTATTGCGGGCCACCCCAACTTGGCTCTGTTTGTCCCAAGGAAGTTTCCTCCTTCGACGATGCCTTGAAATCGGTGGTGGAGTCAGTCCTTAATGTCTCCCCAGATGGGACCCAGTGGAGTCAGGCAGCTCTGCCAATCCGATGTGGTGGTCTCGGGGTGCGTTGTGCACGTGATGTGGGCTTGCCAGCTTTTCTGGCATCTGCGCATGGGGTTGCAAACCTTGTTACTATTTTACTCAATTCTAATGGTGACGGAGGAAGCATGCCTTTTGTGTCGGATGCTGTGTCAGCTTGGTTGGCTCTCAACGCGGGTGCGTTGATCCCTGAAGCAATGCACCTTCAGCGGGCGTGGGATGAGGTGCGGGTGAAGCGACTCCGGGATCAATTATTAGAGGGTGCTACGGGGGCTGTTAAAGCTAGACTGAGGGCTGTGTCGCAACCTGAATCTGGAGCGTGGTTACAGGCGTTACCTTCGCCTGAGCGTTCAGCTCGACGACGACTCTCTACGTGTGGCGGTGGCTTTCCGCCTGGGCTGTAAGGTGTGTAAGCCCCATATGTGCACATGCGGTTCCATGGTGGAAGTGAATGGCCATCACGCTCTGAGTTGTCGGCGGTGCAGTGGGAGGTTTCCGCGGCACCACGCTCTGAACGATATCGTCCGCAGGGCCCTTGTGTCGGCGAACGTCCCCTGCGTGCTTGAGCCTCCGGGTCAGAGCAGATCTGACGGTAAGAGGCGGACTTTGGTGCCCTGGAAGAACGGCAAGTGCCTAATCTGGGACGCAACTTGCGTCAGCACTGTAGCCGCCAGCCACCGTAGTCGCACCGTTCCCTCCCCGTCTGCCAATGCGGAAGACGCTAGCTTAAAGAAGAGGCGTAAGTACGCCGATTTGGAGCAGCTGTACCTCTCCGTGCCAGTAGCGGTGGAGACCCTGGGGAGCTGGGGTAAGGAGGCCAGAAGCCTTGTAAAGGATATTGGACAAAGGCTCATAGAGACGACTGGTGACTCTCGATCCGGATCGTTACTGGTGCAGAGGCTTGCAATCGCAATCCAGCATTGAAACGAGTGTGATGGGCACATTTGTGCCGGGAACGGTGAGGGACGGGCTTTTTGTTTAGTTTAGTAAGTTAACTTTATTGTGATTGGGACATGTATGTTATATATTTCTCAAAATAAACATAGAAAAAAAGGTAAATATTTGTAATGCAATACTAATTATAATTTATTAGAAAATAATAGAATCTATATTATTACCGATTTATTATGCATATGTATGTATAATAAATCTGAAGAGGTTGCGTTTCTGTCGGTACACTAAAATATTTCCACAATAAAGTAGTGGGAATAAAAAGGATAAAAAACAGAACCCATTTCTACCATTTTTGGAATTTGCGACTGTTTGTCTGATTCGTTGTGCACGCAACACGTAAAAAGTAGAAAACAAAGTTGGAAACCTTTTCTACAAAAATATTGTACGTAGTTCACGGTATCCATAGAACTAAGAATTTAAAATATTCCAGACAAAAATATAATTTTAGTTAGTGTTAGTATTACTTTGGACCAATAGATGTTGACACATTCCCTTATTGGCCTTTATTGGTGATTAATTTCTTTTTATGAAATAATAATGTTAAACATTCCTTTATTTAAAAAAAATATATAATTTCATTCATTCATTCTTAAATTAAGAAATAACGAACAAAAAAATTGAAGAATGAATGAATAATGAATCATTATAATTAAGATATAAATAAAACACGCTCCGGGTTGTTTCACCGTTTATACAGTAAAAATTCTACCTATAAGATTGGGAATCTTACGTTTCAGGAACGAAGTCGCGGGCACAAGTATAATAATATTTTTCGAAACGATTTGAAAGCAGAATTACTTTTTCGTCAAAGTCAATTAAAATTACAAAATTATTTAGAATTGGTTACTACATGACAAGATAATGTAATGTAGTTGTTATTAGCAAACTAGCATTAGGTGTTTTATTACCTAATCATTAGATATTTTCTTTCGAATGATATTTAATTATTTTGACACTGGCTTAAAATATCTGCTTGTCTTGAGACACCGACGGCCGTGTGTGAACACGGCCGTCTGATACCAAACTAGGTACAGCCGGTACTATGGTAACCAGATAGCTGATAAACATACTTAAATATTACTAAATAAATAAATAAATACATATTATAGATAAATTACACCCAGTGCTTGTCACACAATTATTCGTCCTGGGTGGGAAACGAAACCACGACCTCAGGCTCAGCAGTCAGGATCACTGAACACTAGACCAACAGGCCAGTCTAATAAATAATAATTACTCATGTGGCAATATCGGAATCACTAGTTAACATTGAACAACTGATCACCAGATTCACAATATTTTATCCATGTGTAAATGTGAAACAGGTTAATTTATAGCCAACTAGCAGCGCCCCGCGGTTTACCCGCGTAAGTCCCGGTCCCGTGGGAATAAAAAGTAGCCTATGCGTTAATCCAGGTCTCCAGCTATCTACATACCAAGTTTCATAGCAATCGGTTTTTGCGTGAAAGAGTAACAAACATCCATCCATCCATCCATCCATCTATCCATCCAAACTTCCACATTTATAATATTAGTGGGATAGTAGAATTCAGAACTAAATGAAATCTTAGTACTAGTATTCTAATTTCAAATAGTATGTACAAATACAACTTGCCGCACATTGTAGTCCACAATGTGCTTCAAGTTGATTAATTTAAAGACATCTCGCTGATTGCATTACAATTATAAGTCCCTTCCTAGCTTGGTTTTTCATTTACCCCAACAAGACTGAAAATAATAATATTCTTATTAACCTAAGACTTAGAAACTAAGACTTACTAACTATATCTGTCAGTGCATGAAATATTACTCAACAGACCTCGAGGAGTAAAATTAAGAGGTTTCCCAGAATACACTACTTAATTACAAGTTTTACAAGGTTTGAAGCGGTAACCATGTTTGACTGTCTTATCCCCTAAAATTTCCTGCTAACCGCTAAAAGTTGAAAAGGTGCAATCGGAATCTCTCCATATAACCCGAAAAACTTTTCCTCAGGAACCTGTCATTATAAAGCTTTATAATGAACGGCAATTTATTTGGAACTGCTTAGAATTCGATGAGTTTTGTAAACTCCTTCTCGATCATTGATGATCTATAAATGATGACATTTAAAGAAAACTAACTTACTCCTACTTAAAAAAACTTACATGTTCTAAAAATATTTATTACGAATATTATTTTACACTATAAAACCATTTTCTTGTGTGTGGTTCATTCTGGACTCTTAATTGATAGTTCTTTAATTTTCATGAGCCATGATAAAAGGATAATGAATCGTATTAAGTTGACAAGTAATGTATAAAATAAATATACAATAAAGTTTTTTTTCTGTAAATATACTTCTCCTTTTCTCAACACTGTAAAACCGGCATTAAATAGTGTTTATAATAACACTCGAGAGTTCTTACACAGTCGCACGGATTTTATAAACGTACAAATAATGTGCACAAAGTATACACGGGCAGTCTGTAGTTAGTTGCTCTGATTGTTGAACTAGCGAGTGTGCCACCAGTGCATTATTTTGTCTACATTGATTTTATAGGTCTCGTGCTATAGTCTTATTAATTTGTTACTTATGTTTATCTACGCTCGAGAGCAATGAATCCGAGTCACACAAAGCTACGAATCCGGGTCACATAAAGATACCTGAAAATCTCGGAAGCTAAGGATAGCTAGCGTAGTGAAGTAAATTATTTTTAATAGACAATTAGTCACTTTGTATTCATTTCATAAAAAAATACAGAACGAAAAAAATAACCAATCTCAACTTAAAACAAAAATTTTAATAAATTAAATTTGGATGGTATATCTTTATAACAACCAAGATTTTTTATTACTTTCATTTAGAGAGTATTTAATTGTCCATTAAACACAATTTACTTCGCTAAACTAGCATTATTAGTTTTTGAGATTTTCAGGTATCTTTATTTTTATTATGTGCCCCGGAGTCATTGCTCTTGAACAACGCTCTGGAACAAGCGGTGAACGATGAACAGCGGGAACGAACTTACGGCTCCACTTCTATGATCACTCGTGGCTTGAGGTAATATACTATTAAAAAATATTATTTAAAGAATTACGCTATTAAAAAGGCTACCAAAAATATTTTGTACAAAGTTTATTCCTTCGAATTATAAACATAACAAATATACACGGTAATAATATATCAACAATACGTAACAATTCAGATTCAGTAGACAACAACTTATCCCTTGTGGTGCCAAGACTTGTGGTCCTCGTGACCTCCTTTCTTGCCATGTTCATGATGATCATGATGGTGCTCATGATGTCCGCCATCACCGTGGTGACCTTTGTGGTGATGATGGTGACCGCCATGTTCATGGTGTCCCTTCTTACCATGATGGTGCTCGTGGTGTCCACCGTGCTTGTGTCCTTTGTGGAAGTGACCGCCCTTCTTGTGTCCGCCCTCATGATGATGACCGCCATAATGTTCGTGATGGCCTTTATCACCGTGATGATCATGGAAGTGCTTGTCCTTTTTGAACTCGTCATGTTTCTCGATACCATGATGTCCCTTCGTATCGTGACCTTTGTGCCAGTGACCATGTTCTTCATGACCGTGACCGTGGTCGCCTTTCTCGCCGTGATGGTGATGGTGATGATAGCCGTCATCGTGATGATGATGTTTTTTGTGACCCCCGTGTTCACCGTGGTGTCCCTTGTGGCCCTCGTGGTGATGATGACCTTTGTGGCCGTGATGATGCTCATGGTGTCCCTTGTGTCCCTTATGATGATCACCGTCGTGATCGTGGTGATGGTGCTCGTGGTGCTCATGGCCACCTCCCTTATCCCATTTACCTCCGTGATGTGACGCGGCAGTTTCAAGATCAGCGTCCCGCTTTTCCCGAAGCTCCCTAGCGGAGCTTAGGGCAGCCAAGGCCAGGAGGCCAAATGCCACAAGGAGACTATTTCTCATGGTTGATTACGCTTGTTGTTGTTGAATGATATCTGATAACCGATAGCAATCATTTTATATACCGATCAGTGCCTACTATTAGGTAAGCGTAGTGTCAAGGTTGTTCGTACTAACTGAGATTTCCACTTCCTTCCAGGTCGGAAATTATCACTTTATAGTGAAATCAATATCACTGCTACGATGATTGATATTCAAACTTATATTGTTAATGTGATTGTATATCTGTATGTTTTGTTTGTTAAATCTGTTTTAATTTTTTTACGCTGTTGGTCAATTGTTTAAACTTCGAAAGTACTCTTCCTCGCGGGTGAAGTGTATAATAATTTATATTTCCAGGTCAGACAGTAAGTTCTCGGGGACTTCCTTCCTAGGGTATACCCGAGTCCCTTGCGATAGACTCACTTGTGACGGAACACCGTGTGGTTTTAGTCGGTTCGATTCCGAAATATCACTTCACCAATAGCCATGGTGAGATGATGACCTGTGGGGGTTTCCACACGAAAAAAAAGGTCAGACAGTAAAGCGTGTTTGTCTGAGTTTTAGTAGTAAACACTAAGTAGCAGTCCCGGAGTTTGAAATTATGACGTAGTCGTCGTTCTGTTCCGACTACTTCTTCGACGAAAAAAGTCCTGATTACTTATGTATGATGTATGTACTCTAATAGACATAAGCGTGGGTGAGGTCACACTTGAAAACCATAATTTAAATACCTTTTATGTCGTTGTGTAAAGCTTTTCAAAATTCGAACCACGCTCAGAATAACCTTGACCTTTATGTGGGGTATCGAACAAACTTTTGATTGACGGACTTCGAATTTTCGAAATGTGAATGAACATGAATCATTAACCCATTAACAAGCAACATGAATACTATTTTATTTTGTTTGTTGAACGTTTAAAGGGTTAAATATTCAATTTAACAATCGTGGTATGCATTTAGAAGTTTAGTTTTTGCTTTTTCTTTGCCACCACATTGCAATTTATTGATTTAAAATGTGCCTGGTAACCCTTACTTCTTATTCTATTCCTATTGTCATTCTTGCTACACTGTAAAAGAAAGTAGTAAACGTCTGTTTCTTGTACGTTGGGAAGCGAACCGAAGACCCCATTCACGATTGTAGGCACAAACGTGCGACTTTGAGAGAATAAACTTAATATACTTTAACCCCATTAAGACAAAAGCCTGTGTATTAACCGGTAATAATCTATGAATTGTAAGCTCTACCATTGCAGAACACACCACTTACCGTGTCCACTATTATTGGGATCCTCGGTGACGATCGTGACGTAAAGTGACGTCTAGCTTCATATTCACGTGGAAGATATCGTATGGAACACTGAGAGCAAAAATACCTATGCCATTTAATGGGGTTAAAGTAAAAAAAAAGTGGTTATTATGAAAAGGACATAGACTGTCTATAGTCATATTTTAATATTAATTATTGTAATTATAGTATTTAAAATAGACTTTGGTTTTCCTTCTTCTATTTCGATATACTTTTTTGATTTTTGATCTTGAAAATATGGATAAACTGTTTTCTTAATTTCTTTTCAACAATTTTCCTTTTAATTTCTTAATGCTTACGAATAAGTAGATATAGCAGCATATTATTATGTGATTCAGTAGTTCTCCTCTTCCACCCTTCCCCCCACCCATCATCCCTAAAACTACTCCCACCTTAAAGGCCGGCAACACTCTTGCGACTCTTGAGTTGCAGATGCAAATGGGCAGCGAGAGTCATTTACCATCAGGTGACCCGTCTGCTCGTTTGCCCCCTATATTATAAAAAAGAAAAAATAAATACTTTAATATGTGTAAATAAAGTTAGAAAAAATGACAATGTGACTTTCTTATGCATGTGCTCTGTCTAGACGGTTTAATATGATTGAATATAATGTACAGAAAAATTAATATCAGCCTCAATTATTTTCACATTTCAGCCACATTTCAGCGAAGCTAGCGTAGCAAACATACTAGTTATATATGAATGATTATAAAGTCAAATAGTTTAAACATTCAAAAGATACAGTTAAATAAAGTTTAGATATATTTAAATAAAATAATTAGCTTTCCTCCGAATATTTTTAAAATTTTTCTTTTTACACCTTCAAATAAATTAATACATACATTAATACAAACCATTATTTTGTTCGAAATCTCTGAGCTGATTGAGTATCAAACCATACGGCTTAAATTTTCTAATATATTGAATCAATAATAAGGCTATTGCGTACAAAAAAACTGAAACCTCTGTTGGTTTGTTTGTTTCTCCACGAAGTTATAATTATTTGCTATTTATTTATCCATAGCCTATTGCAGCGGAACAGTCATGGCTTGTTCCTTTAACAAACTAGAACATTGTGGATCACATTGCCTAAGAACCTTCTAAAAATATCAAAGGCTAAGGGAAAGACAATAATGAACCAAAATACTAGGAAATAGAATTATCATTTCCTCAGCTCCTCTTTCTTTCCTTGGGATTATAACATAGTTATATGTTTATACTTAGTGTATATGTTACGGCTAAAAGCCGAAGTACGGTTACACCCAACTTTAGCCGGCTAAACCTAGGTGCGGTCGATAGCAGTTGGTTTAACCAAGATGTATCCTTTTTATTCACGGTTAATATTATTTATTTATTTAGGCACACAAAACCGAACATAACACAATAGGTACTTAGTCTTATAAGTAGCTATCACTAAGAGTTTCGATCTTAGCTATGTTCCTAAATATGTGTACACTAAGTGGCAATATGGGGTGATACAAGACGAGATTACATGCAACTTAAACAGTTAAATATTAACATAAAAATAAGTGTAAAATTTAAAATGTATAACAAATTAGACTAATGTTGAAAACATAATATGCGTAACATTGTTCTTAAATTTACTAAATTTGGAATTAAATATGTCAAGGATGTCCAAAAGTTGGGATAAAAAATTCATTATAGAGACATTTTAACAATGGGATTATAAATATATTAGATATAAACTAGTTTTAGCTTTCTTTCTACTGGATACAACTAGATATAGGTAATGCCTTGTGGTTAAAATTACGTGTGGGATTACATATCGTTGATGGGATTTTAGAGTTAAATTAAAATTTTTAAATACCCCCGGTATTTAAAATTTTTAATTTATGCTTGTTTTACTTTTGTACAATATCTAAATCCCACACCTAATTTTAACCACAAGGCATTACCTATATCTAGTTGTATGCAGTAACTCTTTTCTTAAAAAGAGCTGATATTTCTCGAATGGCTGAAAAGATTTTCTTGAATTATAGCTAAGAACACTCTCGATCAAGTCACCTTTTAAAATAAAACTAAACCAAAATCAGTCCATCCGTTTAGGAGCTATGATGCCACAGACAGACACACAAATAAATAGATAGACACGTTAAACTTCTAACACCCCTCCTTTATGGGTTAAAAAAAACAATTGCATTCATATGAGTAATTAAAGTTTTATTTATTTTACTAAAGATATTACATGTCATTGGTACGTGTATTACAATGATATAATTATGTATTTACACGGGAATTAACGCGATCACGAAATAGGTATTACATACCTTTGAATTGCCTGACGTTTCGACCAGGTTGCACTGGCCGTGGTCACAGGCTGACTGGCTGAGTGGTGCACGCCATCCGTCGTCGAGATCGTGAGGTAGAAGGTTCTTCGTCCATCCGCACATTTTTATGTTTTTTATATTTTTGTCTCGCCATGTACCGTCACATACTGTACTAACAGTGTCCCTATTTTGTAAGTCAACCGATGTGTGCTTATGTTGGTGTTTATCCGACTGGCATGTTTTTATCACTAGATTCCACGGTGTATATAATTTGAAACTATCTTCCCGATTGAAAGTTTTGTGTTTTTTAATTTCAATCGCTTAACGTACAACTCTTGAGTAAAAGTTTAAAAGTTGGTATTACAATGGTTAGGTAGTATGTGACATGTGCTACCAAACTTCAATCAAATCAAACTTTTGAATAACAACTTAAGTAACAAAACACTAAACTTAAACTTATTAACCAAAATGCGTAATTAAACAATGTGCAAACCTTACTTCAAAATAAAAGTACATATTATAGATTTTTATTATTTAGTTATAAATAATAAGTTTTTTTAACAGAACATCCTATAATAATTATTTGTGATCAAAGAACTTTAAAACCTAAATACGTTATTAACTACTACTTCAGATATAATTTTCCTTATTTATTCGAAAAAGACTAACTTGAATGACATGTAGTTTTATAGATGTAAGTATCTTTTTTATCGTTATCCTTCTGATGTGGGTTAGGCATTCGCTATTTGGCGTACCTAGGCCTGCCATCACTTAAATTGCGGACGCCGGACAAGCTCTTCAAAAATCCCGGACACATGTGTGAAATTGAGATTCTTGCCCGGACACCTTAAAAAAACTCCGATTGCATTCTTTTTATTAAATTGAACAGCTTGTTCATCTAATAATTATAAGTTGCCCCTGCCACAGAGTGTCCGAATTTTACCCGGACACTTTTTGAAAACCCCGCCCGGATGCTCCCCGGACGCCTTCTAAACTAGGACAAATCCGGGGAAACCCGGACGGATGGCAGCCCTAGGCGTAACTAATGATTTCAGTTCCGGAGAAATAATATCAACGTCTAAAAATTTCGCCTCATATATTTACATACAGTGAATTGATATCTAGAAAACGATTAAGGAACAGTGCCCGAGGACGAGATACGCGGCAGTCAGCTACCTACACCTTTAACTACAAGGCATTGGCTATATCTAGTTGAAGCCATTGGATAGAGGGCTAGACCTAATTTTAGCAACTCTCTTCAACAAACAAACAACTCATTTAGCGATTCTCTAAGATCCTCAGCACGCATCTTTTGGTCGCATCTTTTAGCTAGGTTATGATGACAAATAGAGATAAACAAATAAATATTATCATTGCATCAATGATTATATGTATCTATTATCCAAGTACGTTATTTGTTTTGTAGTAAATACCTCCATTGAAAAAACTTTTTCGAATTTCAATATATTTTTTTTATGCTTCAAGGGGCTAACGAGCAGACGGGTCACCTGATGGTAAATGACTACCGCCGCTCATGGGCACCTGTAACTCGAGAGTCACAAGTGCGTTGCCGCCCTTTAAGGTGGGAGTAGAAGAAGAGGGGGAGGGGGGGAAGAGTGGGAAGAGGAGAAGGACGGGAATAAGGGAGAGGGAAGGGTTAGGGCCTCCGGTAACCTCACTCACGCGGCGAAATGCAATGCAATCATTGCTTCACTGCCGGTTTTCTGTGAGGCCGTTGTATCGAGCGGAGTCGAGCCGGCCCATACGTGCCGAAGCATGGCTCTTCCACGTTAAAAACAGAAAAACGTTTAGTTCAATTATTGTAAATATTTTTTTATACAACCAAGGTGGTAAACAAGGACACAGCCCGCCAGTTCATAAGCGGTTATCATAGCCTATAAATATTTATTAACAGCAGTGTCACCCGCTCGTTGCCAACTTTATCCCGTTCTCCATGGAAGTCTCGCAAACCTACCCTATTATCAAAAAAATTACACATTTTATTTTGTATTACATTGTTTTATTGTAATTTATATCATTCTATTTATCGTAAATTGATAACTAAACTTTAAAAGCGTATTAATTTTTTACATTACAACAGTGCCAATTTTTAAGCTAAAAAAGAAGTGTCCCGGTCAAAATCATACTCATTTTAATGACAGTTTCTATGCTACTGACTTAACCAATATTATTTTACTCTTCAAATTTCTTCAACATGACTATTAGATACATTTATAATTTTCTTTTAATTTTGTTTACAAAAAAGGCATTTTCGTACAATTCGGTTAAGCACCCATTGATAAAGGGCCTCTGTCGGGCTCCTCCGAAATACACACGAAAGTAACCGTATATGTATCTCTAAAAAAAATGTGAATACTAGTTACGGGAGATTTAATTCTTTTTAAACTAGCTGCCCCGACAGACTTCGTTCTGTCAAAAGTTATTGGCCTGTCGCAGTCCAATAGAGAAAATAAATAAATAAAACGCATTTCAGAGTGATCACTTTATTTATTGATTTAATGTCTCAATGATAACCAACGATTACTTACTACTGTACTTATGCTTTATGGTGGTTTGTATAGGAAAAGAAAAGTGTTGTTTTTACTCTTTTTCTCGCAATTTTTACTTTGTTTCTCTCCATAAGAACCTTCTTCGTGCCTTAACGAAAATATTGTATAAAAAAATTTGCCGAATTGATCGAGCCGTTCTCGAGTTGGCGATTCATTTTTATTTGTAAAGATTTAGTGCTGTTTTATTAGAAGACACGCTGATAGTCTCTTAACAAGTAATTCCTTTAATAGGTCCAGTGGTCACACATTATTTAGTTTTATTGCCTAGTTAGGTAACCGTCATTAGATGTTTAAAAATATCTTACGAGTTCTACGAACATAAACAGAGGATACGATGGCTGGTATAGATATCAATACTCTTTAATATGGAATGATAGCAATGTGAGGGGTTATAGTTAGGAATGCCATTATATTTCCGACCCCAGACGATCTGCACGGACCGAGAAAGGAATTCTTGCGGACTGGCATGCGCAAAATGAATCTGTAGTGTCGTGGTACAATATTAGTTTTATATTTCCTTCATTTTATGCACATATTAAAATGCCTATAAAATGCGTATTTTATTTTACTTTTATTTTCAGGAAAACTTACAGCTAAAATATAGATTACAAACGAGTACATTGTAAAAAGGCCAATTACGAGTTTTCGCATTTAAGTTCAGATAATAGTAGTATACAAAGTCTGTAGACAGTATTTAAAGTATGAATACAGTTAAGAAAATGAAAAACAAAAATACACAGCTTAACGTTAAGGTTCCACGTTCTAAAAGACATTGTTAGATAATATAGCTTTCAATTGATTAATATTGGTAAGGAGTTGATCAATATCATGCACTCCACTGAAACTGAATTAAACTCCTACACAAATGTAAATACTTAAATAATTTTGAGTCGGCGCCAAACATACAAACAAACAAATTAATTAGCCGCGGTGACGCGACGGTGACGCGTCTATTTCCCGAAGTGTGTTCGAATTTCAATGTTTGTTTGTAGGTTTGGCGCCGACTCAAAATTATTTAAGTATTTAAATTTGTGTAGGAGTTCAGTTAGGCGAACATGTTTATTTTTCACTTTTCAGTTTCTTTCTTTTTGTCGGTTTAATTTTTTGTTAAAAACTTTTATTTTTTAGTTTTTTGTGGCTAAAAAAGTAACTACAGGTCTTCATCAAGTTGTGGTATTATTAGAACTACATATGTGTGCTAAATTTCAACAGAATCGGTTCATAGGTGAAAAGTCAATGGTTGAACATTATTCATTTTCCTTTTTTTCTACCTTTAGGGTTGAAATATTTACTTGAAATTGAAATGGGACAAACTTCGAAGTACCATATAAAAAGAATTATCGAAATCGGACTGCCCTGACTTTTTAGTGTCTGTAATAGGTTGTTCTTTAAACTACAGTTTAATTTTTAATCAATCTGTAATTAAATCAAAATCAATTTAATTACAGTTACAGATTACATCAGGTAGACTATAACATTTCGTTGCTTTTTATTGTCATATATTAAATAGTAATTTTTTTAAGTAGCCATGGATAGGCCTACGAAAGGTGCCGCGTGCCTTAAACAATATAGATCCCAAGAAACGGGAACGGAAATAAATTAATACACAGACCACATGATGACAAAGCACTACAGGAAATGCAACGATTAAGACAGTTAAATCTAGATTAATAAATTGTTTTCTTATTTTTGAAATTTCTTTGTATTTCTTCGTTCCGAGATTTTATGCAATCGTATTGGTTATAATATTTCTCAGTTTTTCTACTCCGCACGCTCGCTCCGCTTCAATGACAGGTAGCCTAAGACCCACTTATCGGGACACGGGTTAATAATAATACATAATTAACCTAAATGAAAACTCCTAAAAAAGCCGTACACAAACTAAAATTACATCGTCCACGTAAACAAAAATGTTCATAAAAAATGTTCTTAAAAAAACTACTGGGCCAAACTATGTTAAATTTTTATGGGACCGAATGGCAACTATTCCGCATCAAACTAAAGAAGAAGAAGAATCACGTAAATCAGATCATAAATCTCAGCGTAATCGGTGTACATACATAAAAAAAAAATACCAATCGAATTGAGAACCTCCTCCTTTTTGAAGTCGGTTAAAAAGACCGAAACAAGATTGAGAATAGAAAACAAAATTAAAATAAACTATAAACAAACTAAACTCTACTTCGGTTTAACAGACTATATTATGAGCTGAAAACCTAAGTTAAAAGGTTTTTGAATTTTTAAATTATTTATTTTATTTTAGACTTTTTAGTGTCCCGGCACACTCTTATGAACAAAAACTGTTTACTTATATAGGTCGCGCAAAATGTAGAGATGATTGCATGACAAACAAAACAGTTTATTTTCAACCAATTTATTGGTTCCGTTTGAAATATGATTGGGCTATGGATATTTATAACTATTCTAAATTTCATATGATAGCACGGGCTCCGACACAAACATGGCTTATTTTTATCTATCAAAAACTTTGTAAACCAATTTATTCTTCCTAATTAAATTTAAACATGTATCTTATAAATATATATCATTGTAATCCCCTTTTAATTTCCTTTATTTTGAAACCGTACACGATAGGTTTGGTTAATTTTTTTTTTAATATATTACTATTTCGCGACAAAAATTCACCATCTTATTTTTTTTTCAAATACCTATCTAAGGACACTTGGGTTTTTAAGACGAATATAACGATACCTTAACCATCGAAATCCATCCAGCCATTTGGAAGATACGAGGTAATAAAGAAATTTACAAACATACAAGATACGCGCGAAAAACATAACCCTTCCTTGGCAGTCGGGTAAAAGGAAATAATTATAATTAGTCAAATCGGTCTGGCCGTTCTAAAGTGATTCCTTTACCACACCATTTCATTTTTAACCAACTTCAAAAAGGAGGACGTTCTCAATTCGATTGTATGTTTATTACGCGATTAATCCACCAATTATTTATGAATCGATCGATCGATTTGATGACTCGTTTTTGTAGGTCTTACTTCAGAGGTACCCGTATAAATTTTATCGAAATTGATTCAGCGCTTTTTGAAAAAATCAACAATAGCTAAGGTTAAGGTTAAGGTTTTTTAGTTTACGTTTGGACATGTAGTCGTATAGTCTTGAAGTCGTGTAGACTTCGAAAGTTTGTACAACACGTTTCACACAATATAAAGTTCGGAAGAGAGACAACAGCATTGTCCACTTTTGGAAAACGTGCAAGTTTAAAGAGTAATGTTTAAATCAAGTTTTACAAAGGCTTTTGAAATATAATGAATATTTTACGTTTTACAATTAAAATATCTGCTAATTCCTTACTTTTATTCTTTGTTCTAAATTTTAAACTTTCGCGTTTATATCATACAGAATGATAGTCTAAAAATCGTTCGTTACGTTTGTATAATTATGTTTACGGGAATTAAAGCGAGAACCGTATTCACGGCCAGTGCAACCTGGTCGAAACGTCAGGTAATTCAAAGGTTTGTAATACTTATATTATAATATTATTATATTATATATGTGATCGCGTTAACTTCCGTAAACATAGGTAGTTATATACATCCTCTGTTCTGGTATACCTATATATAAGTTGGTACCAGAACGAACAAAATAACTAAGTGAAAATCATCGCTTTTCGTGGCTTTTAGATGATTCGAACCTAGTAATTGCGAAGTCCACGTTGTGTAATGAAGCGGCAAGGGTTTTGTGTTTAAAAGATCATCAATGTTAGCTTGTGTTTGTTTGTTTAACGTGATTAAAGTTTCTGTTATTATTCGCAGTAAAGTGATTTTATTGTGCGATATGTTATTACACTTGACTTTCTATGAAGCGACCTTTATAGTTTGGTAATTTGTTTTATATGTTATTAAGTTCATTAATTGTACGGATTAGAACAGTGCATAACATTGTAAATTGTATACAAATTTTGTATTACGTAATCTATTACGAAGTATTTTATAACTCAAATCAAATATAAGAACGCAAATCAATCTAATGTGATTTGTACTTTTTATGATGGTAACAGATGTGGACATGGTTACATAAAGTTCACTAGCTAGTTAGAGATATGTTAGAGTTTTTCTCGAAACGAAGTGGTGTGCGGACACTGGATTAGGTATTCAGTGGGGATTTCAACCGCCGACGACGTTTCTCGAGAGCGCTGTGTTGTTAGTTTCATAAAGCTGCTGTAAATCCACAGTTTTCTAAAAAAACTACTTTAGATTGGTATCTACGACTATCTAAATATAGAAGATTTATTTATTTAAAGAACATTCATCTTTAAATTAAAGAACTCGCTTTTATTTGTCTAGTGGCGTAATAAATAATTAGGAGGAAAGCCCGAATTTACTTTGAATTTTGTATTAAAATCCTACATAAATAAAAATAAACTTAATGTTTTTCATTCAAGACACTGTAATGATGACTTCCTTTGTGAAAAGGAAAATCTAATGAAAATTTAAGCAGCTGTAATCTCTGTTTACTGTTACGTAGCCGAGAAGGGTTAATTAATTAATGTAAACTCTGAAAAAGTCAACGTACCTACGTGTCTTTTGTTATAATCTTAATGTTTAGTCTTTTTTTTTTATAATGAGTAAATCAGTAGCTATTTGAAATAAATATATTTATAAGCGTATCACAAAGTACTAACAATAACAAAAAGCATCATTTTACATGCATCAAATTATTTATGACCTTTGTGCCATCCCCAGCCTTTGTGACCTTCATGACCACCTTTGCTGCCATGTCCTTCATCGTGACCCCAGTACTCTTGACCGGCACCCTCGTCGTGATGTCCTTTATGATCTCTATGGTGTCCACCCTTTTCAAAGAAGCCCTTTTTGCCGTACTCGTGCTCATTGAATCCACCGTCTTTGTGTCCTTTGTCGAAGTGACCACCCTCTTTGTAGCCTCCTTCGTGGTGATGACCCCCATACCCTTCTTCGAAACCAGATTCACCATGCTTGTCATGGAAGTGCTTGTCCTTTTTGAATTCGTCTATTTTGTGGATACCATGATGGCCTTTCGTGGAATGACCTTTATGATAATGTCCCTTTTCTTCGAATCCATGTCCTTTTTCTCCTTTCTCGCCTTGGTGGTGCTCATCATAGTAGCCGTCATCATGATTATGGTGCTTTTTGTGGCCACCTTGGTCGTCGTAGTGGCCTTTATGTCCTTCATGTTCCGAGTGACCTTTTTGGCCATGTTCATGACTTTGATATCCTTTGTATCCCTTTTCTCCATGTCCACCGTGCTCGGAGTGATGATCCAAGTGGTGTTCGCCACCGTCGCCTTTTTCCCATCCATGAGAGGCAGCTGCCACGAGGTCGATATCTCTTCTTTGGCGTATTTCTCTGCCATGTACAGAGACGGCCAGCACCACCATAGAAACTACGATAAAAGCCCTCATCCTGTTCGCTGCTGTATTCCGGTTCTAGGTTGGATCTGTTGAGCAATGATTGCCAAATGATGCCTGTTACAGTTTTCTCTTAGTTTATATAGTATTGCCAATAATAGTGTACTTGTAGCTTTTAATGTCAGGGCAAAGTATGACGGTCACAGGTACGCCAGTGACCTGAATAGATTTTTTTAATAATAGACCAATGCGTATCGATACCAATGTTACATAATATTTAGGTAATCAAGTATATAATTTAATCACAAAGGCTTTTGTCTGCGCAAAAGGAAACAGTTGAAACTGAAATGATGTAAGTACTTTTGGCTAGCAACCATGAACTTGTAAAAATGTAGTTATTTCTATTTAGCAGCCTTTTTTATTAAATTATGATAATACAATAATAATTCACTATGCGACTCGGTTACAACAATAATTCTGTTAAAACAAAAATTAAAACATTTAAAAAACCTTGAAATTTAATTATTATTTCATCGATACATATTTCAAGTTGCTTTCAAGTTTACAATACATAATTTTTTTCTTTCTTTTCTCGTTTGTTCTTAAAGAAAGTTCCTTCTTTATTTTTTTTTAAATTATACTTTTCTTATAATTAAACTTGACTTTTTGTGGTTATACTATATAACTTGGTTTATGTTTAGAAACTTTTTACTAAAATATTTAAATATACTTTTAAAAATTAGTATTTTTATATATGATCCATGTTAAACAAAATATGTGGACGGATCATACTCTAATTAAAATAGTCACGGATAAGAGTGAATACATACTAAGCAAAAAATAATAATACTAGAGACTCGAAAAATCAGCATTTCACTATAATTGAGTACCGTAGGTTTTATTTGAAATACGCATGTAAGGTATTGTTTTTTCGCGTAGAAGTAGATTTAGCAAGATTAGTTTTAGTACTGTTGATATATATTATCATTTTCAAGCTGAGAACCAATCACATTTTTGTTGTATTTTATCAAAGAATTACTTGACCTTAAAAAAAGTTAAATATAAATAGTTTGTATCGCAATCGTCGATAGGGTACGACACCTCTTACCATGAGATGGGTTGTATTATTGTATACCTATCGGCCTCGGCTTTTGACTGTCTGCAGTGACAACTGCCTTTTTAATTTTTCTTGGTTTTGCAACACGTGAATGATAACTAGGGAAAAGCTTCAATGAGCAACAATAATTACCAAATAAAAAAAGGGCTACTCTATGAACTAAAAAACCTATTTAGATGATATCCTTTCTTAACACTTTTTATTAGCTTCACTTGTAACAGACTAACAAACTATGTAAAAAAATGTTGGAAGTAAATTTTTACCTACTTCTAATAGTCGTATCGAAACAAACCTTTTTATGTACATGTAGTTTAGGTGACAATATCATAATTTGGCATCTTGGAGCTGATCTGATGATGGAGCCAGGAGGAAGTGGAAACCTTCAGTGGCTACTAGTAAACCCCTCGAGTTTGGGTGCATATGATTCGTTTTGACGAGTCCAACAGATTAGTCTTGATAACGATGGTCTAATGGTAAAGCCAGGAATTGGATAGTTGAACTAATTGGGTTCGCCATTAAAGCGCGTTAATAATTATATTTCTTAATTACATAAAACAGTTACTCGCCACGTCTTAATAAATACAGAGTTTCTACGTTAACGTAGGTTACGTTACGTTATACGCTACGTTAACCCACACTAATGTCCACAGATTTAGTAAAAATTTAAGAGTGAACAATTCACTTACAAAATAGCCGTAAATAATGAATTTAGAGTTTTTGTCAAGAGTCTGAGTAGATAAATTATTTAAAAATTTATTTACATGTCAAATGTCGTAAGCTAATCGTTTGAACTGAGTTTCAGAAAAAAAAGTTTTCAGAATTTGGCGCAAAAGCGCGCGCGCAGCGCCACGCGGTTTCACCCGAGTTAATCTGAGGAAACAAATTACTAAAATATATTCCATTACTTTAAGAGTATCATTTATACATTATAGCCTTTCTCGATAAATGGACTATCCAACACAAAAATATTTTTTCAATTCGAAGTTCTAAGTTCTTCTAAGTTCCTGAGATTAGCGCGTTCATCCAAACAAACAAACTATTCAGCTTTATAATATTAGTATAGACTTCATATACAGGATAATTTGAAAGAAAATTTCTGAAAAATCAACGGAAATAGTCGAAAATTCTATAAGGAAAAAATCTTAATGTTAAAATTGTTTTTTATGACTTGGCGTCGCACGGATTATGCTTTTGCTATTAATAAAATATATCAGGTATCACCTTAAGAGCTTTCGACTGTATGGTATCAAGCTTATTAAAGCCATTCACAGTGTGGTAGAGAGAGAGAGCCCAAAATAACACTTAAAATTTTAACTTGATTTTTAACTGACAATGGCAATGTATTTATCATTTACTAAACAAGGTTTTCGCATTCTAGTGAACAGTACAACACTGCTTTTATCAACTGAGAGATCTAGCCCATTATTGTGTAACCAAGACCCAAATAAGCATAAGGAAGATGATAGGGCATCACTAATATTATATGTAGAAGAACTAGATAAATGTAGAAGATCATCAAAATATTGCAAAACTTGTGCTGACTGATTTAGAGAAGATTGGGGTAGGGCCTTCCAGACTCCGGATGTCTTAATAAAAACTGTTCCCAGATCCTCCTATTTAAGACGCAGTATGGCACACTATGCACCCCACCGAAACCCTGGTAGGGTGACGGCCCAAGGGGGTTAGCACACGCACAAAAAAAGGCCTTTCCAGACTAATCTTGATAATTTTGACCCATCATCAACGTATACATTGATAGATCTGTCTGTAAGCATGTTAATAATAAAATTTGTCAACATTTTGAAACCAGAACACTATCATAAGCAGATATAATATCAAGGAAGGCCTAAAAATAATAGGAGTTTTTTAGAAAAAATTAAACGGATGTCAGTTGTGATAATACTAAGACTGTCTAGTGTCCCCTTGCCTTTGAACTCGGTTCTAGAATATTTTTTTTTTACCAATTGATATTTCTTAAGATTGTAGTATTTGTTTTATAGTCGAAATCAATCATTCTTTATGTGGGCAGGACATCTGTCAGGTTCGCTAGTAAACATAATAATTGGAAATATTAATAACCACAGTGAGTTGTGTATTCAACTATTTAAATATTGGTTTCAATACATATACACGAGAGATATACAAACGACCGAGATTCGAAAATTACATAATATATGTAGTTAATAACAAAGTGTATTTATCAACGTTTGCACTTACACTACAATGTTTAACTTTATATTTAAAAATTCCATATTGAAAATGCCTCTTTATTATTCAACTTGGTAATAATATACGCATATCACACACAAAACAATACAATACCTATAATACAAAACTTATAAGGCCTAATGTGTCTAAGGGAGAATAATTATATCGGCCCGAAAATATCCAGGAACTATTTTTCAAAGCATTCTAGATAAGGTTTATATAAAACCAAGGTGGAAGAACAAGGCTGCGAGCACGGCGGGGCAGTAATGGCTACGGAGAGCTCATAAAGCTGCAGCCACTCAAAACAGCCGCTGTAGTCGTTACCGAGTTACCGTAGGCAGCAGACGGTGGGCTATCCTACGCAGCCGTATTCAAAAAGGTCCGGGATAGCCTTGGTCCAAAATTCGTGATGGTTGGTGTACGGTTCGCTCAGACTGGGATTCAAGACCTCAAGTTCTCCGGGATTTAAGGTGCGGTGTTCATCGAGAAGCTGCGGGGTATATTTGCCAGGCCCACCGAATGTGCGGAGCTGCGTATTTTGGGCGAGGATGTCCGGGTTGCATTTCTGGTGAAAACAGGATGCACCTCGGACAACATCAGGATTGGCACCATTCACCCCGGTCCAGGTCCCGAAAGTCTTGGCGCGGTGTGGGTGAGTTGTCCCGTAGCGTCGGTCGAAATCTTGGGTGACGCCAGCAAGGTCTTCATCGGTTTCGTAAACTCCAGAATAACAGTCCTAGCGGCGAGACCGATGAGATGTTTCAAACGCCAAAACAAGTCCATGGTCAATCGGTGTAACCGTAGCAGCGGAGCCTGCGGAGCGGTCCAAACTGGCTGGGTGACCGGGACAGCTCCGTGGCAGTCGTCGGCGATATAGGTGCGATGCGTGGCTGGTTGACGACAATTACAGTTGAGTTTACGTTAATTTCGTTTCTATGTAATTGGGTTGTCAAGGAAAAATATATTTAACATTTTTCCAGCATCTCATACTGCCCTGAGTGTGTGCCCGGGCTTTTGCGGACAAGCGCCAAGAGGGGTTCAGATGTCTCTAAACTAATATTAAAAGTCTAAAGAGTTTTTTTACTTACCAATCTCAGAAACGCAGTTCTATTTAAAAATAAAATTAATTAAGAAATATTACTGGCCATATAACATTACGCTATTATCTATAGAATCGGAGTAGTAACAATAAACGTTAATCAATTTTGTAATCACGCGAAGCCAGATGTATAATCGGATTAATCTGATTACACATTAGCTAAATACGTATTGTTAAATGCTAATCCTAAGCTATTTTGAGTTCTAATATACTAAAAACATAAATGGAATAGGCGACAACGATTACCAAATACATAGAATAGTGTCTGTTAGACTGACTGACATTACGGGTGTGCATGTAATGGGTTCCCGCTGAGTGCAGACATACAGACACACAACTAAATTAAAAATACTCCCGACTCAAAAATCCCTTCAACGATTAGAAGAGCTGTTGATCTTCAAAAGAATGAATATATTTTCTTGAATTATAGATAAGGACATTATCGGTCACGTCACCATCTAAACAAAACATCATAATAAAAATCGGTCTATCCGTTTAGGAGCTTTGATGTCACATATAGACGCACATACGAGTATACACACATTAAACTTATAACACCCCTCCTAATTGCGTTTTGTTTAAAAACCTATCGCATCATGCATTACATGTATAAATGTGTACCGTATCAAAATCAATCAATCATTCATTCAGTTCATACTCAGAAATAAATATTATAGAAGAAATAAAATACAAACAAAAACCTAAATAAAAATTTAGGAGCGCTACGCCTAACTACACCACACGGGTGCAAATGTCGGAATAAACTGCCATCGTGGAACCGACAAGAATGTGTACGAACTTTAGATACGTTTTCAACTTAGAACCAATTCGTCACGAACTATAGAATATTTTATGCGTATAGTAGTTATGTGTGTGTAATGTTTTATGCGTGTAGGGAACTTTTTTTATATCTGTCGAAGCAGAGAGAAGTGTATGTAGCAAAAATACGTATAGCAGGATAAATATAACCTCATTATGTCGTGTATTCATACGTGTAAGCAATAAACTGACATTATGTTATTCGTAACATACCTGTTTATCATTGGAGACATATTTATTTAAATGAATAAGCTTATCAAAGTCTTAGCAAAATAATAACGTTCTTCAATAATGATGTATGGTACAATGACTTTTCCAAAAAACATTATTAACACTTAACCGGCTATTAACTAATATTATAAACGCAAGAGTGAGTTTGTTTGTTTGTATTTACTGTACGACATAGCAATTTTAAAAATAAGAGTTAAATAAATCTTACGTTGTAATATATCTCATTGATTTCTCTTCCGTCCTTATTACCGTCTTCATTAAATAAGTAGAAAATGTTTGAGGACCGCCTCTGTATATTTAATAAGTTTATATTCATAAAGTTTAATATTGAAAATATTATATTCATGGTGAAATTCATCCTTTGGTCGTATCTTGTAAAGAAACAGTTAGTATTTTCTGCCTTTGCCATCACTTCGAACAAATAATTGTGCAAATTAAAGAAATTCTTAAAATGTTATATATATACTATCCGGATCCGATTTCTATATGTAGTCCTCTTAAAATATGTGATCAATGATACTACTAAGACCACTACTATGTATAATCTTCAGTGGTGTATTGTGTATAATTTATGGAAGAGAACTGGGCCTATGCTACGAATTGTCCTCCTAATCTATTTTATACAATGATGCGATTACGGCATGCAATCCGGATTTCCAGATATCCGAATTGATTATATTTTATGAAATAGGCATTCGCCTATACTATGATGCCAAGAAAGTACCGGGAATTGATCAATAAAAAATGTATTATTCATCCAATTGTTTCGCCTTCTAAGTAGCTTCGAGGCAAAGCGATACACTTACTCCAATGTTTAACACGATAGCCTAATCATCAAACATGTTTTTAATGCATTTCTCTAAATCGACTTTGGCACTCGCTGTGAATTTGGTGTTTGGTGGTGATTGGGGTTTTGGAAAAAGAAAAAAATCAGTCAGAGCCATATCTGTATGTGGGGTCGTTATTGACTCATTCCATCCCGTTTTCAGCGATAGTTTTTGCAGAATATTCAGGTCTTTTGGTATCAGTCAAGCGGCTACATATTTCTTTCCCAAACTAAATTTAAATTGGTATGAGTTGATTCGTGAGACAGAAGTTTCAGCGGCTGTCTCTCTCAGACTTAAACGATGTATTTCTGTCATCATTTTCTTTTCTGTAGCAATGTTAAGTTTAGTTAAAGATGTTGATGGCCGATCAGTACAAGGCCTCACATCTCGTCCGCTTTTTAAATGCACTGTGTCACTCATGCTAATGTGTTTTTTTAATAAATAAGTTTCACCGCAAGTCGCAACACAAACTTTTAAAGCGCTTCGGCACAAGAAATTCCATTTGCAATGAAATAAGACATATTCTTTATTGGATATTTTTATCTATTGTGCGCAAGACACACTTGAAATGAACTACCAAATTGGCGCATTGTAAACAAGCTAAATGAGTACTAACTCCATGTAGGACAGTTATGACTTCTTAGCGACTAAAAGAATTTTAAAAATCTCTTTAAGCGGACTTTCAAAATGATTGATTCAAGGTACTTTCCTGACAGAATATATTCCTGTCGCACCTCTGTTTATTATTCATGTGTATATGTATATTAAGAATATAAATGTATTAGTATTAAACTATTATTACTATTTGAAAGGTATACAATTCTATTTTGCTAAATATAATACTTTATTAAGCGACAAAACAGAAATAACGCGCCGCCATCTTGTGACAACTCTGTCTACTCACCCTTTACAAGGTAGACTTTCAGTAGAAGATGCAATATACATGATGTAACATTAAGACACGTATTGTTACTGATGGTGCGAGTTCTATGCGAGCATTAGATTAAAGAGCACTTGAAGAGAAGATGTACTAACACAAATAATAGCAGTGATACAGGCTCATCCGCTAGTTCTGCAACCCGATATTGAAAAACTGGAAACGTCGATGGCCATGATTCGGAAAATAAAAGTGATGACGAAAGATATAGATTTCGAGCCGACCTCGCAAATAACACTAAAAATGTGCCTCTAATATGTTACAGGGAGTTAATTAATAAAGTAAGAGAAATAGTTGAAGATTTTTATCACACGAATAAGAATGGATTATTGGAGCACATACTTGAGAGAAGACGATAAAAACTTGGAACTCATTTTTTTGACCATCTTGAAATAAACTAGGCAGAAAATTCATGTCATTTATAAACAAATCCATCGATTGAGACATTTTTGATGGTAAGCATACCGCCTATAAACAATAAAAATTTAGAAAACCTTTGCCGAGCACAAAAGTTTGGAATATTGTAGTGTAAATTGTTTTCTTATTATAAGTCATTATTAACTAGTTTTCTGAGAGATTATAAATTCCATATTATCCGGATCTACACGGATATTGTTCTAGAAGTATCCGATATATCCGAATAGTATATTGGCCGGATAATTGCATGCCCTAGATGCAATGCATGTTTTATAAGTTAGTTCACCAGAAATACTCGCGTTTTAGTTTATTTTAGTTTATCATGGTTAATTAATTGGTCTATGTAACCGAAACTACAGATATACTTTTATTGAACGAACGATACATTCTATGTTTAAATGCATATATTTAGAATGTCATGAAATATACGAGGGAAATATATATTTATTGCGGGGAATTGTACAATATTCAACACTTATTTTATATACAATTAACAATCAAAAGATAGGTGATCTCACGTAAAACCTAGATATACACGAATAATTGTATGCCATAGGAATGGAATATTTATTTACCAAATTAAACTTAAATTTCATAAAATTGTGATATGTTTGTTTGATTAATGATGATGCATTGTGACAAGGAAAGTGTTATATGAGGAATATACAACATTCTACATGAAAATTATAAATATTAAAACAGTGTCATAATAATATACTAATTATTACATACCTAATGGCCAAAACTTTTACTGTACCTAAATTAATTTTTAGCGTACATTAATCTTAAAACTTGCATTTATTGAGATGGGCCATGGGTGATATTGACATTTTACTGTTTGAAAAACAAATAAATTGTGTTATTCCATTAGAATGTATATGCTTATTTCGAACGACAATACAATGAGCGTTAATATAAATTAACACTGCAAAAATTGAGAACATAACTACTACTTATAATTAAAATTAATAATCGGTAACTATGTTTTTCAGCCGTTTGAGGTCGAAACTCTCGGGTCATGGGGTCCTAGTGCTCGTTTCGTTTATAAGGAACTAGCGGCTGATCGACACTTCTCGTGAGCCGTCGTTTTTCTTGCACAGAGAATTAGCCACCATTCCACGTGGCGTTTTATTTATTTAAGTAATGTTTTGTTTTCAATACAATTAACGTTTTACTGTCCGAGTTTATCTACTTACGAGTCATGTTTTCTAATCTGACCACTATTTTGAGTACCTAGACTCACGTTTAGGTACGAGTAACAAAGTAGGTGGGTCTCGAGGTCTGCTACGAATACTTAATATTACAACCCTGATGTGCTATCAAGAGTCGAGATCGTTTTCACTAGAGTCAAGGGCGTGGTCAGTCAAGGCCGTGTTGCGAAGCACTTGCCCCCATTTTTTTTACTTTTTGTCTAATAAATTTCTTCTGATCGATGTCTTTCGTCATCGTTGTCGGTCGGCTGCGCACGCGTCTCGAGCGCTCTGTACTCACAAATAGTGTTGCACAGCCGATTGTCGTCTGCGGCATTGAGAAAATTTTAATTAAACTCAAATAAATCTAATTCATCCGATACACAGGTTCGTAATATGAGGCAAGATATTATTGCCTTTTCTTAAATTATATTTATAGAATTCAGACGATTTAATTAAGTATAGAAAATTTAAAATGTAACTTGAAACATTTTTGAATAGCTAAAAAAGATTGTACGTAGTAACTTAATATTTTATTTTTATGTTTTTTTATATTCTGAAACATAAACTGCGTATCGATTACTAAATAATTTTTTTTTAATAGGTTAGGTTAATAGGTAGGTTTTAATTATCTTCATTTAAGTTTTGATATGTAATAATAAATAATAATAAATTCTTTATTTGGAACTAATACAGGTTACAATTATTTCATTCAAGTATTACGATGTCCACAATATTTACATTGTTTATAGAGGTATTTTCTACGTAACGTACGTACCCAATTCGAGTAGAAAAATGTTAGGCTTATCAAATAAAGTTAATCTCCTAACATTCCTGTTGCGCGATCCGACAGTCTCTATAGGAAACCAAACAAAATAGACGAAAGAAATTTAGTACGTAATCGTGTTCAGAATTTGAATCAGCAGGGAAGTGACAAGCCATACAACGGATATTGTGTAAAGGTGTACATGTGTATAAGTTTAATATGTAGTCTGCGTAACAATTACTGATCATTTCTTTTTATATTAGTTTCATTAAAATATCTCGGAATGATTGACGCACTGTAAAACTCCAAAAATATAATTCCTCAAGCTGATCTTGTTGTAACATATTAATGTTTTTATTTATAAGTAGGTACGAGTATGTCTTATGAGGATCGTGGGCATGAGCTTAATGGCTTAGTAATTCTTTCAGGTGCAGTTTAAAAGTCTCAAAATTAACTAACAAAATATAATTGACTGATATTAAGAAAGTGAGACAAAGGGACACAATAAATATTGATACAGTTCAGACATTACGGAACTAACTGACAGTTTCATCACAATGGATGGCAAAGCTTTTTATAAGAGTTTGAACCTTTGAATACGAGAATTGTAAATCAGCTCTTTGCGTGTTCCTTGGAAACATTCAGCTGTCCTGCCACCTGTGTCAACCTCAAACGGATACGAGATGAAGGTAAGAGGCCAGGTGGTATGTCGTTACTACCATGGAAGATGGGTAGACCTTTCGACTGTCGACACCCTCGCGCCGTGACATCTTCCAAGCATAGCTGGGTAAGCTGGCACTACTGCTCCATCCACAGAAAGCGTAGCCAGGTCATGAGGTACGAATGCTCGTTCTCTTTATAAGGAAGTAGCTAAGCGACTGATCGACACTTCTCGTGACCAGAAAGAAAAGAAAGCCTTTTTCGTGCACAGAGAATTAGCGTTACCATTCAACGTCTCGATGCGAAGGAATTTTATGACGTATGAATGTAAATAGTCCGTATTTTGATTTCTTAATTTAGTTGGTTTGGTGTATGTAAATATTTTCAAGTTATATTTAATTGTATTTGCAATAAAGATTTCCTATCTTATTTCTCAGTGAGTTGTGCCAAACTTACCACCATCTATGGTTTGTAAGTATTTCAGGATTAACAGCCACATTTGCATAGTTCGATTTACAGCAAGAATTAGGCTCTTCATACGTCCCGCGTCCTGGTCTAGATTTTATAGCTTACCAAACTTGATCACTTCAGCAAAAAGAAAATTAGGCAAATTGGTGATCATTTGTGTTAAGATTTTGTTTCACGTTGTTATTTCTGTTTAGAAATATAGTAAAATTTAAGTATTGCCACTTTTACCAGATGATCCCGGTTTAATACAAGCTATAGATAAACCTACACTATGTCTGTCTGTTTATGTCTGTTACTTTATTTATTTCTGGCTGTATATCTAATTTTTGTTGAATTAAATTAATGTTTCCTTATTTCTTTTGATGAAGTAATAGAAGAAATAGATAGAGATAGATAATAATTTAATAAGAGTTAAATACACATCTAGTAATACCCTTGGTTGCCTAGCCTGGTTTATACCCTTTGTAAAAAGTAAACAACCACAACATTTACTAAAATTTTATTCAAGCGATAAGTGACATAAAATGCATTTCACTTATATTTTTAAATTCCGCGCATAAATTGATGAAAACGCTAGTCTCCATGCTTGTTCGTCTGATGTCATTTCGGTTGTAAAATGTGATGGAGATAGAACAATACATCCTACACCGACATTTAAACATTCCGTAATTTGACAAAATAAAAATCGGGATTTATTGCAAAAAATATCCTGTCATGAAAGAGCTTATTCTTGCTAGATTTGTGCTTTATGTATATAAAAAACTGTTGTGCATGGTTTTTCATGCCATGACATTAGGTCATGGCGGCTTCGGTTTTGCATAGTTTGTATAACAGATAAAAAAAACTGAAAGCTATGAAATTAATTATAACATTTAATTATTTTATTAAATTTATGTACAGAAACTAACATTTTCCGATTTCCTATTGCCTGAACTATCTTTATGTTACGTTTTTTGATCATTACATTCATTCAAAAAGGTAAAATACCCTATTGAAATGTACAGTGAGATTTTAATATACTGAATATCTCCTACGTACCTACATAAAATACGTTGTAGACACTTTTAATATAAGGCGCTCAGAAATCGTTTAAACGTGTGAGATGTCTACGTCAAAGTGATATAAAATAACGTAGGCATGCGAATCAAGAAAGAGCGACAAAGTATTATATTTAGCCTACCTAAATAGGTATAAATAAGCATTAGAGAAGTAAAGTAAATAATAAAACGTTAGAAAATAACCAATTCTTCAGTCCTTGTTATTATTTCTTTCAGAAACTGCAGAAAAGTGTAGATACTATCAAAGGAAACACCTAAAAGTAATATATTAAAGGAAACGACTGTTTTTGAAACACGTAACACCGAAACTAATTACAGCGGAGTCCCTGTTATACGAGTGTACGCTAAACCAAACCCGGTGTGGTATTAATCCTCACTACTGGGACACTCGAATGTGTAGGTTGGCAACAGGCGGGTGAGGGGTCCTACTTTATTATCCCACATAATCTACTGTGTTTATTCAAGGAACCATCCCGCGCTGCAGTGAATACATCATTATAGTGATGTTTGCAGTAGGTACTTCTGCGAGCGATCTTTAGTTATATCGTCATAATTGAAATACTGTCAGCCTGTCAGCAATGTTTGAGTAAATATTCGCAATGGTTTTGATTAAAACTTATGTTTGTTTAGATGTTTTATTAGTTATTTATTTAAATTAGTAGTCGCCCAGAGATCGAAATTAGACTGTAATTCATTAAATTTGATATCAGTTGACAAACAAAGCAGAAAAGGTACGGAACTGTAACGTCTTTACCTATTTATATCTACGTATCTATTGCATATAAAATAAAGAAGATAAGTTGATTGGCCAAATATTAGATAACTTGTATATGAAGACTAGCTTAGTCAAATCTTGACCTTCAATTTTTCAAAAGTTATTTGATTTGTGTAAAAATATCGACTGTTAATTTTAAGAAGTTATATTTTTAAATAGCAAACATAGTTGTAGTAGAAAAAAAAACAAGAGCTTGTATTTTAAATTTATTTTAGAATGTTGTATGAACATACAAATAAATTTCAGGATTTATCTACAGAACTTGGCACCCATTTTGATCTCAATTGTTTTGTCGGCGAAGTCAACAACCATGCATATTCTTCATATTGAACTTGGCTCTTATTTTCGCACTTATGTTTTTGATGGGATATCATTACTTTAAAGATATTATTATTATTCTATTATCCTTTATTGTGCTATTTTATTCATTTCCTTGGACGGTAGAAATATTTCAGCCTGATTGATGAATCCTTCTTTACGTAACCTAATTTTTTTTGTAGTGATTCTGTTCATTTCCAAAGTCTCTATTAAACACTCATGTATATTTCTTTCATAACACAATTATTTGCAATAACGGAATAATGTCAAATCTCTCTGTGTCAAATCTATTGGTTATCTGAGTTTTATATATAATCTGGACTATAAAATGATAATAGAAGAAAATTTTCGTCGTGGAACCTATTCTCCTACAATAAAAAAGTTTGGAACATATTTCAAAACGTAAAAGTTCACTGTTTTCTGATGTTTTTTTTGTAAACATACAATTGCCTAGCTGGACGCCAAATTTCAAATTTCTAGGTCATCTGAAAGCGGGTTAGGTTAGGTTAGGTTATGTCAGTCAGTCAGTGATAAAAATGCCGACTTTTAGACGTTAATATCTCAATAACTAAATTTATGAAATTTACTGAAATTTGGGGTTCTAGTTCATTTAAGGGTTTTTAATAAATAAACCAAATTTCATGTATTTATGTTAAATAGATTGGAGTTATTAAGGCGTCAAAAGGGGCACCAAATGGTTCGTGTAATATTACAAACGGCTGCTGCGTCGCCAGTTCCTTTTTCTTGAACTTGGCTTGACACGCTGCCGCGTGTCTAGATAGTTCTACTAATACTGAAAATATAAGTTAATTTATGTAACAAAAAGTTCAATGAAATAAAACAAAACATTCAAAATTTAATTAATAATTGTCGACTGTCGCTAGGCAATCTAGTATAGATAAATATACGTATCGCCACATGGTAAGTTCTTAGCTTTATACGTTTGCATAAATAAAGTGATTTTCCTACAATCCTGCAAAACCATGTGATGCTGCATTCACGTCACAAGAGATTAAAGTTACAATTTCAGGTATAGCGACGGCCGTAGCGCTAGGAGACAAAGCTACTATGTCAGTGTCATAGCGGTTCGGTCACGAGATCGGCTATCAAACCATTCCGTTCCCGGAGGCTCATCTATCGCCAGTCGATCAATACATTGTGTTTCGGTCTGTTGTGTCTCTCTAAAAATTATCAAAAAAAAAAAAACAGAAAAAGATGCGGTACCGTTGTTGTCGCATCAATGTCTGCGGTAGCATTATTCTCCCATACATTTCTATAGTGCATAATACCATCATTCTTTTACCACATTTATGTTGGTGCGAAACTGTCGCCGGAGATGCGTTACTCGTAAGTCTACCTTAACTCAATACCTAGCTGCGACTGTCAAGAACACAACTCCCGCGGAATACAGTTGCCAGAATTGGAAACTGAAGTTTCTGAAAAAAATATGATTTACATTTTGCTACTTGAAATGTTGAAGATCCACAAATTGTGTCAATTTAACATAAAACTTTATTTCTTCGATCAAATATACCATACACGTGCTGCTCTCTACTGCTCGTGTGATAAAGAATGTGTATTAGATTATGTACCTATACAAAATACACGAAACAGCAATGAAGTTAGTTAACTTTGTTATAACTTTAAATAAAATTCTGTCATAATAAAAGAGTGGCTGTGAGTTTGTTTGCCAGATTTCTATCTTAGTGTTGTTCAAAAAATGTTGTGATAATCTCGATAAAAATACACAGAATGGATGAAATCATTCTAAAGTTGAGAGAGAAGTTGACAAATGGGCCTGACAAGATTAAATGGGCCCTAACCTTCAAAAAGCAAGGCGCGAAACGTCTGATAGCAAAACTGTGCACACAACTAATTTTAGAACAGTTTAGTTGGTGCCATTCCATTTTTTGAGTGCTGCCGATCAAACATCTACGGTATGTATTCGTATGTGTATATAATCAAAGCTTTGTATGTTTTTTGTTTCAAACGGCAATCTTTTTTAATTTAATTGCTTAAAAACGTTGTTAAAAAGTGTTCATAGCATAAAACACTAAACAATACCTCTACACTGAAATAGTAAAGGACTTATACTTAATGCGGGCGCTTAGTTCACTGTACAGGTTTGTGTTCCCGAACCATGACTGATAAAATGTAATATAATCAAACATTGTCATGTCTGGGCCCCGGCTGACTGAAACAATTGACGTTATTGGGCAGATCGAGCTCGTATCTATTGAACACGTTAGAAGTATCAAGACGGCTATTTAAGTAAAAAGTTACTAAATCCCGTAATAGCAACGAACCAAAAATGGAGCGGCAAGTTAGTACTAAATTGAACTCGAAACAATATCTATTGCCTCTCTTTACAACAATAATTTATAGATATTTCAAATTTTCAATAAGGTACAACTTGTTAATTGAAATAGACGATAGACAAAGTTCTTTTCAAATATATTGGCGCAACATACTTGCAATATCTATTGAAAGTTAAACCACTAAAACAATCCGAAAATAAACAGTTATTTATAAAATATTGCTATTGAAATGAGTGAATTTTATTTCCCGGAACTTTATGTATTATAAAATTCTGGAAATCTGTATAGCTAGTGTTGTATCTATCAAATCTGAGAAGTACCGTTTGACAGTTTTGATAGACTGGAGAATAGGGACGGGCTCAAAGAAATCGATTACTACAATATCCGATTCCTATGAGATTTCGATATAATTTCTTTGTATTAACTAACCGATTACAGTTTTATAGATTTATTTGTTACTGTAAAAGCCCGTATATTGAAATATTTTAGGTTTTACTAGTAAATCTTAGTATTTAAAATAGAAATATTTTTTCGGGCTTTTCAGTTCCATCCTAATTAAACCTAACCGACATTATGCATTATTGATTTTGAGTTTCGTAGAAGTGATTCGGTTCTGGTACTCGTCAACCGCTGCCATTAATTGTTGTGTATATGCATGAGCAAAGAGCAGTTCGGACTTTTACCATCAAGAGTTGTAAATCTTAGGATTTACTGAAGTTCGGGGTTTTACAGTAACAAATACACCACACTAGACAGGCGGGTTGGGTCTAAGTAATATGCGTGAAGTTGACGTAAGTACATATAACAGAGGTGACATATTTTAATTTGACTTAAAAGTCATTCATTTTCATGAAGTATTATGTTGAAAACTAATTAAATTTCTATTAATGTTAGTTCCCTTTTTTCTTAGATTTGGAACCATAAATATTGTAGTTGTTCACATAGGACATACTAAAAGACACCTGGATTGAAGTGAATAAGTTCGATTATTCGTACATTTTGACGATTATTCATATACGAGTGAGTTTGAAGAGTCGCAACACTGCGGTTAAGGACCTAACACTCATGGAGACCGGGGATCAACTTGCTCTCTCCGGCGCCTGGTGTATCTTCTGCGGGACGGGAGAGTACTCATTCTCTCTCGTTACCTTTCCCCTGCCACTTTGGCATACACCACTTCCTCGCAAAACGAAGCAGCGGAATCCTAGTATGAATATGAATACAGCAATATTATTATTACAAATGTTAAAATTTAATTTTATAAACTCTTGAAACATTATAATGGCAATAACCGCTGTTTATTTAAGAAGATGATAAGTATAGATATAATACTACATTATGTTACAGCTATCCAGATCTCACCGAGGCCCAATTAGACAAACTCGAGCGACTCCAAAATTTTTGTATAAAATTTATATTTGGTATACGCAAGTATGATCACGTCTCAGAATTTCGTCAAAAGCTTGAGTGGTTACCCATACGCCTTCGCCGGAATGCTCATATCCTTTCTTTATTATATAATATATTATTTAACCCTTCCACATCTTCCTATCTTAAGGGACGCTTTGAGTTCCTTCATGACACACATTCGAGATTCTTAAGACCATCAGCAAACTTAGAGTTAAAAATGCCTTTGAATTCCACATCGTTCCTCGACAAATCTTTTACCGTTGTTGCAACAAGGTTGTGGAATACACTACCTATCGAAATAAGAAAAGCTCAAACAGTAAACGCCTTCAAAGTAATAGTGATAAGTCACTACCTAAATTTATAGCTCCATCAATAGGTATACTGAAGTCATCTGTCACTTTTATCATTATAATGTTTATTTGCTGAATATCGTTATGTATTCTCTCAGTATTTAATTATTCATGTTATTGCTTCGGTATATATGTATATATAGGTCTATATGGGTTTATTTATATATGTATATTGTATGCTTATGTATAAAACTGCGTATATGTTTGTATATATGTATGTGTAAATATGTAGTACACCGACAGCTACCACTTAATTCAGTCACTACATACATCCTAAGGTTGTCTGGTAGAGATCGCTATTAGCGATAAGACCGCCCATTGTAGATCTAAGAAGAATAACAGTAATATTAAGATCAATTATTGTAGTTTAGTGTATTATGGTGTACAATAAAGAATATTCTATTCTATTCTATTATGTGTTTTCAATATTTTCTACCTTCTTCTTCTTCGTCTTTAGGCGTCTCCGTAACTAATGACGGCATTGTCTTTATCGAGGTAAAAGAATCGGCTGAACTCTTTATAGCCATCGAATTACGGATTTACGGATACTTTATTTTCTTTCGTCTTTGGCATAAAATCTTAGTTTTGGTCTAATTTGTTTTACTTGGCTAGTTTTCCGCCTTGGTTGTATTACTTTATTTTTAATCATCTGGAATCCTAGAGATGGCTAATACAAAGTACATAAAATAAATTTAAGGTTTCTGTACACTGTACGGGGTAATGTGAACTAATTTATACACCTTAATGAAATGCTAAATATTTATTTATTAGCTAGTAGGAGTTTTCATATGTGCTCACTGGATTTACTGTAATAATGCCTACTGATATGATAGACAATTTTCAGCTGTAATTTTCGATTTAAACGAAAATCACAGAAGGTATCCTAGATTTTTTTGGCGAAGGAATCTACTAAAAGGGATAATCTCGGGATCTACAAACAATTTAAATAATTCAGATCGGTTAAGTCTCTACCGAGAAATCGGTGATCGTATAGTTACGAGTGTGTATGATTTCACAAAGGCAGCTTATTTTAAATTATCCTTTGATTGTGCATAATACACGTATATGTGCTTAACTTTTATCTTAAATATGTAACTACACTATTGTATTAGGTAGTAATCTGTGATGATAGTTGTATGTGGTAAATAAATAAAAAAGAACACGGTAACTCCCTTTCTGATGTGGCTAAAAAATGATTTGCGTGACTATGAATAGACTTTAATAAGTTAATGTTTAATACAAAACGACCAATCATCTATCATCAATAACAATCATGTAATTTTGCTAAACCGGTGACTCTGATTCGAACAGGAACGATGCCTTTTCGGGACTGCTAGAGAGAAATACTGTACAAGAAATGCTCGAAATGACCTAGTAATAGTGGGATTTGAGAGAGGCGTTCCGTCTCCAATAGGTACTTGATCAGAAATGGGAGCGACTTATGTCTTGTGCACATTTCTTTAGAGGTGCTCCTTGAAGCTGAAGTAGTCGTCATTAAAGGAAGCTAGGACCCGCAGATAATTGGTGGCTTAGTAGTAATATCACGTGACATCACCTTTGCTATACCCGGGGCACTCTGCAATAGTCCCGTAGCGGAATATGGTCTGGTATTATTCTGTGGACGCATCACCTCATCGCCAGCTCTACTGATGGATTACGTGTGCCCATTTGAATAAGAGAAGGGGTATCGGATACATTACAAGAAACTCAAAAAGGTCTTAATGCAAGCAAAACTGTCAGACTTAGTAATCAATTTATTAATACGCGAAGAGAATTCTTCGCACCCCTTTTTAAGAAAATTTGGACGTGAAATTGAGAAAAAGAAAAGTGAAATTAATAAAACTGTAAAACTTGTAAAAATTGTAGCATTCTGTACTACTGCTATATATAAACTGTTAGTTTATATATAGCAGTAGTACAGAATGCTACAATTTTTAAAGAAAATGTCTTACAAATTAAAAAATCACGTGAAAAGAGATCAAAGAATCAAAAGATCAAATGAAAAGAAATCAAGATACACTTGTCCAGTATATGTGTAGACCGACCTATCATGGTACGCAAGTCTATACAATGACAGTTCAAATTAAACCGGGCCAAGAAATAAACCATGGTCGAAATTCAACCACCACGCGATCTCTAGTATATGTAAAAGGGGAACCTACACTATATATCTACTGTTAAGTCCATAGAGTAGGAAATAAAACGTTGCTGTCAGGAGACTGCATTTACTAAAAAGTTGACCTTAAGTGAATTATATACATGTTTGAATGCGTAGTGTAATAAATAGGTAAGTCACTTTTTATTTGTTGAGAATAATATACTCACATTGAGAAAGAGGCAGTGACAAAACTACACAATTACAATATTGCTTAGGGTTAATAACTTTAGCATCATACCTAGGTACCATATGTTTCCACTACTATCATACTGCTTCCGGCAGTAAAGTAGCAACACATCAACGAGAATCCCACTGTTGAATGTATTTACATCATGATTTAGAGTGTTCACTTATTGTGATTTTCTAAAACTTTTCACTACTCGATGTAATAAAACCTCTTAGAAGTATTTTTCTTGCAAACACTAGATATTTTTATACAGGAAGTCCTGTATAAAAATATCTATTCTGAAATCGAAGGCGAAGTTTGCTCGTCCTGTGCTAGTTCCCAAATACACCTATACGGTTCAATATTTGCTGCAGTAACTATGTTACTTACAGTTAATTAACATCGCTTCGCTATCTCTAGATGACAGGGAAAAGAATATTTGTACGTTTTGTACTTCAATGCGTTTCAGCTCGCCTTGACAATATCTCTCATGCTTCTACATACGCTAAATATATACCTTGAAATTACGTAATATAATATGTAATATCCGTAATTTGGAGTTTTGTTTTAGTTTCGCGAAGCTTCTTTACACTGAAGGGTTGGTAAAATGACTGATTGTTTCAGTGTGTGGTTAGTCTTTTCCATGTAAAACGGAACGCGTATAGGCTCACTATCAGTCTATTACAAGCTTTTATTTAGTTTCACTTGTCCCGTTGTCTGTCTGTAATCAAATTTTGCAAGTTAAATTTGACACACTTCCCAGTTTCCGATTGAGCTGAAATTTTGCACACATATGTATATGGCGTGACAATGCAATATTATGATGACATGGGGCTGATCTGATGATGGAGCTGGAAGGTGGTCGTAGGAGCTCTGTAATGAAACGACGCAACCCCATCAAGTTTGGACTCTTTTGATTCATAGTAAATCCCAAATCATAAATACTAAAAAGTTAAAAATAATAATAAAAGCGTGTTACATTTTGACGCAAGAGAAATAAAGAAAGTGTAACGCGCTTTCATTTTTATTTTTTACTTTTTAGTTCTTTTTATTACAAAGTAATAAAAGGTAGGCTTTAAAAAACACCTTTTACCTACTCTGAATCTCGGAAAAGCTGGGATATGCATAAAAACTCAAGTGTTCTAATCACGGACGTTACAGTATTAGTAATGGAATTCAGATATAGCTGATATTTTTTTACATGATATAAAGAAATTAGAAATCTTTTATGTGGTGCATCATGCATGAAGCAAAATGACTTGTTAAGAGAACCTCAAATAGCACTTATCTTTTATTAAAAAAATCTAAATTCTGCTGTCCTTGTAGGTAGGCCAATAGGCTTAAACTCCAAATCGGAAATAATTCCTACAAAAGGTTTTATAGTTTAATGGCTTCATTTACAACCCAACATCACTATCCCAAGTCCAGGTGTGGGGTGGAAATGTACCCCTAATTGGGGTATTTTTGCTCTTTTATGGTTATGTATCCTAAAGGACTCACATATCGAAAACATGGTCGTTATAAAAGTTTTAGAACCTAAAATTCTGCATTGAATGAGACTAAATGCACATTTTTTGGACCACTCGTTCTCAAACTACTGAACATCAAAAGTTAAAGTCCCTAAAGGAGCTATAGCCGTAAAACTGCAAAAATACCCCTTTTGGGCTAAGATGTTTTTATGGGGGTACATTTTCTCCTCCCACCACTTTAGCACAATTCCGCCGAGGGGTAAAATCTAGGATAGTCATATTGGGCTATAAATAAAGCCATTAAAACAATAATACCTTTTGTAGCAATTAGCTCCGATTCATCTAATTTTTATGTTTAACGCTACTGGCCGTACGCTAATCCAGTAGGATTAGTTAGTTAAAAGCCCAAAATATAAATGAAAACACTTAAACTTTCTTTATATAAAATACTATTTTCACGGTATGGAACACACTCCACTCCAGTAAGACTGGCCGTTTTTTATATACATACTAATAAGGTAGGAAAACCACGAAGGCTCGTTTAAAGCCGGGTCCTGGATCTACGGTGGTAATAGCGGTGACAGGGTATGAGCCACCTGGGGGCGATAATTACCCACAAGTTATCACCTACGTATGAATTTTAGGCTTACGTATTAGAGAATGAGATTATTGACATGGACATACCTCGTGCTGCTTTTGAGCATTTTATAATAACAATTTATGCGACTCACGAAACTCAGAACCTCATGATCGAACGCAAACTTTGTCACTTGACAAGCAGTACAATATTATTTTCTCCTTTTATTTAAAATTACTATCGCACCAACTCCTTTAGGTTTCTTACTTTCACAGTTCCGTGAAAAGGTCGAACTTTGGGACAGTTCTATTCAATTTCCTATTAGCTAAAGCGAGTTGCTATTTTCAATAGTTCGGTCGGATCGAGAATAGCGATAAAAGCTATTGTTACAGTTTTTCGATGATATGCATTGGATGCTATTTTTGCACTCAGATCGGTATAGCGCTTTAAGTATTAAGTATATGTTAAGAGTCATAAACAAGAACACTCATTTAAAAATAAGTCTAACTAATAATAATTCTATGGTTACGATTCTTTGGTTTATACTGATTGCGTATCATCGACAAAATTTTTCACAATTTAATCATCATAATCCATAACAATTTTTACTGTCGAAAACAACTTTAAAATTTGTCATTTAAATATAAAACGTTGTACAGATATTGTCTTGCCTGCCATCTTGGAACAGTAAAGCAATGTTTATTAACTGCAAGTTACATAGTTACTGTAGCGAATATTGCATCGCACAGGTGTATTTGCGAACTAGAGCGGGTTACCTTGGATTTTAGTATAGACGCTTTCAGGTAAGATAGTGGAGTGATTGTTTTGCCAAAACAATGCCTTTTATTGAATCGGTGGTGTATTTTAAGGACAGGAAGTTTGCCAAAGTGGGTGGTTTAAATAAAATAATTATGTTATATTAAAAAAAGGCAGTCATGGGGACTGCCGACAAAAGTGAAAACTGAAAACGAAGCGTCACATTAGCATTTCGGTAACATGAACTCATAAATTTTGCCCCTACAACAAAACTCTCAACGCGGCTAAAGAAGTTTTCACTTCAAAAATTAACTAGGAACTTCAAATCCAATTTGATAAAATAAACATTATTTTTGAGTTGTTAAGATTTATTTTTATTTAATGCATTTAAGTCGAGCATCAAGTTCAATATTGTAGCCATAAATAAAGATTTACCACCCAGACACTAAATACTAATAGCACATCACTTGACAGAATCGTGACTGAGCGGTTTAATCTACGCTACAAGACCACACAACACGTCTTCAAACCCGCTGATATTCCTCAAACGTTCTCTTCAAGTATGTAAACTACTTATTTAGGGTTAAAGTTGGCTGGCTCTATGTCCCTAAACTTTAGGCTAGCCCATTAACATATCTCATATGATAACTAAATACGAGAAAGCTTTACGCCCTCGGGCCTGTAGTTCAACACCTGCGGTACACACCTCTTGTGGTCAATGATTACCCAGATACCTACATAAAGGGTTTAGGGTAAAACGCTAACTTTGGTGTATTTGTTGGTAATCTTAACTAACATTATACACGTTATCGCGCCTTAACACAATGACCATCGATCATCACGAAATTTTGCATTCGTGTTGTCAGGAGTACACAAAAGGACCTAAATTGATTGACTAAATCTAAGGCCGGTGAAATCACGGGCAGCAGCTAGTCCTACTAATATTATGAAGGTGAAAGTTTGTGAGGATGTATGGATGTTTGTGAGGATGTATGGATGTTTGTTACTCTTTCACGCAGAAACTACTGAACTGATTGCGATTAAACTTGGTATGTAGATAGCAGAAGACCTGGATTAACGCATAGGCTACTTTTTATACCGATATTCCTACAGCATCGGGACTTACGTGGGTAAAACTGCGAGGCGCTGTCTCAATTTTTAAATGTGGTGGAATATAAAACTTGTGAGACTTGCTTATAGAAGCAACGTTAGTCATTAAAATATCCAATTTTCTTTTTATTCAAGTTCTTGCTTCATTGTAATCTATGGAGTTATTTATAATCTCACGAAAGGGTTACACCACTAAATATATATTATATCGACTGATGTCCTAATGAATGCAATCACATTTCATGCAGGTCTTAAAATTGAAATTTTTTTTAAAACCATATTACGAAAGTCAATCATATTACGAAGTTTAATGTTTTATTTTGTTGTCATCATCATATTACGAAGTTTATTGTTTTAATTAAAATTGCAAAGAAGTACATAATAAGATCATCTTATATCTAAGTTCAGAATACCTTTTCTACTGAAATGTCTGTTTTGGTACCACTATTGTTAACATACCTACTCAGACCTTAATCTTCAGGGTGAAATGTTATACACCTTGTGAATATTTGTGACCTACAACTGTTTGCAATTATATAAAATTTGCTCAATGTGAGCTTTTGAGCAGTAATTTTATTTGTAACTTAATTAATATACTACATAAAGAGGAAAGATCAAATATACTGGTACTGCTTACGCTACAAGAGCTTTATGAGTTAAACAATTAATTTAAAGTAGGTTATACCCGCGACTTTTCTTTTATGGTTAAATCTTTTAGTCGTAATAAGCAAATAGAAACCCTGTATTTTTCGGAAAACACAGAGGCCTATATCAGCCAAAATCATGTCGATGAGATTTATTGTGTGAAAGTAGGAGAAACCAACAACCACATTTACCTTTAATATGAGTAGCAATAATTTGAGCTTTAAATGCTTTATTTATTACGACTTTAAATTTCTTATTGCCTATTGGGGTTATTATGTTAGTGGTGAGAAGTGAAAACATAAACTTAAGGCAAGTACCTGATTCGAATTCTACCAATTTCGTTTAATTAGATCAGTGTAGGTATATTACTTTAATGTTTACAATCAATGGATTGTGTATGGAATGCATAAGAATGTAAACAATAAGAAATTGCAACCAACAACGTTAATAAGTGGATACATTAATTTAAATGGAGGTACACTAAAATATAATCGGTGGCTGTCAGCATTGTTCTAAACTTCTAAATCGTAATTTACAGCTCACGTAACTATATAGGTACTCTTAAAAAAGTAAGCTAAATAAAATATGTGGATAAAGTAATATTCTTAAATTGGGCGCTCCATTTATATACATACTTAGTAGCTATTAAAAGGGAAGGTCATTTCTTTCTTATTCAGATCACGTCTACAATCCTCCCGTACAGAGCTCGTATATTACTGAAATCTGATTTTGTTACGATGATTTACGAAATTTACCACTTGCCCTCGGTTTGTACGGTTTCCGGACGTCCGCATTATAGGGAAGGGACGGTAAAACTGTAGTTCTGCTAATATTAGTCTATACCTATCTAGTTTAAGAAGACGCTACTTTAATTGCTATGTTTCATTAGGTGAGCAGAATAATTTTAAAAGTTGTAATAAAACTGAAAGTACTTTTTTGTTTGTTTTGTTTAATAATGGTTAAAAATGTTGCTTGTGCGACATTATCTTCTTTCAATAAATAAACATATATAATTATGCATAACAAATGTCAAGGATTATCTAACTCTCTATCTAACTAATTAACATGTTGTAAATTATTCGAATTTGGAGATTTCAAGAGTAAAAAAATAAGATACAATTTTAGTCATAGTTATTAATTTGTTACTAAATCTCGAAATAATCTTTTTACATTCATTATTTAATTCTATTTCTAATATTACTAGCACTTGCCCTATAATTAATAGCTCGTAAGGCTTGTATAGGAAACCTTCACCCAAGAAAGCTTCTAAATATATGCTTTAACATGAACGCAAAAGAGAAGTGTGGCGTATGATATTAGTTAGCAACAGCCAGCGCTTTTGTAGAACCGAGCTCATTACATGCTCTTAGGACGCCAGGTACTTCTTGTACAGAATTGGTGAACACGAGTACTCTCCCATGATCTTTTCGTTTCCTCCTAAGCGTAGATATATGGTTACGTAATCGCACAATGAGCAGGTGAAATCCTACATATTTACGCTATGAGTGATGGACAGAACAACTCTTCTAGGCTTCTCATACCGATAGCTGTCGCATGCGGTCTGGGAGTTGTTGCTACCTCTACAAGAGTGTGCCTCCCAACCATAACAAAACGTGGACTAACAAAACTAATTTTAATCGATTATTTTCCGTTGCTTTTGGGTTCCACACTGGGATGGGTGTTTATACTCATTTTTATTCCAATTATGCTCTAGGTTCAAGAACAACAAAGTTATTTTTGAGCCTAGTGTATAAAAACCTAAGTATAATAAAAGTGAGCTTGTCTTTAGCTAAGTTAAATATCTGGCGTTAAATTAATACGGCTCTTTTAATTAACATTTAGTATGAGTATTCTTAACTTAAATAATGATGATGATCTGTAGATCACTGTCACTGCACTTTTTTTTGACTTACAATTGAATTATTATTACAAACGACCTCATAAATGTATGCCCTTATGTTCCAAATTCTATCCACACGGGATTCATTTAAGTGAAACATAAGAACAAACATTTCATACACCGACATGAGGTAAAGAGCTACGAAATCCGTAAAAAACTTTTCACATTTAGAAGGAACGAACATTATATAAACAACACTCAAAAAACTTAAAATCTTTAGTTTGGGGGCTATTAGGCTCCTTATGGCGTAGATACGACTGAGAAGAATCATTTTAACAAGTTTTGTAAACATTTATCGGGAACATTAACAGAAATGAAAAGAGCCACTTATGTGACAACGAAGATCAAAGTAGTGAGACCGAGTAAAGAAGGTGGTGGTGGTGGGATAAGGAAATATAGTAAAAAAAGATTAGTATTCAGATTAGTATTCATGACGAATCAATAACGAAAAGTTATGCGTGGTCATAAATAAAACATAAAAATAAAATCAATATATACGAGTCGATGTGAGAACCTCCTCAATTTTTTCGTCGGTTATAAATGAAACGAAAAACGATATCTACTTACATTATATATATACTTACTATACGATACTTTTAAAAAAAACCTCTCTAAAATACCAGAATATCGGATAATGGTTTCGTAAAGTGAACCCAATCATCTAATCAGATTAGAGCTTACCCTCCTTGAAAAAAAATACGATAGTAGTGTACTTTTATAGACTTCGAATGTAAAAACCAGTACCAGATTTTAAAGTTTACCTACAAGATTGTCCACTCTGTTTATACATTATTTAAGTTTGTAATAATTTTCAGAGGGGGAGCAGTCAGCAAATATGTAGACAACGACAACACTTTCCCAAGACATAAAATGTATCCAACAATTCATAGTAAGGGGACTGAAACTAATTTGGATCAAACTTAATTAGGTTCTGATTCGAAGCTGTACGGAGTAAGACGGCAGTACTACCTGTAATAGATTAGTTTATCACTAGTATTCGCTTAGTCCTAATTTGTAGTATTTTAATTTATTAGGCCCTTGTACGACATTTCATTATCTTTCAGAAATATAAAAGCTAAAATATGTTTAACGTTAAACAACAAAGGATAAGTACGGTTCGCATAAAGATGACTGAACAACGAAATTAATGAAACCACTCGTGAAAAGTGTAACGATAATATTATATATATAAATGTAAGTATATTAAATATTCTTTTTACCTTCTCTTTGTCGCTATTATATTGCTTATATAATTTCCTTTAATAACCGTCATTTAATTAATACTTATCGCAAAGGAAGCATCCACAAAACTTATTTGATCCCTAATGTAGTTAACTGAAGAAAGAGTAGTTGCTTTTCTTGTCGTGTGGAAACCCCCCGGGTCATCACATCTCCGGGACTAGCGGTGAACTGGTATGTCGGAATCGATCCGACTAAAACACGGGGTACCAACACAAATGGGTCTATTACAAGGGACTCAGGCAAGAAGGCAGTCCCCGAGAACTCTGGCAGAATTTGGCCGCCTCTTAAACAATAGGCAGCCACACCTTTGCTTTGCTTCCCTTTCTCACAGTGGGGACGCGTGCGGAATGCGTCGCGCTACCGTATTAGGCCAACTTCTGCTAGGGTAAGCGGCGGGCAGCCTAATCGTTACTCCCATGCAGAAAAAGTGTACCGGCTACTAAGGAGGCGAAAGCAAATACTTGATTGATGATTATTGATGATTGATGAATAGTAATTACTTATCGAAGTATGTACTTTCTTTTCAATGTTGAAAGGACTTTGCTTTTTGAAAAAAAATATTTATATTATTTTATTCGTTTACGGAAACGTCTTAGTCTTTTAATTTCTGCCAACTCATCGTTACAACAAATCCTGCATTGTTCCCTTCATCACACCCTCGACACCATCTAGGTCTATCCAAGAATTTGGCGCGAGTAGTGTTTTTCCCGCTACCTCAACGAATGGGCGTCCGCGTTACCGCGCTACCATTGACGTGAGCGTGAGACTACGAGTGCAGCGCCACCAATCGGAAGAAAATAGAAACGATGAAAACCTCGCGAGAGAGGACGACGTCGAACTGTCTTCTGAAATTCACTTTTTTTCTACTGTAATTGTGGGGTATTACCGGTGATCGCCGTGTGTTCATTGGGCTCAGACAGTACACAGTGAAGTGAATTTGTGCCAGCCGCCTAAGCAGAGAAATCATGCAGCCTCAAGCCTTGGACGTTCCGGCGAACAGGGTAGTGTTTTTTTACTTCGCGTTGGTTTTGTTGGTGATCGAAGGAGGGTGACGTTCTCTCTAGGTATCTCCGTGAGAGCCAAAGTCTTTAAGAAATAAGAAAAAGAAGTTGAGAGAAAGGGGGCACCAACTTAGGCTCTCACGGAGATACCTACCGATTGTGAAAAATCATAAACTTTTGTATTTTTGTAAATAAATATTACCTTTGGACGATTAATGTTTTTAATTTGATTTGTACTTCGGAAGCCATTGTATTCGAAATTCAAAATTGAACTTTCCCGATTTTTATAAAATGAAAATTATTCTATGACGAAATTTAAAAGCGTGCCCAACAACGGAATGGACTCGCCGAGGTGCCTTCTTGTAACTGTTTCTAACTAAAGTATAGAATGAAATTATGTATTTTTATATTAAGTACAACCTACTACAAAGGAAAAATAGGAATATGATAAACAAAGCCTAATCCGGCTCGTTTAGGACGAACACTCTCAGAGGAAAATAATGACTTTAATAATATTTTTAATAATGACTTCACACATTTCACACACGGCCGTCTGATCCCAAACTAGGCAGAGCCTGTGCTATGGTAACCAGACTGCTGATAAACATACTTATATATTTTCTAAATACATACATATTATAGATAAATTACACCCAGACACAGAACAAATGATCATGCTCATCACAAAACTATTTGTCCTGGGTGGGAATCGAACCCACGACCTCTGGTTCAACAGTCAGGGTCACCAACCACTAGACCAACAGGACTGTATCTGAGAAATATCTCAAATACATTCCATTTTTCTCTGAGAGTGTCTGACGAACACTCTCAGAGGAAAATGGACTGTAAACGAGCCGGATTCAAATTAAAAACATTAATTGTCCAAAGGTAATATTTATTTACAAAAATACAAAAAGTTTATGATTTTTCACAATCGGTGTCAATTTTTCGGCCATTTCCTCGTGGCCATACTAGGTTGCCAAACATGTTAGGCCACGAGGAAACTTAATTCCTCGTAGCCAAACTCTACATCTTACTGATAGTTTCGCTTAATTATCATCCGCCTGTATAAAGAAAAAACTCTTTTGTGACTTAATCCTAACGAGTTTATATTATATTATGTCAATTACCTACTTATTATCCGACTTAAAAAAGTAGGAGGGTCTATGTTCGGCTGTATGTATTTTTTCCAAACGACTTCAAAAATTTTTTTTTTGTTAGAAAGTATGTTCCCCAGGTGGTCCCATTGTCACCAAGTCCGAATCTGCTGATGGTATCTGAGGGAAAACGAGGGAAACCCTCAGAAATTAGGGGCAGATGTAGTGCTTGTTGATTTTCTTGAAATTAAGCAACATTGACGTTTATAGATGACGAATGTTATTGTTATTAACCGAATTAAAAAAAGGAGGTTTTACATTCAGTTTTTTGTATCTTTTTTAATCCCCGACGGAAAAAGAGGGGTGTTATGAGTTTGACATGTCTGTGTGTCTGTGTATCTATGACTGGCATCGTACTTCCCAAACGAATGGACCGATTTAAGTGCATTTTTTTTTGTTTGAAAGGTGACTTGATCGAGTGTTCTTAGACATAAAAATCTGTTCAGCTCTTTTCTAATCATTAACGGGATTTTCAAGTAGGGGGTATTTTATTTTTTTAATTTGTGATTATATATAACTTAATCAATCAAGTGTAGCAAGTTGCTAGATAAACTAAACATCTTCCCATCTTATCTAAGTAAAGTATCGGGCTTGTTAATATAAAGTTAATATAATCTAACGAACTACATTTCGGTAATTAACATTATAGATAGTGATATTCTAAACAACGTATCTACTCAGTATCTAAAAAAAGTTGAACCGACTTCAAACAGCACTAAGAAAGGGTACTAAAAAAGTAAAAAATAATATAATCGATTTCGAACTTAATTGAAAAAACTACATAAATGTGACATTTTAAAAATAATAGGTAACGTTATAAAGGCATTAGAGACCTAAGGCAAATTACGCTAAGAATGAAATCAACATGGCAATAAAAATATGAGAGATAAATCTGAAAGAACAGATGTGCTTATTCTACAATTGCATATGGAAACCACAAAATATTTGAAAGACAAAGGTCTGGACCTTAAACAACAATTGCCGGTTTCACCAAATATAAAAACGGCTTTGATTCCGAACAAGAAAGAAGTTACTTTAAATGCGTATCATACGTGAAAGTTCCCTAACCACACCAATGAACCGGCATATAAAGCGTTATTTAATATGATAAAATCACATCTACCCAACTCGTCTCCGAGAAAATTTCATCTTGATTTTGAATCAACGGCCATCAACGCCAACAAATAATAAAAAATATTTCCCGAAGCTGAGATTAAAAATTGTTTTTACCATTTCAATAACAGTCTTTGGAAAATGGCTAAAAACCTAAAAATTAAGTTAAAACGCGAATCGCACAGCTCTGGAAGCACTGCCTCAGGAAGAAATTAAGGAAGGTTGGTTCTATATTAATTCGGACGATTAGGCGGTCTGTGACAGTTTCTTAAAATGTCCCCGTCTGGATATGACTAATTCTGTATTTGACCACTTCTTGGTACGCCCAGTTCTAAGTAAAGCCTGCTTCTGTTTTTTGATCATTTCGTGTTATGACTACAAGTACAACGTGAACAAAAAAAAAAACAAAAGATTTTAGACTAATTTATATTAATATAACATTTTAACAAAAAATATTCTTTTGACAACAAAACAACAACTTGTTAAAATGTCGCCTTTTGGAGATGACTAAATTCTGCATTTGAACAATCGAGAAAAGGTATTTAGTATTCAATAAGTGTATCGAATTCAAATTCAAATTCAAAATTATTTATTTCAAGTAATTCTCAGGAGGAGTCAGTCAGTATAAGTCGGTCGTGAAGCTAGTTGACTGTTCCAAAACGTAGCTCCTATGGAGAAGAACAGGCAAGAAACTCCAAGGACACTCTTTTCCAACATGTTTTTTTTTACAAAGTTATTTGTTACATTGCTTTTAAGCGCAATTTAATGTGAGGACAATCGCAATTTGTAACATATTACTTAAAAAAATCGATTTTAGAAATCCCGTTTTTTTTAACTTTTCTAAATTTTTTTTCAATTCTGCGTCGAATTTTACATCTACGGCCTTTTGATTTTTTTGTAGACTAATCAAGAAGTTTATTTTTATTATGTGGTCGTAATATATTGCCTCCTTGATTGACCGTAATGACTTGATTAGTTTGGCTAGGAGGAATTAAATTTCCTCGTGGCCTAACTGGTTTGACAACCTAGTTCGGCCACGAGGTAAAAAAATACTATACAGTGTGATATTATTTGTAGTTTGGCTACGAGGAATTAAGTTTCCTCGTGGCCTAACTAGTTTGGCAACCTAATTAGGCCACGAGGAAATGGCCAATTTTTCAGGTTTATACTAGAATATTTAGCACAATTTCCCCAGTTAGAAAACGTAAGAACGCGATTTGAATAAACTATTCTAGAAATAATGCAAACTGAAATACAATTAACACGACTATAAGTTCACTACAGACGAGTTATATTCGTTTAATGCATTTTTTAATTTTTTTTATTATAGAATAGTAGTAACGTGGGTCACACATTACTAGTATTTTGTTAAGTTAAGTGCTTGTGTTAGGAGTAGGTTAACGTCGGTAGTGCACTGGGTGTGGTTCGAACCCACAACCACGTGATCGCAAGTCCGACGCCTCAGCCATTACGCTACGTTTAATACATTGTACTCAGCCTGTAGTATGGTAGCATTAAATTAAATTAAAATAAAATATAAATCAAATGATAATTAATTAGTCAAAAACGTCTTCTGAACAAATAAGACTTTCTTTACCTAAATTGCATTTGTTTTAATTCGACAGACAGTTCGAAAACTGGATCACTTTTTACGATATATTTCTTTCGTTAGTATACCAACGTGATTTCGAAGACATCGATAAATTCCATTACACACGACAATGTGTTAAAGGCCCAGCATTAAATATTGTAAAGCAATTATAATTATGTACTTACACGGGAATTAACGCGACCACAAAAAGATATTACATACCTTTGAATTGCCTGTATAAGTACATAATAAAAATTATCATGGAACGCGAAAGTTTAAAAGTTAGTATTGTTACAGAATACATAATAGTACCAGTATTGTAAAGATATTACCGATTACCGCTATTAATTACCCACTTGTTTGGCAGAGTTTAGTCGATAAATATCGAGATACTCAGGCGTTGGTAGCAATAATTTGTTTTATAAATATTACTATTTACTCTGCTAGTTAAAACGTGGAAGGCAATTGAGGCTTTAAAAGTTGATAATCTGTCATTTAGCATTGCGACGAGCACAACACTAGAAAACCACTTCAGGAAAGTCGTGATCAAGACACCTTACCGACTTTACCAGAATTACCTTCTTTCGTAAATAATCAAATTAACTTTAATTTGATTATTTACGAAAGAAGGTAATTAGTTGGACGAAGTACTTACTTGGACGAACATATCGAGGGGTCTGAGGCGAATTGACTCAAGCGCCGTTTTGGTAAGTTTACAGGAGAGCAATCTTAAGTAAAATATTTTGGAAAAGAAATTATTACCTGCAAACTATTTATTTCGTTGAATTATAATTGGAAGTCAATGTCACTACAATTAAAAGTATATTTTATGAGTTTTTATGTATTGTGTATCGATTTAGATGTATTATTATTATATTAAAATAAGTCTTATTATAATTATAACATCTATTATCCTGTAACAAACTGTACATAAATTGATATGATTTGATTTGTCGGTTAAATCAAAACCTCCTATTTTCTGGTTAAGGTAAAATTATTCAAGTACATGGAAATTTAGAAACAGATCAAGGAAAACAGATTTATGCACCATATTATAATGACATTAATCGAGGTTAAAAAACTTAAATCACCAGAAATTCGGTCAATCTAGAATAAATAATTTATGTACAAGATTTAAGAAAATTAGGATATGGTAAAACAATTTAACAGCAAAACCTGAATATTTTAGAAACAGAAAAATAAATTATAATACAATTTTAGTTGTGAACTTTAGTTAATATAAAAAATCTAACTTTAGAGATTATGATATTTGAGCTATTGTTTAAAATAAGATTGAACATCTTTGAAAAGCACTTAAAAGAAAAAGAAATAGTTAAATTAAAGAATATTATAATGATAAATCAGCGTTTATACCAAATCTTAACCATTTATTTATCAAACTAAGTGGCGACATGCATATGGTCTACTTTTGATCTCATTTAAAATTGACAAAAACAATATTACGAGTATTTTTATTTGAATTGGCCTTATTGTATTGATTTTTAGTGAAAGGTGTAACCCGCGATATTGTAAGCTTAAAATATTACAACATTAACCTTTCATTTTATAATATGATTTATAAGAAGGAATTGGAACATTTTGGAATATGAAAGTCATTCGTAAACTGGCAGCCAACTTGTAAAAAAAAAATTATTAGATGTAGTATTTTATTTTCTCTTCACAAATGGAAGAAGATTTTCTGGAAACTCGGTTTAAACAACGCAGAAAAATTCGCTGACAGCAACGATGTATATAACTCAATATCGCCCAAAATGGCGCTTGAGTCAATTCGCCTCAGACCCCACGAATTATGTTTCGCGAACTGTTCCGCTATAAACGGAACGGAAACAATTTTTTTAATAATGAAAATTACTCTTCTAACAATAAATCGATTTCTGTGCCTTCCATGGTCGACCGTGTCCATCAACAATAATAAAAATTGTAACCAAAGTAAATTAATTTGTCCTCATTGTGATTTATAGGTGTGAATCGTTTCGTAACTTATTTGTGGACGCCAGAATTGACCCGTGTCAATTCCTGAAAATTATGCACTAATTGTCTAAAGGCTAATCAGGATGTCTCGTTCTGTAAAAGTACAATGAATTGTGGTGTATGTTCACTACTTCATCACCACTTATTACAAACACAGTGTCATAAGAACCTCATTTTTGTTGCATGTAGTTATTTAAAAAAATTAAAGATTTTATCATTTCAAACGCAAGAGTAGAGCTCCCGCTTTGATATACATATCTAGCAGTTTTTTTTTATAAAAAAAAGTGTGTGTCTGCAATTCACACAAGACAGAAGAGAAACTTCTAAATGAATTAACCAACCAATTTAAATACGCAAATGCACAAAAATTATACACGTGAATGACACAAGAAGGCTTCGTAGTACGCAGGTGAAAAGACACGTGCTAGCATACGAAGATTATAAGAAACACTGTATACTTGTTTTCTATCTCATTCTCTCGCAGGCGAAATCATAATGTATTGTGTCTATCTCTTTTTAGTGTGAGTTTCCCGTTTCATCGAAATTCAAATCAGAACGATTCTAAAGAAGTTTCACTTAAAACATCCCAAAGTATCACTTTGAGCACCTGCCGAAAACTAATAAAAACTGAACTAAAAACTAAGCGTTTTATAATCCTTTTCTCTTACATTAGTAATGGCGCAGTAATTTGTAAAATTATACAATTAACTATACAAATTTCTACAATTTTTGAAGGAACTACGATGTGCTGATAAATAAAAAATAGTATTTTTTTCTGGCATAAAGACGTACTTATTAGGTAAGGAGTTTTCACGGAACGATTCCTTACACCATCCTCCATAAGCACCATTAATATCCTTACCTACTTCCGTTTTATCTACAATTTATTATAGATATCATTTTATATCGGATTTTCAGGGTTGTCACTTTGTACACGACACAAATATTGTGGATTCTAATATTATTGCCAAATTTATGAATTATGATTAATTATTAAGAATCTGATTATAGACTAACACCTAAATTATTTTATTTTATTTATGTCATAGTAAGGTAGTTATATCCGTGATATAATTAGCAGTTTATAACTGTCTTACTAGGATTATAATAATGATATGCGCATAGGGGCCCTGGTCGAAGAAGCAGTATCCCGTGGTGAGGTGATGTTGGCGGTGTCTCTCGACATCGCCAACGCATTCAACACCTTGCCCTGGAGTGGCATCAGAGAGGCGCTCGTTTTCCACGGAGTGCCTCCTTACCTTCGCCATATTGTCGGAGCCTACGGAGAGACCGTAATTTACCCAAGTCGGGCAGGATATAATCGGCGAGAGATGTTGTGCGGTGTTCCACAAGGTTCGATGTAAGGGCCATTCTTGTTCTTGGCTTGGCGTCAAATTTTATAATTATATTTGTTTAAAGAGTGCAGGGACAGAATTTTATGTAATTTATTGTAAAGATATGGTAGAAAGATGAAAAACCTATGACTAAATGGAGTCCTAAGTGAGGTTAGGCTGAAGCGACTATATAGTTGCGGCGAGTGGATTCTGGAGATTAGTTGGAAATGGAGTGTTGTTTGATTACAGTGGCTAGTACGAATAACTGCCGCACAGCTAGCACTTGGCGATACTCATAGAGCTTGATTGTGGGGTAAAGACGTGATTTATAGCAACATACCCTACAAACAGCCTTCTGCGCACGTTCGATCTGTATAAAGTGAGTTTTGGCAGCTCCGCCCTAGGTAGAAATGCAATAAGTTAGGATTGATTGGCACTGCTTGGTAAACCATTTTCAAGACATTTGTATCTGCTGAGTGTAGTAGTTGTTTAAAGATATATAGATGAGCTTGCGCAATCTATTTGATAGGTGTACTATAATCTATATTCTCTGAATGTGAGGTTGCAGTCGGAATGTTGTAGAGATTGACAATATGGGTGTTATTGCTACTGTTATTGGATTGGATTAATTCAGCACTGACATTCAGTGAGCCAGCTAGTGAGATAGTTTTGTTACGGATCGAGAAATTTAATAATTTTGTTTTTGCCAAGTTCAAAGTTAGCAGGTTGTTTTTTAGCCATTTGCTAACCGTGTCAAAACCTTTTTGAGAGAGGCGATAAGTTTCTGCCCAGGTTTCTGCTGTAAATACAAGTGCTGTATCGAAAATATTGCACCATCTTCCAGACTGAGGTTACACAGATCATTCATATAAATCAAAAACAAGCTCGGACCATGAATACTGCCCTGGAGCATAAAAAAGGCAACAGGTAAGTTAAAACTAAGATGAGTCTCAATCTTAGTAGACTAAGTTCTGCCGGTAAGGTAGCTTTGAAAAAGGGATAGTTGGATTCCGCGTATACCCAGGGATTCGAGTTTAGACGTTAGGATGGGAACCGAGACCGTGTCGATGGCTAAAATAAATAAATCTGGAAATACTGTAAGAATATGGCAATCTTGTCAAAATATGAGCTTAATGAACATCGAGGTCATGTATATTCTTAAATTTTAAATAACTCTAAGGTATACATTATCTAACTAGCCCCGCAGTTTCACCCGCTTGTCAATCATAAAGTTACTGCGCTGCTCTTAAGTTTTTTTCAAATTTGACTGGTAGTTCTATAGATTAGCTCGTTCAACCAAAAAAACGACGCTCTAGAGCTTTATTTTTAGTATGAATTTTTCCACATTTTCTTGAATAAATTTAATAATAATATAACTGGATGAAGTTAAAACGTCTTGGACAATGTGTATCGATCTAGCGGGGCCACTCGAGCTAGACCGAAAAAACTTGTGGCAATGCTTTGTTTGTTCAATGTACCTCACAAATTTATTAACAAGATTCAATGTACCTCATTACTCATCAATGCGGGAAATATTTGTTTTGTTGATCTTAACCTTACCTAGCGCCTGCTACCTACTATTATCATTATTTTGTATTTAAAATAAAATGTAGAAAAACCGCGAAAACTTTGGTAATAGTAAAGAACTCTAAAGTACATTGGTGATACATAACAATGGTGTACTTTTTGTGCACCTATGAATTTAAATTACAAAAGGGCCCTGCTGGGCAGACAACATTTGCTTGCTGGATTTCTCCTGTTCTGTTAAAGATCCCTTGGAGTTAATACATGAATTGAGAGGTAGATTGGCACAACTTACGATCAGTATTATTTTTATGTATTTAGAGCGTAATACAAACGCGGGCCCCGCTGGATGGATCAGGCGATTAATTGTAATTTCTATCAAAATAGTTGAGGTACCTACATTGACTCTTATTAATAAATTCGTTAGGTACATTGAACAAACAAAGCATTGCCACTAGTTTTTTCGGTCTAGTTCGAGTGGCCCCGCTAGATTGATACACATTCTTCGACATTACGTTATTGTCACTTCAATTAGTAAATTAAACCTAATTAGTAAATTAAATGAAACCTTTGTAGTAACAAAGGTTTCATTTAACTACGATAAATGTATAAAATATTGTCTAAAGTTATCTTTTCAGTTTAATGGTATCGTTTCGGTCTGCTAACGCTTTTGACGTTTAAATTAAAATCCCAGTTCGGGCCTTTGTCTTCACTTTCTAGTAATTGAGTATTTACTTTGGAAAAATCTGTTATAAACTTCAAATTTAAGTGAAGAATCATTGATAAATGGGAACAGATTCATTTATTTTCAGTTGGTTTTATCTTATTTGAAAACTGAAAAACTAAGGGCTACATACTATTTTTGTTGTTAATATAATTTGAAGTTTGTACGTGTTTTACACTAGCGCATTGTATAGTGCTAAACCTTAGTTACTTGTACATATGTGTAGAGCATCGTAATGATTGCATAACAAAAGCAAGATTAAAAATATTTCAAGAGTAATGCTTACAAATTCAATCAAAAAAATTTTAAACCTTTATTTTGGTTAGTAAATGAATACGGGGAATAAAAAGAGTGAACTTTTTATTTCTAGTTTTCATTAGGGTCGTGTTGTAGACTACTACCGGGGTCCATAGGTAGCGGATAATGGATCGGCGGTGAGATATCATCGTTAGCTGCATTAGTAGCCCCCGACCACGCAACAACAAGCTGCTTTGGGCTCACGGACGAGAACGTCCACTAGAGGTCAAATCAGGACAATCGGTATTAGCGCAGGATATCTATTACTGCTATGTTGATTTACTTACAGCATCCAATTAAGTATGACCAAGAATTGAAAACGCCTAATCCTACATTTGTAATGCCAAAAAAGAATAAGTTTTAAGATCATATTTTCAAAAAGAGGTGACTTATTATTTTTTATATTTCTAACGTTACGATTAATTATTTAGTAAGAAAAATTAAAAGACTATTAGTAAACTAAATTCATATGATACTCTTTGTGAATACAAAAGACTGATTAAAACTATTACCGCAGATAGAGATTAGAAAATTATATTTTTAGTTAACTAGTAGAGTACAAAAGTACAAAGTTTTACCAAATATTGATTTTTTTTTTATGTTTCTGGACCTTTTATTAATAAATAAGTAACCGAACTGGTGAAATAATTAGGCAATTAATAGTAAGTAAGGCGTTGTTGATTTTTGTGTTTTTAATAAAAAGTTGATTTTAACCAAAATAAAGTTTATTATTTTGAATTCCATAAAAAAACTATAAACTACGCAGGATCCCGCTGTAACGAAGTCAATCCAGCAAAAATCCCGCGAGATTGGAAACAGTGCAAGATTGCAATCCCTAGTGGTAGGTTAACTGTCTTATCCTCTACCCTTACCTAACATGAATCGCACAAAGAAAGTCAGGCCCTAAGTGCCCGGTGTCTCCAGTGGGAACGACGCCGATGACAATGGGCAGACTTTTCCTGGAGCAGGGGGCGCATACAATCCCCGGGTGAGAACTCATAACTGTCAGACAACTTTGGCTAGTTATAAGGATACTGAAAATTTCAACATTTTAACCCTTAATGCTCGCACATTGCGCACTGAGGAAAGACTTATTGAGCTAGAGAATTCATTAACACAAGTGAAATGGGACATCATAGGTCTAGCCGATATTGTGTAGGATTTTTAATAAACAAGAAGTGGTAACACAATATTAAGGCATTTATCTCATATTCAGATCGGGTTACTTTGTTAAAATTTCAAATAAATCGCACAAAAACCCTAACCATCGTACTGGTATACGCACCAACCTCGTAACACACCGACGAAGAAGTTGAGGAATACTATAACCTCCTTAACAGTGCTTGTGATGACCATAGAGGTATCTGGACAATGGTCTTGGGTGACTTTAATGCAAAAATTAGGCACAAGATTACCTTTCAATAATCACAACATCCTCGGGCCACGGCCTCGGGTCTTGGCACTAGGAATGACCGTGGCACGCTCCTTTTACAATTTGCTTTTGGTCAAAACCTTGCAATAACAATAGTTTCTTTCGCAAAAAGCCCCAACGCCGTTGGACGTGGTATTCTCCAGACGGCTTCACAAGAAACGAAATAGATTTTAGTCTTTCATCTACTAAGCAGATAGTTAAAAACGTCGAAGTCCTTAACACTTTCCGATTTAGTTCAGACCATTGTCCACTCAGAATCAAAGTACAATTTAACTTTAGGATGCAGCGAATCCGAATGATCAACAACTCAATTAAACGTATTCACAAATCGGCGTTGATAGCTAATAGGGACTATTTTAGACTGGAATTGAAAAATAGTTTCAGCATGCTTAACGTGGATTTAGAAGACGTCGAAGAACAGTATAAAAATATTTCACAATATATTAAAACAGCAAGTCAAAAAATTCAAATATCCAAAACTAAAACTAAAAAACTAAGCACTTCCACCCGTAAACTAATTGAAGAACGTCAAATTTTAAAAAAACCACACACCGGCCTACAGCACAAAAGATAAGGAGGTTAAAAGAAAGATTCGAAAAGATATACGCAATACAACGTAGACTTAGTTAAGACCGCACTGGAGAAAAATCAGTCCCTCAAAATTGCAATGAGAGGTAGAGAAACAGGAAAATCAACATTTAGCAGAGTAAAAGACAAAAGGGACGTGAAACAGGGTGACATGGAAAAAAATCTCAGTATTTGCACAGACTATTATAAATCTCTCTATGCCGATAACACGGTTCCCCAACAAGCCACAGATGTTTACTCATGTTCTCAAAATATCCCGCCGATAACTGGGTACGAAGTTCATCACAAAGCCTGATGAGATACAGCAAAAGTCCTGGCGAAGACGGCATTACCTCCGAAGCCTTAAAAATTGGAGAACCAGTCCTTCTACCCAAAATTACGAACTTGTTTAAATAACCTATTTAACACAAAAAGGAGATAAATCAGACCTAGGAAACTACCGCCCCATGAGCCTTATTTCTCACCCCTATAAAGCGTTTATAAAAGTAATAGAAAATAGAATCTCCGGAAAGCTTGACCAACACCAACCTGCGGAACAGGCTGGCTTCCGACGCGGCCTCTCTACCACCGACCATCTTCACACTCTAAACCAAATTATTGAAAAACATAATGAGTTTAAACTCCCACTCTACCTAGCCTTCATAGACTATTCCAAGGCTTTCGACAGCCTTACACATTCCTCTATATTCAAAGCCTTACACGACCAGAATATAGAGCCCACATACATCCATTTACTTGAAAATATATACCGCAACAGCACCGCAGCCAGAAAACTACACAAACTTGGCCAATTCTTCCCCATTCACATAGAAGTTAATCAAGGAGACCCGCTATCTCCTAAGCTCTTCACATCGACTCTAGAAGAGGTATTTAGAAAGCTAGCAAGCTGCTGGAATATGAAGGGCATTGGCGTCGGTGAAAAAATCATCATCTGAACTAGGCACTGTGATCACTGAACTCAACCGAGCAAGCCTCGAGGTTGGATTGAAGATGAATATGTCGAAGACCAAGTTAATGACTAATAGCACGAAACGTAGGTTAGAAGTTGACAGTGCAGAAATCGAATACGTCCAAGAGTACATATATCTGGGCCAACTAGTCCAGGCAAGACAAGAAAAAGAAGTTGCCAGATGCACCGAAAACGCCTGGAAGAGCTATTGGTTCATGAAAGATTTAATGAAGGGTAACCTCCCTTTGTCTTTGAAGAAGAAGCTCATGGACGTATATATACTGCCCATCCTCGTGCTCAAACTTAGTCTTTGACTAAACATCAAAAGTCCACGCTCGGGGATTGCCAGCGAGTCATGGAGCGCAGTATCCTAGGAGTTCGGTTGTCAGACCGTATAAGGAACAGTATACTGCGCTCCAAAACTCAGATTACCGACGTTGGCCATAAGGCTGCAAGCACTAAAATGGGCTGGTCACATCTGCCGCATGCCGGACGAACTGTGGACAAAACTCAGTACCGAGGGGTGCCCACGTAACATTAAACGACGTCGTGGCAGGCCCATAAAGAGATAGCGGGATGAACTGGACGATTATTGGGAAGATTGGCGGCAGAAAGCTTTAAACCGTGAGGAGTGGAAGGAGGGTAGGGCGGTCTTTGCCCTGCAGTGGGACGACCATGGCTAATAATAAAAAATAATAAAATTCATTTATATTTCTGGCTGCCTAGTGTGAAATTTTTACATATTCACGTTAACTGCAATTTATATGGTAATATAGTAGTGACACAAGATTGACACAGAATGGCGCTTTAAAAAACCTTCAGTGCTTTAAAAAAGTATTTCATTACATGCATAAAGGCCCACTAAGTACCTACTTCTTTTCTTTCGAATTAGGAACCGTAAATGATTTAAATATTGATAAAGCCAGTATTAACTTTTCTATTTAGTTTAACAAAGAAGTTTGATGCATTACTGATGATAAGCTGCAAAAGTAGCTGAAAATTTTAATTTTACCAAACAATCAAGCGATTTAAGAATTTATCAAGCAAACTCGTTTTTGTACAAATTAACTATAATACTAGTGAACAGTTTTACATCTAGGTATGTTATAAATTATTCTAAAAGTTTTAAAATATAATGGTCTGCTTAATCTTGTTACAGGAATGTAAAGATTAAAAATAGTAGTAACAAAGTCAAAACTATTTGGACGTTTTTATTAATAGCTAAAATAAAATCGTTACCTATCCCTGATTTTAAACTGCATTTACACATTTCTTCACTGACACTTTATAAATAATCTCTAAGACTACTATTACACAATTTTGTAATTATGACAGCTGTTGTAGACTCATCTATTTAAAAAAAAGGCATAAGTATGTGTGTCTGTGTGGCTTAGGTAGGTATTTATAGTTATCAATCCTGTACAACCTATGGCGTATTTCATTTATATTTAATATCAATTAATAAAATACTTCTAATCCCTGGGGTAGTACTGTTTCAATTTCTCAGTCGATTTATAATTTATAAATTTAATGCTCCTAAAGTAGCTTGTATGGTAACCACCTGACTGACTTTTATGTATCAACCGTGTGATTGTCTCAACTTAGTACAATAAAAAAAAAATACAAGTTCAAATAAACGTGAGACATCTGGATTCTCAAATTGATTGTTGACACTGTGCTCACAGCACGATCGTTGGTGTGCCTAATCGTTTGTTAATGACACTGCTCATTACAACATCACTGCAGTGCGGCGTAAACAAAAGAGACTTTGAGGTATTCCAAATCCGAGCGGCTAGAAGCGATACCGAGCACCAAAGACATTGGTCACTAGATATGGAAAAGCTGACCACAAACTGCAAACCACTATTTTGTTACAGTATAATCATGAAATGAATGAAGAAATTAACAAACTGAACACAAAGCTATTTTTATAAGTTTTACAATTATGTATATTATTATAATATGTCACTCACTCAACACCATTAAACACATCAAATCACTTGGTCCATACCAAGTGATTTATAAGGCATTATTCACATTATCCAGCCAGTTTTATAAATGCCCAATATGAGTGAGCTATATGATAAAAACTGAAATTTATAAACATGTTGACCGGGCTGTTTGAATAATGTCTCCAACCTATTGGACAGAGTTATACAAATATATGTTTTATTCAATAGTTACATATAACATAACTTATTGTTAAAAAATCAAAATGGTAGGTGAATACGTATATTATTTATGTACTTAAATAAATAATAAAAACAAGTTTTTGTTTTTAAGTTTAGTCGGACTTCTCTTTGACAAGAAAAACCTGAACACTTGTGACGAAGCATTACATCGTGAGGTTTTAGTTGGATCGACGCCGACATACCATTACCGATATCATATCACTCTAATTTTATTTTGGGTTGTACAGTCTTTTTTATTTCAATAAGTCAGTCAAACACAACCTTTACCACCACATCAACTGGATTTTAGTCCGCGTTCTCCTGACGCCATTCTAACACACTTTCATTAAATTCATTCAGATACATTTTTTATAGTAATAACTAATTTTAACACACTTTAAAGTTAGTTTTTAATTCGAGTTATAAACCGTCATCAGATATCCCTCTTTTTATTAGCCTTTATTATGTTTTAATGTGTAGCAGCGCGTGTTTATAAATAATCATGTATGTTCTTGGCCCTAGCGCACTGCCTAGTGTACCTTAATTATCACATTGCCTAATAGTTATGTAAAAATATTCATAAGAGCCAGACAATGTGATAATTAATAAAATTTAAATAGGTACTAGCTCCATAGCCCAATTTTACTAGTAATTACTAGTAAAATTGGGCTATGTAGCTAGTATCTACCTTGAATAATGATTCATATTTCCCGGGCATTATAAATAGTGCACTGGTTTAATCACTTGGTCCATAACATACACACAACTAAAGTAATAAATATTATATACCTTATTAAGTGGTACGCTCTTAAATTATTTATAAACATAAATGACAAAAAGGTGCATATTAGCGTATTGAAATCTAAGTACATAAAATAATTTGCTAGAGTTAAATCTTAGTGATCTCCTTAATCAGTAGTTCTGTTACATAAATGCAGTCTCACACGAACTCTCAGACGCGTCAAAGCACATGCGCACATTATATCCCTACAAGTTAATCAAGTTATCTAGTAGTTATACCACCCAGGTGTTAGGAAAATGTGCATGATTAATTAATTTTTTATTTTCACATATTTCAAATATAAACTGTAATCAATAGGAGTGTCTATGATCTGCCATATCTTCATAGATGTATATCTTTGGCGAGGACGCAGTGGCATTCCTACGCTTCGACGGAAGCTATTAATGAAATTGGAATTGTCGCCGGCCCCGGAGCTCCTCGTTCTCCCCAATTGATTTTCATAGACAAGAATTGTCATTCCGCTAGAGAGCCGATTCCTCGGGGTCGGCAATTGTCGTGATATGAAAAGCAGGTGGATCGACCTTTCGTGACTGGAATACTAAACACCTTGATATCATCTCATTCTAGACGCCACCAAAGGTTAAAATATCTCCGTATCCTCCTTTGGTATTCTTTTTAAATCCATTTCATTTCAGTTTTTAATTTACTTTGCTTTCTCTTGGGATCCGCGCTGTTGCTTTGTCTTTAATGATTAAGTGAAACATTTTGTATTGCAATATTGTAGTATTTTTTTATTTATTAATACAAGATACTCGTTTTACGATAACGCCATGTTTATAAAAGTAAAATTGAACTGTTGTCGGTGTCGAATCACGGGATTAAGTATTAAATGTATAACCGAAAAATAATGATTCGATAAAACAGTCATTATAATATAGGTCAGAATAATGCACTTTTTGTTTTAACCTGTGAACCAAATTTTACTACTCTATAGTGTACTACTACTGTACTACTGTAAATTGTGGCTTAGAATACTAATTCTAAGCCACAATTTAATTTTCTGTCTTGTAATTCCATGGTGACAAGTGTGACAACAGAGTAATTGTGGGTTAGTAAAGGCAGCTTTCGTCCAAAATTCCTCAGATCTGAAAACAAAGATTTTCGACCAGTGTGTGATACCATATCCCAACGGATCAGCAAGTTAAAGCCGATGGGTCTAAAAAGTTCTGGAGTGGAGACCACGGAGCAGAAAGCGCAGCGTAGGATGTCCACCAATAAAATGGACAGATGACCTTATAAAGATCGCAGATCGATGGCTGATGCAGGCCGCTTCCAACCGGTCTTCGTGGAAGTCATTGAGGCCTTTGTCAAGCAGTGTCCTAAGGCTGAAATGATGATGATGAAAGCGTATTTATATTTTCTTCTCATCAATCCCTACGTGATTTTTCTTTACACTTCGTTCATATTTTATTATTTCTGCTCACATCTCTCACGTATCCACATTATAAATTTATTAGAAGTTTAGAGCGTTACGTAGAAGATTTTAAAATAGGTAATGCGATGGCTAAGTGGCTATGCCTCAGATAAAAAATCGATATTGCGATTTCGTATTACATTCGTAATATTGTTATTAATAGAAGTTTCAAAATTTCACCCACTTCATCGTATCTCACGACGAAGGATTAAATGGAGTGACATCTAAGAATGCAATTATTTGGAGGTATGTGTTCCAGCAAAGAGAATAATACTAATAAGATAATAATAATAACTTCACACACTCACACGGCCGTCTGATCCCAAACTAGGCAGAGCCTGTATTGTGGTAATCTACCAACCATTTTCTGTTGTTTTATGTAAATGGGTAAATAGTTATATGTATAAATATAGAGTAGAGTGAGTGAAGAGAAGTAAAAAATGCATGCATACGATGTTTGCTTATAAATGGTTGTACTTTTAGAATAAACCTATATATTTAGGTATGAAAATCATAAATGTAACCACAGTCACCAAAACAAATAAATAAATAAATAACTAGACTGCTTATAAACATACTTATATATTTCTAAATACATACATATTACTGGGTAGTATTCTAATCCACAATTTCTCTCTTGTAATTCCATGGTGACAACAGAGTTTACACATAACAGTGGACTAGAATAAGCTGATTGATGATACATATTATAGATAAATTACACCCTGACAGAAGAAATGATCATGCTCATCACACAATTATTTGTCCTGGGTGAGAATCGAACCCACGACCTCTGGCTCAGCACTCAGGGTCACTAACCACTAAACCAACAGGCCAGTCAATATGAGAAATGAGAAAGAATGTTTTAAGATCGAATCGATTGAATACCTTACTAACAAAAGAGGTTAGCAGACGTAACCTCTTAGACTTCGAAATTACTAGGGCGCGTCTCTCTTCTCTGAATTAGATTGTTTTTATAGACATGACTTGTCCCAGACGCTAGAGAATTGAGACCACAGTCTACAAGCTGCATTAGTATTTCCCTAATTTGACTTCTATTAACATGTAAATAGCTTTAGATTTGCTTTATTTATGATTTAAACAAAAGAAAACATCTCTTGGTGTTCTGGCACATAAGTTAAGATAAATAAAAGGGCGGATACAAGATAATAAAACTTGACATGTGATAAATTGTTTATCGTCAGTGAACAGCAATAAAAGTTCTTATAGAGGCCTCAACTTGGGGAAAGTGAATATAGTAATGAATTATTGATCTGACATATATTGAATTTGGGAGGGACCGCAACACGGCGCTGGCGCGTCTGGCGCGGTGCAAGTTTACCACAAAATTTACATAAGTTGATAATTTCGGATGCGAGCGACACTGCTCATTCCCAGTTTTTTCGTAGTTATGCAAACATTTGCTTTCTCTAATCGCACCATTTACAAACGGGTTCGTAATACGCTCAGCTTATGCCTATCAAAGCTTTTAACCTTAATATCCTATGAAACCTATAGCTGGTATTTTATTAAAGTTTACTTATGGTTTATGGCGGGTCGACATTTTGTTTGTTTAAACTTGTTAACGAGTACTACGTAACACTATTTTACTTAGATAAGAAATTTTAATCAGAATCTGACGGTGAGGGTTTTAAAACAGTCCGCAGTAGTCAACAACGACCAGCTAAGTTTTAGTTAGTTTCACCCAAGTTACTTCCTATTACTAAAAATATATATGAAAATGAATATTTATATTAGTTTTTTAGATTTTTTTTAGCAATAGGAAGTAACTATAAATATATATACATAAATGTGTATTTATGTCTGCTTGTTTCATTTAGAAAACTTCTGAACTAATTATAAAGAAAGTCAAAAAGAAAGCTTGTGAGCTGGAGAAGTCTAAAGTCAACTTTAAATGTCAGAAAAATGTTTCTGAAGTATATGTAGGTAATGAATATGAGAAAGCCATGCGGATTTCAATAAAAAATAATGCCGATAACGAACACAGCCTTATCAATAGTTTGAAAAACAAGTATAGATTTGTAGCGGGTCTGCTACAAATCTATACTTACCGTACCCAGAATTATTTATTCGCATAATATTACTTTTATGTATTTATGCGTACCGCTCACATCTGTATTCATTGTATCTTTAGGTAGGTGAAGGCTCAAAACGACATCATTTTAAATAATATTAAACATTTCTTTTTTTCCCTTTTGTAGTGTAGTTATAATTACAATACATTTTTAAAATTATAAAATACAACGCGTACTTATTTAATTTTATCATCTTTTTTGGTACATTTTGGTACCAAATGGTAGCGGCATTATAGGACTATAGGTCTATTATATCATCTATCTATGACAGTAACATCTTAGCTATCTATACCAAAGAGTAAACAAACATTATGTCATTTAGTAAGCAACCATAATACGTCATGGAATTGACAGAGAAGTAATATCTTAAGAGTCACACAGGTTTTTGTCTATTTTTGGGTGCACAGTTTTTCGGTTGACTTTTCCGTGCCGGTTGCTGTGGGGTGCCGACCAAGAATGTAACCCCCCCCTCTCTTCCCGTGGGTGCCGTAAGATTAGGTTCAGGGAAAAAATCGGAAGACGGGCAGCAGCGTCTACCGTAAAAGCACAAGATCCATCACTGGGCTCGTCAATCCGCCTGCCAAGCGTATTAGTAGTGGCAAAACCTCAAATGAAAAGAAACAGAATGACCAGTCCCCGAGTCCCCGGCAGTTCCACTATTCCTGGCTACGGTAGCGGTCACGGTAACGGTGGAGCTAGGGCTAAGAAACCCCGGCAGATGTCCGGCTACCAACCCCTCCGATGACAACTGGCCCTGGTAACACACAAAATTCGTACTTTGAGAACTGATGAAAAGATTATTGAGCTGGAAGAAGAAATGAGTTTAGTTTTATCTGAAGTCCTTCGAGAGGGAAAGGACGCGATAACCCTAGGGTCCAGTAACCTATTCTACTACCGAGAGGGCGACACTAGTCCCAAGGTGGTGCATACATACCTACTAACAAAACTCACTTCACTGTTATTATGGGGGATTTCAAAGCAAATGTGGCAATTTGTCATACACACTTTTACAGACGGTGGTTCATTTTGTTTTTAGGGTCCCGTACCTCAAAAAGTAAAAAAGAAACCCTTATAAGATGACTCTATTGTCCGTCTGTCTGTCCGTGTGTCACCACCGATTTTCTCAGGAACGGGTGAACCTAGCAAGTTGAAAATTATACCCGATACTGAGGTCTATAGTCCCTATTAGGTGTATAAAAATCAAGGTCCTGAGTCAACACGATAAAAAGATTGGGCAAATTTAGATTTTCGCGAAAACTTGTAAGTACCAAAATTAACCTTAATTATAAACTTTTTTTTTTCGGAATTTTCCCTTTACTTGTGCTGTAAGACCTTGCTTTTAATCTCATGATTTCTCAATTAAAAGAGATCACAACATGCAATAAATATAGTAGAGTCAGTTATACAATAAAAAGTAACATTATCACATAATTTGACAGAGAAATTAAATTAAAATTAACAAAGAAATTAAATGAAACTAAATTAATTTGGAATACAATAATAATAACAGAAATAAAATAAGGTCACAAAAATATCTCAAATATGTAATAATAATAATAAAATTAATAGTAAATATATAGGTATGATGTTATTAAATGAGATAAATATTAAGAAAATCACAAATATCAGACACATGTCACAAAATACAAATGGTTTTAATAATTAAAAAAAGAGTGATAAGTAAATAAATCAAGGGGATTATATTCTTAATTTATTTAGGACGTTAACTCTCGCAGATGTAAACTAACAAAATATTTGTACTTAGAGAATTACAGAATATGTCAATGTCAACCGAGGTACCAGAAATATTGTTGTATAGGTATGAAAGTCGGAAAATCGACGAGTGTTCTTCAAACACCCACACTTTACTCTGATATTTATTGGGAACGTCGAAATAAAACAGCTAGGTTTCATCATATGTAAAAATCGAGTTTAGATAGATAGAGATTAGTCACACCCTGCTCCTCAGCGTATCAGTTTTCAAATGCGTGCGGTACCCAGTCAAATGGTTGTGACAATCCGATGAACAAATGGTGCACTTAACTTGAAAGTTTCCTCGATCTGTTGGTATGTCACACATTAGTCTTCCTTCAATGATTTTTATACAGCCTTAATGTTCTTATCGGTAGACACTTCTATCGGCCTGCCAGACCTTGCATCGTCCTCCAATTTAAAATTGCCGCGATTGAATTTAATTGCAAAAAAGTATCTCAGTGCACTACTCAGTTCCTCGAAACTTTTTTGTTTTAACTAATCAAAAATGTCAATGTCATAACGAGAGAAACCCGCTATTTTTATTTAGAAAATTAAATTAAGAATTTAACAAACGATTGCTTGCCTCCAAATTTGTTTTGTTTCAAATATTACTTCGAGTTTATCGAAATGACTTCAAATCACAATATAATGATATTTAGTTTGCACACGACAAATCTTATACAGCTCCTTACATAATTATGTATGTGTTTGTATCTGTATAGTTCTTAGTGGCAATTCCATATTTTCATTTACTTTTCATCAACACACACAAGCCCAATCTTTATTTAGTTAAATAAGAAATGTCCTTAAACACACTCAATGTAACCAAGACCGACGACGATTGCATTTACAACCAAAAACAGTTAAATGTGTCAGTCAACTGCACACTACAGTTTGTTAACCGATAGCAATATCGACTCATTGTTGTTTTTATCATCATACTGGTTTATGACGGCAGATTTTATCTATCAATTCAGGTGTCCCTTTAGAAACAGTAGTACTAGGGCCTTCATCGCTGGAGTCTCGGTTTCGAAAATTCCGAGTCTTTTTTCGTATTTTTGAGACTCGAGACTGCTACCTCCAGTCTCTTTTCAGAGAGACTTTTAAGATCAAGTAAAATATTATCATAATTCAAAAATCTACTAAACCATCAGTATTTTTTATTAGTTAAGTGAAACTTAGGACAGTCTGTGGAGATAGTAACCTGTTTTTTTTTTGTGCGTGGGGAATATCCCTCGGGCCGTCACCCCGCCGGGGTTTTCAGTGGGGCGGTTTGTCGGAATCGAAACGGTTAAAACCACACGGTGTGTCATACTGCGCCTAAAATAAGAGGGATCCGGGAACAGTCTTTATTAAGACAATCGGACCATCCTAGCACCTGCTCGTTAAAGCGCGGGCACCACCTTCGGGTAATAACCTCTTAATAAGACGACATCCAGGCACATGCAGACCCTGCCTCCTCGCCACTATATAGCCACTAAAATAGTATTTTTGTTACGCTTAAGGGGGCAAACGTGCAGACGGGTTACCTGATGGTAAATTACTACTACCGCTCATGGGCTTCTGCAACTCCAGAGACACAAGTGAGTTGCCGGCCTTTAAGGTATATAAACCACGATGATGATACTATGACAATTTAAACTTAGTAATGGAGCAACACTGTCAGTTATATCCTTTTTATACATATAAGCTACTACCTACAAATAATGTATATGTTTGTACATGTATCATATTTATCTTTGACTACATTTAAAATTATTTGTTTAAATGTTGCACCAGGCATACAACAATTTTGAATGGAATGACCCAGGCTGTTGCTTAATAATTCTCCAAAACCTTTACCAATATTTTCAGAAAATAGTAATTACTGATAATGGATAGTGCGATGTAAACTACTCACAGACCCTACTGGATTACACTGAGCAATGTTAGAGGTTTCCTGCATAGAGACACTGACCTGTATGTCCTCAGTGAGTGAAAACTGAGATATTGAATTATATTGACCATCTGTACAACACAATTTTTTAATAATTTAATTAAATTTAATGTATTTCTTAAATTTATTGTACCTGGTTTGTTAAATATTGTTGTACCTTAATATTGGCTCTTGCTCAGTAAGGTCAATAGTGACTAGTGATTGCTAATTAGTATGGTTTGAACTAACATTTATCAACTCATTGTACAAATAATTTGTCTCAACAGTCCGAGTCTGTTAGTATAAGTTCCACTTCTAGGTAACTAACTTTACGTAGAGACTCTTCATACAGGTTACTGCAATGAGAGAAACTATCCGTAACTTTGCCTGCAGTTTATCCCGTTCCTCGATAACATCCAGATGTGATTGGTGTAATTCGGCAAACTCCCGTTTCAGTGTTTCGTTTTGTCAATCAAGGCCTTGACTTCTTCTTCGCTTTCCTCCTTTTCTTGAGGCAACTGTGCTGGCATTGGAGACTGGACGCCTTTAATTCCTTGAGAGCCGCCCTTAACTTAAACTCCAAATCCTGAGCGGTTGCCTTACGGGTCTGCATAGACATGGTGTGAGTACGATGGGTTCTGAAAGGAGAGTTAAGAAGCTGAGAGAAAGTATTCTATTCAAAAGTATTTTAAACAGTAAAGTGGAGATGAAATCTAAAGGTAAAGGATAGGAATACAAATTGAGACAAAGACTTTCTTTTTCTTTAAGAGCGTAACTTAGGTTACCTAAACCGAGATATAAAGGAAATATCTGCTAAGCGTTTGATACTGATTTTAGAGAACAAATGCAAACAGGTGTAAACCAAAAGGAAAAAAATGTAATAATTTAACAAAAGTGAGAATGTAGGTACACTATTAACTTTAAGAAACTGTGCCAGGACTGCGTTTCTTAAATCTTACAAAAAAAAACCAAATGTTATTTAACACGGCATGAGTAAAAGCTTATAAGATATTTAAAAAACGAATACTTCCCGTGTAAATCCAAGTTTGAACTTCGTTGGCCGTTAGAGGTTCCCGGCACGCAACCAAACACTGTTTTTAATAATGCTATTACTAGTAACCCGCCCCGGCTTCGCACGTGTAGCAGAGATATCTTCAACAATCATCAACATATTTCAATAAATTTACCTTTCTCATGAATCACTCTGTATATTAGTGAAAACCGCATGAAAATCCGTTCAGTAGTTTTTCAGTTTCTCGCGAACAGACAGACAGACAGACGCAGCGGGGGACTTTGTTTTATTACATGTAGTGATATAGATAACAATAATCGTGGTTATTTATAGTTTATGGACAATGTCTATTGTAATATTCATATAAATTAAAATTTATTTTCTTAAATTAACTAATTTTAAAATAAGAAGCAAATAATTGACATGTCACGATCAGTGTTGTTTAAAGTTATATGTATAATGTGTAAACATTTAGATAATAGATAAGTGTAATATCTATGGCTATTATCAGTACTCATGTACGTGATGAAATGATTATTTAATAAAATTGTAATAATTATGAAATACGTAGCGTAAAGCTCATCACACACTATACCGTCACAGTAACGGCACGGCTCCAACCCAGCAATGAAGTTGTCATTCAAATCTGAGCTTTAAAACGTGGTCGTATAAAACATTTCATAATGTCAAAATTAATAGTAAGCGCGCTTGCTGCAACCATACAACTCGACTCGCAGTCACCGCGCTGTAAGTTCGCGTACAGCGCGCGGTCCACGTGCTTACAATACAACGCGCAAACTCCGAGCCGCCAGCGAAAAAACTTCACGTCATGTCGCACATGAAGACCATGAAATTAGCTTGCACCTCACGGGCGGCGCGCGGACTGCGAGCTTGCACCTCACCGGCAACGCGTGGTAAAGCACGCTGCCGGCTAGCGGTAGCCTCAATTTCAGGCGACGCCGTGCTGAAGCTGTGCCGTTATAGTGTGTGATGACCTTAAGACGTTTGTCAGTTGCGTGGCAATACATGCGTATTCAATTTTTAATCTATGCTTAAAACTATGCAAAGTATAATTATTAAAATTTTAAGATGGACAAATCCTGGAAATTTCCTGTATAACCTTAACCTTTTTAGATAATAAGGATAAAACCTTTAACATTTAACAAAATAGCGACATTTTGAGTGCTCTAAAAGTAACCAGAATAGCTTTAAATCCAATTCAGTGAAGTCATTTGACCATAAACTAATATAAAATGAAAATTACTAGCCCTTTTAATTAACATTTCTGTTAAAATATTTCATATAACCGAATGATGAAAAGTCATTACAATATGTATTATTTTTATCAGGATTATTCTTCCTCACTGTTTTGTTCTGCATTGTGTATTTTTTTAGGCATAAAGTGTCGTCCGACGGTCGCTCATTAATTTGCTCCTTTCAGTTGTTTGCGATCAAACAATCGCCGGTCAGTGATCGAAGGACGGTGACTATAACGATTTGTTACATATTGTGTTGATATTTCATTTATCACGGTGATTCAATTTTCCTCGCAATTAATCACCCAACAATAGCGATGGACAGTGGGCGAACCGCTGGCTGAAAAGATAGAATTTTTTATAGTAGTCTAAATATAGATAGAGTAAACTTGTTGTGACTTGGGTGAATAATTATTATATCTGTATGAGTATAGAGCACATAAGAGCACATTTTTACCTTTTTAAAGCTTTACATTAGACATTCCTCGAAAAGATTACATTTATTGCAATAATATTACACGTGAATTACTAGATATTTAATATATTATGTTAATAGATATTTAATACCTTATAAAACTCTTAAGTTTCGCATGCTTATGAACGCTTAAGATTTTATGGTATGATGGTGTTCAGCCATTTTCACATTCGTATGCCGCGTAAATATTGCGTTGTAGGTATTTTAGACTTAGAATTTTAGGTACAAAGATTAATTAACCGTTAAACAGATAGCCTAATTTAGCAAGGCATTTAAATAAGCAGTAACTCTAGTTTACTATATCACTCGCCAGCATGTTAGTACAAGAAAAAAATTGCCAGAGGTCGCAGACAATTTAATATTTGTGAAATCACTGCTTTAAACAGAGAAACACATGTAAGTTAAAAACTTGCCAGAGGCACCCTTAAAGTAAAGAAGGATAGATCAATTAAATTTAAACTTACATTCTTTTTTTTCCGATGAATTAGTTTTGACCCACTTATTCTTAGACAAAATTGTACGTCATCGGAGTCACTACAACAGATTCCTGCTCAAGCTGATATACTATGGTGAAAAGCTAGTGCCAAAAATTTGTTGTTGAAGTTTTCAACATCAGGAACAAGCGGGAGTCCTGTTACTGTGTGCCTACATCTTTATGAAAGCTCGTTTGATCTGTTTTTAAACAAAATGTGAAGAATAAATATACTGGTAACAAGGAAATTACTTTTAACTCCTTTTATCGATATGGTGTACCACAATTTTAGGTTCAACGTTCAACAGAGTTGGAACCCCGTGAGTTATACTAAGAGGTATTTCTATATTCTAATAGACGAAAATAGTCCCTACTTTTTGAAGTGTATAAAAAAGCGTATTAGCTAATGACGGCCGTGCAGGCAGGCCTATGTCACTCGATCTACTTGCGCGCGCTAAATACCTACCGGCCGCTCGTCCGCCGGCGGACCTTATACGCAATCTCGCGCAGTGGGTATAGTCCAATCAATCTACGGATACACAGTGTTAATTTCCAGACAATTGAAGGCAGGAAAAAAAAATATCGTGTAGAACAATTAACTCTAAGGAAGATAGCGTTTTTTTGAAACGTTGAGCTCAAATCCGAAAAAGTTAAATTAGAAAGTTGTAGGTATAAAAATTATCTGTTTATTGATATGTTATGAAATATTGATTAGTACCTGAAACGTGGAGAAAAATGCAAATAACCGTAAAAAATCGTGATTTTTCATTTTTTTTTAACTTTTGTTGTCATCGATATTCTGTTGTTGCCATATGGCCCCTCGCACGATACGTACATACATACATACATCTGAATGACCTGAATTTAGTAAAGCAACCTAGAAAGTTTGTACTTAGTAAGAATATTGCTTTTAGCTGTCTGAAAATTCACATTCTTTTTTTGATGCGAAATTTTTACGTATATATAAGCGTAAAATTTCGATTTTTATAAAAAAAGTGTTATTTTACCTAATAGTTACGGAACCTTATATTTGCACATTTCTTTATTAGTTTTCTATGTCTTCCACTTATATAATTACGATGAAATTTAACCTAGTTCGAGCCCGCGGAAATAACAGACACTTTTGCAGCACATTCTATGGTCCTGTACTTTCAAATATTACGGGCATATAGCAAAATATTTGAAAGAAGGTAAATAATTTCCATTATGAAATCAACCACTAGTCGTTTATTGTAAAAAGGTTTATTGTTAAATATTGACAAAGAACACAAAAAGTGGGGAACCAGCTTCGCATGTGGCATAAACTTCTTATTCATTTTAATAAATATGCAAATACGTAAATATTTCAGGCGTGCTGTAATATACTTAGGAATAAGCTGACAATGGATTATGGTAACAACAATTACAAATAATATTTCATGAAAAAAGTTGTTAGATATTGGAGTCTGCCGTCGCCTAATGTAAATTGTAATATGGAATAAAATCCCTATACGTAGAAAATCAGAATACATTTTCAGAATAAAACTTAACATAAGCCATTTTCGTCACTAGAAAGACTAAAAGCAGCTATCTACGTTGGCCACAGGATAATTTTGTCATGGAAATTTCAAATCTCTCAGTACTCTGAAGCCTAATATCCAGCTCGCTTGGAAATCCGGCCTTTGCCTTTGCTGGAAGCCGTTGCACCCATTAACGGTGCTGTAAGGGATTTTTAGTAGTTATGTTCCGCCTCTAGATTCATCGCTTAATGTATGCAAAATGGCAACTTGGTAACATAATTTTAATACTTTCTAGATTATTTGGGACTGGTGCATATGTTCTGGCACTAACCTCAGTCGTCTTAAACCGTAACCCTGACGACTGGCTCATATTGGCGCTTTGAGGCTGGAAGAAAGATAATCTCTACCCCAAACCGTAGCTTTGATCGGTAAAGATCCGAATCTCCGATTATTCTCCGAAGAAGGTGATCTCAGGTAAGATTCCGTTACTAAAAAGTTTTATATGCACACTTCGTTCAACATAAATATATGTAAAAATAAATCATCGAACAATCTTTGTATGTTTATATATTTTTTTATAATTTCAGGTTATTACAATTTCTGTATTTATTCTTAATAAGAATAAGAATTTATTATGAATTTGATTCAAATATAATTTTTTACGTTATCTATACAGCTTTTATGAATTTAAAACCATATTTGTAATTAACGTACCTACCCAAAAACTCGTAAAAACATCTATTGCCATTTTAAATTTTTGCAAATCAAACATGAAATTTGTTTAAAGCTTAAAAAATGTTTTTGTAATTTTTCGCGAATTTTGGACTTATTTACACTTTGACCGGCTATTTTGTATCCGCCATTTTGAATTTTGTAAATCTAATATCAAATTCGTAATCAGCGTATCCAAAAACCCCTTAGACTAGATTTTCGTGATTTTTCCTCAACTAATTTTCAAAATATTTCATTGAACTACTAATTTTGCTCTTTTTTTGTTATTAATAAACTAATAGGGATTTAGTGTACAATGCCAACCGGTATATTTGAACTTTAACTTATTTAAAACATTTAAAACAGTTTTCATGGATTTTTATGAAATTACAAATTATTCTGAAACAATGCTACTTTTTTGACTACGTTTACTCCATAAGTAGATCCGACAATATTTACCCAAAAATCTCGAAAACGGATATAGATAAATATATTTTTCTAACGTGGTTAAAACACATTCAAAATTATCAAAATTTTTTTGAAATAATTCGAAAATGTAATTTTTTCAGATCCTACATTATGAATAGGGACATGCAAAATGTTGTTTTATATTGATATAACATGGTAACTCTAATTAATTTTCTTTGTGTATCCTAAATAAATGTTACGTAAAACATTTAAAACTTAATGAATTTCTGCCGACATTCGACCACCAGGCGATCTCTCTAGTATCTATTAAAACACCTTTTAAGACAATAAAGTATAATTTCAACCAAATTAAAAAAAATAAGAAAAAATATGCGTTTGGAAAGCGAGCGCATCTAAAAGCTTCTCTTATCTTTCTAAGGTTAAGGTCCCTCAAGCCACGTCACTCAACCTTGTTACTTCAAAATGGTGTGAGTAATTTTTATCGTGAATATTTTTAGTTTTAGAGTATTACAGAAAAATGTTTTGTAGTTTTAAATAATAAACTTGATAAGTGGTGGTTAAACACTGTACAGTGCTTAACACCCTATCGAAGACCGCGGTGATTCTGAAGTTGGACGGCTGGAATATAAATAGGAATCTACATTACTCTGCTTAAAACTGAATGTATATTGGTTTTAATATTACTAAGGTGGTGAAAAGCCTGCTTAAGGACGTTTGCAACCCCAGGGGTAACATAGACGACTTGCTCAACCCCTTAAAACTTTTTACTGTCACTTCGAAAAACCCAGTACTGAAGTGATTTAGGAAAAACAGGGCAGGAAAGCCTTAGCCTAAGCTTTCTACATGTTTGGCGTTCGAGGAATTAGCAATCAAGTATTCCTGGATTTACATTAGGTACAACTTATTGCTACAAAAATTTTAACATTTTGAATGCAAATGTTAAATAGTGTGAGGCCGAAACGTCATCGTTCGCTCGTGGCAATGTTGACATGTGCCATTATGAATTTTTATTTTTGAAATATTTTGGATTTCAGATCTTGTATTAAAATATTTGAAGTGATGTTCTACGTGGATTAGAAGTGATTTAAAGAAAGACGATCGAAATGAAGGCAGAAAAGGCTTGATATAGGAAGCGAAAGCAAGAAGAAGAAGAAAGAATAGATGTTGAAAAGATATTTTGCGATGATACTGGTGGTGACTGCAGCTTTTCGGTAATATTGCATAACAATCCTAATCACTACATATTATAAAAGAATCTTCTGATTGTAATAAATTGCTCCTGACTGTAATAGTTAAAAGCTAGACGGAGGTAGAGAGGTAGACCTACTAGTAGTACTCGGGAGTATATCGCCCTTTATGCACATAGTTCTGAATTAAAAAAAAAACAACTTAGGTAGTTGTTAAAAATCAAATTTTATTCGTCTAGAATTTTAATTTAATCAAATATATCAATTTCACACTGTTTTATGATATACCATTATAAGTTGTGATATCGATGCTTGAAATTTTATGTCAACTGTGGATTTTTTTTATTTAAAAGTACTAAATTCACAGGTCTGAATTTTCTAAAATAATTTTTTCTATTTTTTTGATTGCATGTGTATATGTATATATTAGATAAACCTTTCAAATATGTGATCCAATCATATTTTCTTTTTTTAAATACATTTTTCATTTTACAATGATTTTTACGAAATAATCGTAATATCATGCATTGTCCGAGGGGAAACTACATGCACGATTATTTAAGTACTTAAAAAATTATTCAAATACACGTAATACTTTAAGAAAATGTTACTTTTTCACCTCCATTTGGTTTCGTATGATTAGCTTTTTGCAATCAAAAGTTATAGCGCTCCCGCGAGCCTATTCCAGCGATTGCGGCGGTCAGCGCAGCGTCATTTGAGACCTCAGTTAACAAATTTCTGCTCGCTCCAATGTAATGCGCAAAATACATGTTATATGTGTCTCCTTCGTTAAATTGCCCGTTCTTTCTTCTTATTTTTCTTTCTTCTTTCCCGTTATTTGTAAAAAACCGTATTTTTTGCACTTATATTGTTTAATAAAAGAAAGGAAGCGGACAGGTTTTGTCAGTAGACTTTTAACTACGTTATTCTAGCATACTTGAAGAATATTTTTCAACAAAGTCTAATTGGTTACAAATTTTTCCGAAGTGAAAATCTTCATTTACTCCACTTTCAGTGTTCCAGATGACTACCTAATATCTGACAGTTGCTACCATCTTGTCGGTGGTTGGTATTAAACGCAAGTTGTTTTAACAAAATGACAAGTAATGGAGCACGTAAGTTTTGAATAATGTTTCCCATTTAGATGATGACGTACTCGTATATGCAGCGCTAAAGGAGAGTCACATAGATAAATATCACCTTTTTACTATAAAATTATATTAAACTAGGTTGTAATCCAACTCGCCAAGTAACAAAGTAAGTAGTGGTAGATACTACAATGTTAATAGTACTGTTAAGATGTTTTAGTATGATATATACAACAAACAACATTATTGGCCATATTTACTGTGCTTAAAATGTAGTATACCCTTTACCAATATTATTATAGTATCGTATATTATCGTAAATGGCACATCCAACATTTTTGTATCTTCTTACAACCGATAAAAATGTAGCATGTAGCACTTACTTCATACCGAATCTTAAAATGACAGTAAATAATGTCGCATGTGATTTATTTCTACGGTTTTTTATTATTTACTTGATTTTTTATTAATGTAATTAAAATAATACAAATTTAAATATTATTATAACAATATTACAAAAATTAACAAAGTTATTAACGAAAATGTCTTTAATTGCCTCTGTTGAAAAGTACATCAATTACAGTTACTACATTGTTAATAAAGACATGCGATTTATTAAATAAAATAAAAATGTACATTAGCTTGCTTACTACTTGTGACGCCTACTACACTATATATAAAAGCCAAGAGCAATAAAGTGGACGGAACGTTGGTTGAAAACGGTATAAATTGTTAAGCGTCACTTACAAAACCCTTTCAGTTAAATGCCTGCATTGTTCGTAAATTCCCTTTTGCAGTCAAACGAAAATAAAGAACACGGATAGTCTTCGATACATTTTTATTCGAAGGTATCGTGCACTATTGATTTCGCTTGAAACATGTTTTGGGAACTGAAGCTCGATCAAACTTTATTCAGGCCGTAGAGGCCAAAGTTATATGGGATCGAGGTGGCTGTAAAAGTGGATAATAATAAGCAGTGGATGTAATAAAACACGGCGCTTACGATCACACAATTCGATGACACATATAAAACAGGGCTGCATCATCCATTTGCTCTGTTTATATCGCATTTCCAATTTATATGCTTAAGAAGTTTTTATTTTATGGCCAGCAATAAAACAATGTTTGTATTCATATGTTGTATTAAATGAATCTTGTTTATCTGTATTTAAGCTTGCCTCGCACATTAATTCACTTTTAACAACCGACACGTTCGTAAATATGGTACCGTTAAATGTTTATATTCGTTTCATTAATATCAATCACGCTTCGAAACAGATAAGTGCAAAAAAGTTATGTTAATGTTATGCTACTGATCAGAAGCATTCTGATATTACATGTTTTGTTAATACATTGACGTAATATATTTATGCCTGATGGCAGAGTATTAATTTATGCAATCAGTCCGTTGAGCTATGTTACAAATAAACCTATATCTTATCCTCTACTATTGCGAGTGGTTTTGTTAACGAACTTTTCGATTAAAAATAGAGTAAATCAACAATAAATAATAGGGGGCAAACGAGCAGACGGGTCACCTGATGGTATTTTGTAATAATTAGCTAATTCACCTGAATTAGCCTTAAGCCCTTGACTTGTCTTCCATGCACTGAAGATTTACTTACTACTCCTTTAGGCGTGCGGCTTTGAGGAGTATTTAGGTATACTCCTGAGTTTAAAAGCAGTTAAAACCGTATGCTTTTAAACTAATGATCATATCAAAAAAAGTACATCTTATAATTAGAAATAAATATTATGTAAAACTAAAATTTACACATTTAATATGTGACATCTTACGGTGTTTTCGCTTGTTATCTCAGCGATGAAAAGTACATATATACGTACATAGTACGTAATAACTTCCAATGTCATGTCTGAAAAGTTACATTTCACGATTTAAACATACATGTACAAGCGATAGACAAGAAAGAAATTACAAAGCAATTTGAGTAGCCGTTTGATATTAATTTTGCGTCCACAAACTACGCGCCACGGTATCGATATTTCAATTAATATGCATCGTTACTTTAAACTTTACTTAGTGGAAGTGGGGTGAAGCAAGTTTTAATAAGGGTCTCTCTGGGTCATTACAGGCTCGTAGCGGTAATTGTCAGAGGCGGCGCGGCCCCAGCACTTAACGACACTTCTGGTTGACGTAGGCAGCCTCTCCACCGCTACCGCCCGCCGTTTGTATTTGAAAAGCTTTGTTAAATAACCTATATCTGCTCACCAAATATACGGTTGTCGTAGCATGACAAACAATTTGTTTTCTCATCGTTTTATTTCAAAACAAAGCTTGGGAACGTCAGCCGTTAATAGCGTCCCTATGAAGAGACTTGAAGCACGAACCTGTTTTATGGCCTAACATGATGCTTCAATTAAAATCTGTTGTTTTAGAAAACAGGAACGTTTATAGGTCACGGTTTATCTTTTAGAACACAACTTTGAATGTTTCTGTTAACATAAAAAACAGACGTTCCTGAGTAGGTATGTATGTGAGTAAGTTTGTTTGTTACACCTCCATTTTAAAACGGCTTTGTTGATTTGAATGAAATTCGGCTCGGTCCAGTCAGTAATCCTGGGAAATTTGCTTTATTTAAATAAAAATAATATAAATAATAAATAGTATAAATACCCAACACACAATATCGTTTTTCTTTTAATTTTACTACGACTTCGAGAAAATGCTTCTAAATTCGGCTGAATATTATTTCCGTATGTTATGAAGAATAGAGGATGTCCTAGACTTTGTAGCTTAATAGCAAATAAAAGGACATAACTTTATATGTCAGCAATTAAAGAAAAAGCTCTAGACTGCTTATTAAGTATATACACATAAAATATTGAACGCATGGAGGGCTGTGAGATTAGGCATCTTTAAAATTAATTCTGTGTGACCATTAGTATTATATTACTAGACAAATTGAGTGACAGAAACAACTGCTTTTAAGCGGTCACTTTGGAACTGACAACATAGTGGTCCGTGGCGGTTTTCAATTGCGAACGATGAAACGTATAGAAAATGTACAGGTAGGTACTAAACTGACCAATCTAATGAAAGGAATCTCAACTTTACCTACCCTAAAATAAGTAAATTAAACAAAGACATTACAAGACAAAAGAAACAACATCTGTCTTATGAAACTTACCCGCGTCCTTGCTAGACGATCTACCTTACTTCATTTTCGATACGACAATATTAGACGGATACGATGGAGGAGAAAATTAATAACATAACATGTACCTAACTATTAGAAAATTCAGAAAATATAGAGAAACCAACAGGAAAAATAAATTTAAGTCTATATAAAAATTAAAAACGGAAAACCTGGTTTTTTGATTTTTGTCTAAAAATTTGAGGTTATGTGAAAAAATGGTTGATGCAAAAGTTGTAGACCTTTTTACTATCTACAACTTATACATTTGTCATTTTTCGTAGGTCTTGTTTCGCTTTAAATCGTAAAAAATCATAATCCTCCCGTAAAATTTCATCCCGTTTTACCCTCGTAACCGAATCGACTTTAATTTATTTTCCAGTTGGTTTCGCTATATTTTCCTTCCCTTCCAATAGTTTCCACACTGTTAATAATTTTTCATTGTTTTGCGTATTTTATAGCTCTCTGCACTGGCCTATATGTGTCTTATATAAACTAGCTTCTGCCTGCTGCTTCGCGCGCATGAATATAGGTTTTGTCAATCGATTCAGGTATCCCTAGCGAACAGTACTTTTTTCTGGACGCAAGGTACGATAGGTCATTTTGTGTAGCCCTGACATGTATGCAAAATATAGTGATAAAATGAAAATCAATCAAAATCAACAAATTTTCTCATTTATAATATTAAAAGCTTTCGCCCGTTGCTCCGCTAGTGTAAAAGATATTTTGTCCATCCCTCAGAAACAATACTTTTTTTTGGATGAAAGGTTTTTTGACGAGTTACGTACGTGTACGAGAAAGTGTAACGCACAAACAATCTCACTTTTGCATTTTTAATACTAATTTTAATAGCTGTTGCCCGCGAATTCGTTCGATTGGAAATTGAAAGCTATCGCACGGGAATATCTGGACTAGCCTGCTATTCCAGAGTACAATCTGTGCCAAATTTCATTCAGATCCGTTCAGCCGTTCTGGCGCGATTGAGTAACAAACATTTATTTATTTACCACGTACAACTATCATCACAGGTTGAGTTGATAGTTAAACACATATACGTGTATACTGCACAATCATGTTTCCATCCAACCAAACTTTCTTATGTATAATAGATAGACATTAAGATACAAGTAGTAGATTAAATTTGGAATAGTCAATCGTTAATATTAGTTACATTTAGTTAGAATTAAATACTGTTGTGGCATCGACATCGATCAATAAAGCCCATGAAATACCTGAAATGGACATAAACCCTAAATAAGTCCTAAATTTTATATAGAGTTAAACATGTATAATTAAATAATACTCAAGTTTGTTTAACGAAGTTAAAATATACAACGAATATATTTACCTTGACATCCTTTTATTTGAAATGATTTGGTGGTCAAACATTTTTATTGAATTAGTGATCAGTTATAATTAATTAATCTTTTCTCTTATTAAAATAATGTATGCTTCTCAATATTCATTATAATCGAATTATTTTCAAAATTTACCTCCCTGACAATTTCGCACTACCACATTCCATTTTTTTAAAATGTTTGCTTGAATCATTGTTTTGCGTTTGTATACTAAACGACGACTTAGCTTTCTAAACACGAACTTGAACCTGCTTTACATAATTATGACATTGCTGTTGTTTTTTTTCTTCCGCCATTTAAATATGGATGGAAACATACACTGTCTTTTAATTACTGTCTCACCTGGCATTATCGGTTGAGTAGTTATACTCAACCGCGGTAAAAAGGTATTTGAAATATCTTAACTAAAATAAAAGAATTTAAGAGAATAGTTAAGTAATGTCTACAACAGAATCGGTACCACTATCGTATCAAATATTAAGTACCTTAGGCAGATTGTCTTGCGAGTAAGTTTCATAAGACAGATGTTGTTTCTTTTGTCTTGTAATCTCTTTGCTTAATTTACTTATTTCAGAGTCGGTAAAGTTGAGATTCCTTTTATTAGATTGCCAAGTTTAGTAACAGTACGAAATTTCCCAGACGTGGTAGGACGCAATTGGGTGACTGTTGACATCCATCGAGTTCTTTGTCAAACTTTTTAGGTCGAGAAATGGCAACGTTAGTAACCTATTTTTTAACGAGATTTCTTTGGCACTTTTTAATTACGCTTTTATCCAAGAGACTTTACAAAATTATAAATACCAAAATAAAAAGTATGATATCCAAGACTTTGTATTCAATTTAATTGCCTCATCCAACATGCAATCTACAAATAGAGCGGCTAAATGGATTACTATCAGAGAGTGTTTGCTGTGGTCAGTAGGGTCAACAGGGCTACATGAGATGGAGGAAATGTAGAAAATTGGTATCCCGTGAGTAAAAATCCAGATGTTACGAGTACACGCATGGAATAAAACAACAAACGGATGCATGCTTATTGCCCTATTTTGCACAATTTTATAAATGTAAGTACATTCTGGACAGGATGGTGTGAATGTAGAGTCAAATTTTTAAAAATACTGTTGCAACATTAACCTAGCTTACAAAGATATTTCTTTTAAAATCAAAAGCATTACGACCTTATTTCAGTGCACGTCTTTCTCGGATAAGCTCTGATTCAATTAGCAAAGTTAAATAGAAACATCTTGACTTCTATTGCTTGTTTGTCTTATCCACCCTTAAATGCTTAAGGAAATAATATTTGTCTTACTAATAACGGGTACCCGCTCATCGACCAATATTATGAAATAAGCAGAAACCACAATGACGAGCGGTTCAATAATAACATAAGAAATATTGACCTCTATCCTGTTGTCAATAAAATAGCTCTAAATTAAGTGATACCGTATTTTCTTTAAAATGTGAGAGACTTTCCATATTAACATATAACTACATTTAGAACTTTAATTTAATTAAGTGAAATTAGGTGTTCTTTATGTCAGTTTTTCAAATGTTTGTAAAGCCCTCCACGACGAAAAAGAAAAAGAATATTCTATATCCTAAAAAATCCTCTTTTATTATAGCTTTATAAAATTTCAAGTAAAATTTGTGACGTGTGACGTGACATTAATTTAATTTCTACGATAAACTATTTACTGTGGAAGCCGTACGTTTATGAAATGTACTGCCAGTTGGTATTAGACGAGCGCAATCCATGGCTACGTTCAAAACAATGTTTAATGAGCATTATCTGTCTAATGAATATAAATGTAATTAGATATGTATATATAAGTATATATATGTGTATGTATGTATGTTTATGTATGTATGATATCATAAGTATGTAGGTATATTAATTAAACTTGTATCTGTACGTATTAGATAATATAATTTATCATGTTTTCGTTTTATGCCAACGATTACAACCAGTTCATTAAAATCGTCCTAGTTTATCCTAAGGTTACCTAGAAGAGATTGCTTTAAGCGATAAGGCCGCCCTTTGTACATTTTTAATGGTACACTTATTATTTATATGTACCATATTTTCTGTAAAACTTGGTGTACAAATAAAGTATTATCTATGTAATCTTACACCAACACTAGAACTATTACTATGGGAAACTGGTATAATTATATGTAATATATTTATTTCGGTCTGCGGTCGATACGATCAATCAAAACGGTTGTAAAGATAGACCTACTAAATAATAAATCATCATATTTACAGAAGCCATTACTTTCTACCACGCAGGATATTGTTAAATTAAAAAAAAAACTTCACAACAACAAGCATATAACAAGCTAAAACATCGTGAAGAAAATTTACCTTTACTACACACACAATTTAAAGTCGTTATGTCTGGTTGACAGCTCAAGGTGGTATTCGTAAAGAAGCAGAATTTTGAACAAACTTATAAACAAAGAGGTTGCTGTTGTATGAAACTAAAACTTACAATTTTTTAGGTTGCCCTCTTGCGTTACATAAGAAAGACAGATATGTAAATTTTTAATTTTATTGCGCATAATCGTGGTTCACATTCTATTTGATTCATATTAACTATTAGCAACCCGCCCCGGCTTCGCACGGGTAGCAGAGACGTCTTTAACAATCATCATCATATTTCAACCAATTTACACAAAACCTTCATAAATTATATACCTTAACCTTCCTCATGAATAGCTCTATCTATTGGTGAAAACCGCATGAAATTCCGTTCAGTAGTTTTTGAGTTTATCGCGAACAGACAGACGCGGCGGGAGACTTTGTTTTATAATAAGTACTGATGACGAACCGTTCTCCGCAGTTCCGCACTCCTAAGGGTCGTAGCGTGATGTTACATAGTCTATACTATTCCTCATGAATCTGGATTTCATATACAAAAAGATTTTCCGAAATAAACAATCAAACAAAACAACTCGACAGCTTTATTATATTAGTATAGATGGACACTTACTTGAGAGTTCACGAAGTTTTGCAGCTGGCCTAGTTAGGCAATAGTTCATCAACCTTGGTGAACTATTGCCTAACCCGGTAGGGCCTTGTCCAATAACACACAAACACAACAATGTAATGGTAGCCTATGATCTTCTCGCGTTTACAAATAAATAGTCGCTGAAATGTTTCTGTGTACATCAACCCGAACTCATACTATAGAAAGAGAATAGTCGTGGCTTCTAGTTCAATCTACTTCAACTGAACATTAGCATTTTACAAATCTTCTGCTACCCAATATCGGCAGCGAGATGAAAACCATGTCGTATAATTCAACCAGTGTTATCAGAATATTTGAAATGTTGGTGACAGCCTGCGGCAAGCGGCATTTCAAAGTACCAAAATTATCTAATACTTCTTTTACTTCACTATTTGAATGCAAAATATATGGTCTACTTTTTAGAAATCCGTTAATTAGGTGGCTACGTACTTTGGCTTTACTTATAAATAATATTAACTGTTCTATATTGTTTTGTATTTGGACTTTTTTACCACAGCAGTGAGTATAATGGGCAACAAAGTGAAGACTAATATTACCATTACAATAACGAATGAGGGTCAAAATCGTGCTAGGTATGAGTAACATTCACTGGCTACGGACTTCCTGCTCGAACATGGAATATATTGTTATGACGTCATCAATACACAATACAATATGTTATGCTCTCAACTGCTTACTTTTCACTACTACCATTACTTAAGGTAGTTTAAAACTAACAATAACTCGATAGTTCTCGAAACTAATAAGTTGGTTGTTTATAAATAATATGCCCTTTCCGCTTAAGGGTACAATCAATATAATAAAAAGCGTGTTTTGAACTTAGTTAAATAGTGATACTACTACTTATTTGAACGAAAGATGAATTTAATAATTTTATTTCCAACATAATGAGACGAATACTTATGTTCATAATTTACATAATATACTAGCGGACCCGACAGACGTTGTCCTGTCTGAACTTAAAAAAATATTATTCCTGGAACCCTATCGCAGCGCCATCTATCGGGTCGAATTGTAAATCTAAACCATTCTCGAATCCTACTGCAGACACACGTATAATTTCATTAAAATCGGTCACTATTCCTGGAACCCTATCGCAGCGCCATCTACCGGGTCCAATTGTAAATCTGAACCATTCTCGAATCCTCCTGAATACACACAAAAAAAATCATTAATCACTCTGTCTATGGGTGAAAACCGCATGAAAATCCGTTCAGTAGTTTTTCAGTTTATCGCGAACAGACAGACAGACAGACAGACACGGCGGGGGACTTTGTTTTATAATATGTAGTGAAGTAAAAATTTAAGTATAAAATAATTGTAAATCACCCAGAAGGGCGGACACAACGTTAATTGGTGACGGGATCGCAATCACGGCAGACATGTCATGTGAAGTCATGTCACTCGTACTCGTAACTAGCGTCCCGCCGCGTACGTAAGGTTACGAATAGACGGCAACGAATAATTCAATTCCGCAGCAGTGAACTGAATGCTAACGACCGGCTTAAAATGAACACGTATACTGAAATAACACATGCGAGAACATACTCTATCCACTAATAATACGCACCATATCAAACCGGCGCTGACGTAAGCACGCCTTCAATTATTACAAGTGGTACGGATTTAACAAATTATGGTTTTAATAAAAGTCTTCTAACAAATCTCCACTTGTTTTTTTGAGATTTCTTTCTGTTCGAGTATAATCTTCCGGACCTTGTAATTTTCCCGTTCATATTTTTAAAGGTTACTACGCTTTTGGTACCTAATACAATTTGTTACAGCAGTCTTCAACTCAGCGTTTAATCAAGTGTCCTCGCTGGTTCATTAATAGACAATTTAAACCGTTGTTTAATTACCTACTTTAACTTCAAAGTTTTACGGACATTTTTCCTCTTGACTCCTCAAAGAATAGTCCTAATGAAAGTCAGGCTACGTACACCGAACACCCTTCAGTAAATATGGGACGCGTGAAAGTAATATTTTTGTTATATTGAGCATGAGAACTTTTTTATCGCAGTGCGTCGTCTCCAGCGCCCAACCAGTCCGCTGTCGGCAAGTAAGTATTGTGGAATGATTAATTGTTCTGTAAATTGAATTCACCGTGATAAATGAAATATCCGCACAATAGGTAATAAATTACGCTGACCCGTTTGGGCGTAAGATGAAACGGTCTGAAAGTAGGTACGGACGGATGTAACGGGATAATAGGTATAAAACACAACACACGTAAAACACCTGCCCGAAGGTATTGTTGGGATTTTAATTCGCATGGGGCACGGAACGGCTTTGTTAAACGTACTCTTACAGCTTGCTTTCACACCGATACTACGAATGTATATGTGCTCCTCTACATCTCTACTTCAGTTGTTTTTATTCAGATACAGATATATGCGTATTTCAGCTATTTAGGTATTAAACTATAATTCCTATTATTGTTGCATCCTAAAGATTTTTACGTCATTCATTACATTATGTTACATTAATACATACTATGTAATACTTCGGGTTATCAACATCATACAAGTTCCGTAGACACTAAATTCAAATTAGTTCAGCGCAAACAGTTCAGCCGTGCCAAAACTACTACTTTTAATGGTAAGAGGAAGAAGTAAAGAACGAAGAGGAATATTATATATTTATAATATTATACAATAAGATTAGCTAGAACTTGAAAAATCTCTTCTTTGTAACAAAAACTTCAATTAAACATGATGACATTATATGATCAATAAAACTTCTATAGAGATCGCGTGGTGGTCGAATTTCGACCATGATTTTTTCGGTATAAGTTGAGCTGTCATTGTATAGACTTACTTACCATGACAGGTAATCACATATACTGGACGCGTGTAATTTCATTAAGCCGTTTTCACGTAATTTTTAAAGTTGTAAGACATATTGTTTAAAAATTTTATCTTTCTGCACTTCTTCTATATATAAACTATAAATATTCCAAAATTCATTCGCGAAATTTTCTTAAAAATGTCTACAAAGAATTCTCTTCACGTATTAATATAATGATTTCAAAAGTCGTTTGAAATGAAAGTTAATTTCGTTATTAATAAAGAAAACTTGGTCTCGTTGATTGGGTCGAATTAATAAATGTATTTGGTTTTTACAAGATCAACATCAGAGTTAATTTTGCCTTTTGCAAATAGCGAAACAAAATTAAAATGCAAAGAAGCTCAAAATACAAATGAAAATTATGCGTCTTCTTAAAATTATATAGAAAGTTGAGTAGAATACAGGTCAGAGCTAAATCAGTACATAAGTGTGAGTAGCGAGTTTTAATGTAGGTTTTATGACGGAAAAAGTCCTACGTACTAAGTGTCGCCAGTTATTAAGTAAAAGAAATAAAATAAGTAATTCTATTATCGTAAACTAGGAGTAGACTGAGAGGGGTGGAGTTTTCAAACCAGTTTCCCTAATTTTGTGTATTTTTTTATTTTCTATGTATTGTTACCGTATTTGGTATTATAAAAAATAGGAAAATTGAATACTTAGACAAAAATTCAAAAATCTTTTTTTAAGTTACAATTTTATCTTGCAAAAATATTAAATTATAAAAATGCGAAGTTTAGGTGCCTCTCCCTTTTCTCTGTAAAGCTTCGTGCACTAAAGTTTTATGTAAAATAGTCTTCTCGCCGGGTGTCAAACTTTTTCTTATGGGCCATTGTTTTTTTGGACCAATGTCGATATGAGACTCACATATAAATATGGAAACTTTATAAATCCTTTCTGTTGACCAAGGAGCATGTATGTAACTTTTACACCTCCACACAGCATTCAATAATGAGTTGTATAGTCAAATAGCTGGGAAATTTATCAGAACTACCGACCTAAATACATTTGATTTTATTGCCAATTTTATTACACTGTAATATATATTGCCAACCTAATGATATTCAAATATTAAAAAATATTTTTTTACTTAATATCAAAATGTTGAAATTGGTGGGTGACACGACTTTTTTATTATTATTTTCGGAATCAGCACACCGGATAATGTTAAAATTAAAGAAAATTGAAGAATTAAGAAATTGTTAAAATTATTAAAAAAGCTTATTCATCGTTGGTCTGTGTTACTTTTTTAAAAAGGTAATGCCGACTTCAATGCGCCTAAATCATGGTAAATTCAAACAAGCTCTTCTTTTTTTATTACTTTTTCACCTTTAAATGAGACAAACTTTGAGTATATTAGTCAATTCAATTAAAATAAGATTATAGACTTATTAAAACCGGTTTACAACAAAAAAAAAAAACTAGGCGCATTGAGAGCCTCTTCCTTTTTTAATCGAATCGCAATTCGTGAAATACTTTTATTGAATAGTTTGGAGGGTCACCTGTGGTCATTATCATAAATGGTGCTTTCCGAGAGCAAATGCGCGAATGACTTTAACAAAATACTGAAATCGCGGTATGTGTGCCTATAATATCCCTCGATTTCTTCAGGATTCCATTATCAGATCCTAACCTGATGACAATAAGACCCTTTCCAACAAAAATAAATTTTCCAAATCAGTTTAGCCGTATTTGAGTAAACTTGGGAACATACTTAAAAAACCGACGAATTAAGGACCTCCTCCTTATTAACCTGTGCTGTAAGATTTATTTATTTAAGTAACATAGCAAATGAAAGTATTAAATAGTACTAAAAATGATACACCACACCCGATTCAAGTTTAGTACTTACTATAGATAAATTAAATCTATCGCAAATACACAGTTTAAGTGATCTTAAAACGTAATTATGATTGTAATATGAAGCTAACATCGTGAAAAAGGCACTCGGGGCGTACATTTATTGAACAAAGCGGCAAGAAAAACGACGGCAACAAGCGGCACCGGCTGTTCTAAATTGCCAACACTTCGGAGCCGAAGGCGTTACTTTAGTTCACTCCACTTCATTATTCGTTACATTGCATCGATCTGAGATGTTATATAGCACCTGTGCCGTATACCTCAAGGAGTTGATAGTGGTCACGTACCACTGTTATTTATTTAAAATGCCTTAATATGCAAGGAGACCGATTGGGGTGAACCCTCAATTTTTTGTATCTTAGGGTTCTTCTGTATTTGTGATCTACTGTTATAGGAGACAAGCCTATTGCTGTCATTCGGGCACGTTTCCAGACACCATGTTCCTTCTGAAAATTTCCTAACAGAAAAACTCAATAACAATTTTATAACTTATATCACGCCATGGACGACCCAAATTTTTAATGATTAACAATTTTGGGATTTTGTGAAAAACTCCAATTTTTTTATTTACATTATATGCAAAAATTTGTAACTTTTTTGGGGTTTGTTATTAGGTTTTCTAATTTTTTATTTGTTCCTTTCCTAATTTATCAAGTTCAAATAATGCAATGTAGTAAACATAAATATTATTTAAAAGTCTTCATAATTTCATAAGAAGTATCCGCCTTGATCAGATTTCAAGTTTCACGCGATAATTTAAGGGATGACTTGATAATATCCATTTCTGATGTTTTAATGCAAAAAATACGTTAGTATGTCAAACCAGACGGCCGACCAGTGAGCGTAACTTTTAAATTCCAACTCGGTAAAGTAATTAGAATTTTTCCAACGGCCCCATTGTGCTACAAACTCTGCTCACGCAAACTTTTAATGCGACTTAAATTCAAATGCTATTTTACGGTTTTCTTTGTGAGTATGATTTTAATGAAATATTGAGCACCAAGACATTGATTGTCTGATTTTTATTTAATTTCGTATAAATCCCTCATCGCATAATTTGATGAATCTTTCTTGCTCGACCTCTTTCAATCCCAAGTTCAAAGGTATTAAATCTCAACCTTTATCTTTATAAAAAAAGTAACTAAACTGAAGAAATTTCTAGAATTGCTACACAATTGTAAGTTAACATTAAATAAATAATATTTTAGAATGTATTACATAGCGCTACGTCTACCCTAGCCAAGCAGAGCCTGATGCTTTTTGTAAATACATACATATGGTAGATAGTGTATAAAAGTATACTGACATATTAACTACGTCAATAAAATACATATGTTTATTATACAACATGCGATGATAACAACTAACCCATGTACCGTCGCTTACTATTATCAATTTTGTATCTCTGTATCTCAATTAGTTGTAATGCACTAAAAGGAAATAGAAAGATACTTAACTTACGCGCAAAACTGAAGGAAGCACTATTTACCAGTTCACAACAGTAAAAGCAAACTTAAAAGTCATCGAAAGAATTCGGCGCAAATAGAAGTCATCAATCGAAGAGGCTTTAGATGAAAGACAAGGGACAAAGGGACAATGCGGAGTAAGGGCTGATATGCGGAAGAATTATTACCAAAGCGGACGTCCCTAATGTTTGAGTAGAACGTATTTATTTGTCGACTTACTAGACGAAAGCTGGAAATTTGAAAACGATATAATTACAAAAAAGAAAGTATGTAAGTAAGAACTGATCCGAGGAAAAGTCAATAGTAGCTCTTATTTAAAACGATTGGACGCACTTCAATAAAACTGCTAGATTAGTTTAATATATTTCTCTTCGTATAGTAAAAAATAAAGTCGTTTTCCGCGTTTGTCTGTTTACTCCTTAGATCTTCTAAACCACGCAACGGATGATGAGGATTTGATGCGCTTTTCATCATAACTAGAGATCGCTTGTTGGTTGATATTTGACCATAATTAATTCATTAAGTTTTGAATACTGTTTTATTACGTGACTAATATAACTAGAACTGTCATTGTATAGACTTTCCGGACATGACAGATAAAAATACCGCAAAAAAAACTCTAAAATAGCTTCTAAACAAAAAAGGAGAAAATCGTTCCTAACTATTTTGTCTTGGCTATTTATAAATTACTTGATGCATGTTCTATTAATAGAAAATATAGAAAAGTAAACGTTATTTTGGGTACTGGCCTGTTTGAAGTCGGTGCAAAATTCGAACCGCAGTAAGTAAGACATAATAAAAGGGAGAGTTAATTATCATTAGTTTCACTTAAATTATTTGTTAAATAAAACATGTATTTTTTCTATAGATAAACTTACTGCGGACTAGTCTAGGACTGACTAGAAAAGACGTATAAAACTACACGTCTTTTTTTTCAAATAACCGCTTTTTAATATTTTATTAAATATATTAAATATTAAAAAGCGGTTATTTGAAAAATTCAAAAAAGATATATGTACGTCATGTAAAAAAAGGTATACCTCAAAATATCGTTATGAAATCGATATTTCTTAAAAATTCCAACGGGTTAATAAACTTAAATGGTTTTTTGAATTTTCTAAGCTGGTAATTGTTAAAAAGAAACGACGCCCCACTTGTCGTGACTGCGGGGTATCGAAATTCTAATTAGCGCATTTTTTTTTACTATTTATCCAAAAATGAAAATGTGTGGTAATCCAAAATTTAGGTATTTTAGTTCCTTGACTGGGCTTCCTCGATAAACGGACTATCTAACACAAAAATAATTTTTCAATTCGAACCAGTGGTTTTTGAGATTAACGCGTTCAACCAAACAAACAAACTCTTCAGCTTTATAATATTAGTATACATTATATATTTGAGTGTAAAAGAAATAATATTTTGTTACTTGTCGTTTATTTTTTTGGCTTACGAAGATTAGCAGCTGTTCCTAATGTCTGGAAAACATCGTAGTTCGAATATAATTCGTGGCACAAGGAGTTCAAAAGAGTACGTTTAGTAAGAGATAGAGAATCTTTCGTTGATCGTGAGGCTCGCCTTAGCTGTGACCGGGATAGGTATACAGTCTTTACAAATAATAGTCGATTACTGACTGAACAAAACAGATAAACCAACCGCAAGTCTACAAATTGTTCGTCCCATAAAGTAAATTCTGCCATGAACTACCATTATTGAATTCCATTCCAGAGTGATCTTATAGTATCAATAGGCACAATGTCAAATATTGCACCCGTGCGAAGCGAAGACATAAAAGACTAAAGTCACTCGGTGTCCCCGTTGTTAGAATCATCAAATACACGCTACGTGGCGATCAATCCTTAAACCCACGACAGAGCCTAGCCACTTTTCCTGGCGAACAAGTCCACTTGGAGGAGAGTGAATCCTACTCTTTGTATTATGTCAGTTCCCCTATGGCCTGTGGTTCTCTTGTCTAATGTCTATGCTCATACTTGCATTTACTTATTTTAAATTTACTACTAGTTTTAAAGAAGAAATATTATTCATAATTAAAGTGCGCTTCCATAACTGGAACCTATTTATCTCGTCTCCACTTTAGCTAATACGTGTTGGCATGTTAATTACCCTTGCACATTATTATACTAGCAAGGGGCCCGGCTAACACAAGCCTCATCCCGTGGGCGTTATAAAGAGCCTTTGCCACCTGCAAGAAATCTTTTGAGGGAAATTGCTAGAGAGAAATGCGCAAAAGTAATTTCGTAAAAAGTTTGTAAGTGGAATCAAAATGTTATAAACTTATGGCGTTGTGACATTCGGGCATTTTTGTTGATCACTGAAGTAAAGTAATGTGATCTAGTAATCAAATTCTTAGCTTTAATAACTTAAGTGTGGAAGAGAATTTGTACTGTGCGATTAAAGAGAGGAAGTGGGGCACAGCCAAATATTAATTATTATTTAAATTCGACAGATACCGGCTTTTGCACAAATTTGTATCAAAACGCCGCGGTACTTACTGGGTTGTTAGACAAAACAAAACCGGACAAGTGCTAGTCTGACTCGCGCACTCGGTTCCGTACAAACGTGTATGTAGATAGTTCGTCCATCTCGGGCCATGGATTCTTGAAGATTTTTGACAGTTTTTTTCAGAACGTGTCTCCCCACAAAATTAGTTCCCGAAACGTATAACAACATTGGTTTCTTTGAAGTCAGATTGAAAGACAAATTTATCTTTGCCGATCTAAAAATACTTCCCCATACATCGATATACGTCACAGTCAATTGTTCACGCGCAAAGAATACGTTTGTAATCGCAAAACAATATTTGTTTATGTAATATAACAACAAACTGATGACTTTTGGATTTTTTCTGTACTTGTATACTGTACTTTACCGTATCTATTGACTTAGACACTTGATTTTTTACAGCTTCAAATCAAATCAAATCAATTCATTTATTTGCATGAATATGGTACAAAGTTCTTAAAAAATTAATATCAGGTGTCATAGCATATTCTGCCACGAGTGGCGTACAAATCTTAAATAAAAAAAGGAGAAAATGCTTTTAAAGGAACCGGCAGGACAATTATTTTTAGTTACAGACTATCATTTAAGTAATTGTTAACATTGTAATAACATTTTTCAGTTAGTAATTTTTTTAGTTGCTTCTTAAAATCGTTTATATTTAATTATCTATATACATCAGAAAGTTTATTGTATATTTTTGAGGCTAAACAAAAAACACTTTTCCACGTGAGAGATGTGTTAGATCTACATATACATAAATAATTTTTTCACCTATTGCATACAATAACGTCCGATAAGGTGGGAAACAAATGAGGATGAATCTTAACAAATACTGCGACTTCAAATATATATAGAGATGGAAGTGTCAGAATTTAGTGTCTCAAAAAATAGGGTTTACAACTGTCGGTTGTTTGAAGCCCAAACATAGCCCTGATGCATCTTTTTTGGCATTTGAAGACAACGTCTTTATCCGTGGAGTTGCCCCAAAAATAAGGCCATATCTTAGAACGGATACAACAATGCCATGATAAGCAGTAATTAGTGCTTCGGTATTAACTACATGAGCCAGTTTATAAAGAGCATAGGACGAACTACTCACTCTTTTGCATAGAGCTTCTACGTGAGATATTCAATTCAGCTGATTTTCAATGACTAAGCCAAGAAATTGTGCTGTGTTGGTATCGCTAGTTTTAGTACCTTGATATACAATGTATATATATATTTTTTTTAAATAGTTTGATTGCCTTTGACTAAAATGCATTACCTGAGTTTTTCCTAAATTGATTTTTAAATTATTATTATCTAGCCAACCTACTTTGGAGGTTATAGTGTTATTAATATCAGATTCATAAGATTCTTTCGTCTGCAAACAATGTTAAGGGGTGTTTTATAGCTTTAGGTAAGTCGTTTATATATATATATATATATATATATATATATATATATATATATATATAATAAACAGCAAAGGACATAGAACACTGCCCTGCGGTACTCCAAATGATATTTTACGTTCTTTGGATAAATATATGACCTCTTTTTTTGTATTTAGATTATTTTTTTTAATTAACTTTTAAACTCTCACGTTCCATGATATAATTATGTATTTATACGGGAATTGACGCGATCACGAAAAGGTATTACATACCTCTGAATTGCCTGACGTTTCGACCAGGTTGCACTGGCCGTGGTTTAATTATATTGATCTACTTGAACACTGTCTAGAGGGCAACTATTTCCTTTTCCAAGGTCAACATTACCTTCAGATTGATGGTGTCGCAATGGGTAGTCCTGTAGCCCCTATACTTGCGAACATCTGGATGGAACATTTTGAAGAGAAGGCGCTGAGTCTCGGCCTGAAGACTGTTAGGCTTTGGAAGCGATTTGTAGATGACATTTTTAGTATCGTCAAGGAATCTCGAATATCGTCGTAAGGAAATAAACAGGAAGTAGATCAATATTTACAACATCAACTTTATTCACCCCAAGATAAGGTTCACATATGAAGTGGAGGTGGATAGGTCGTTGTCATTTTTAGATGTTAAAAACACGGCACAAGTCTGTATTCTTTTTAATCGACTTCAAAAAAGGAGGAGGTTCTCAATTCGACTGTATTTTTTTTTTTTTATGTTTGTTACCTGAACCGATTTTGATGATTCTTTTTTTATTTGAAAGCTGGTGCTTCCCGTGTGGTCCTATTTCAATTTGGTCCAGTTCTGACAATGGCATCCATTAGAAAACCATATATAAGTCTTTTATGGAATAGTTTTTTTTTTGTTGAAGTCGGTTTTTTTTGGAAGAATTATATCAATATGTGATATAACAACATTAAAAAAAATCGTAGATAGCCATGTTTATCGATTTATTTTTGCGGAACCCTTTTTGCTCGTTACACAGAACATTGTTTTTTTTAAGAAATGAGTATATTCTATTATATATAAATTTCTCAAAATTTTTTGAAAAAGTTGGCAGAACTGAAATTGGTCTATAGTTGAGCATGAATCCCCTATTGTCTTTCTCATACAGAGGCTTGACTATAGATACCTTTAGCTTTTCTGGAAATATACCATGACCTATGCATAAATTTAAAATAAAGCTTAAGTGTTCACTTATTAGGTCCCTACAGACTTAATAATTTTTGTAGATATTTCGTCATAACCTACGTTATGTTTGTTTTTAAGATTCCTAATTATATTTATTATTTCTTTTAGTGTACTTGGGATCAAATGCATTGAATGTGGGTTACTTGCTATTAATTTAGTTGGGTTTTTGTCAGATTCTGGTATTGGTATAATTTTATCTATAAAATAATCGTTAAATTGATTTGCTATTATGCTGGGATCAATTAAAATTTTGTCATTTATTAAAATTTTATCTATATTATCACTAGGGACAGTTAATTTAGATTTATTTATTATTTGCCATGTTGCTTTATTTTAATAATATAATATAATAATCATTTTAAGACCTTTTTGTTAAGTTTATAATCTTTTAAAATCTTTTCGTATACTCACTGTACTTTAGTTTATTACTGAAAGTAGGCTTAAGTCTAGCTTTCCAAAGTAGTTCTCTTTTTTTTAAACTAGAGCGTTTAATCCCACGCGATAACCATTTGGATTTTTATTGACTTTAGTAGTGCACAGTTTCAAGGGAAAGCATAAGTCATAAAATAACTTAAAAGTTTCAATAAATTAATTATATGCTTCATTAGGCCCATTTTTTTCATAGACATCAGAGAAACTCCTTGTAAGTTCAATGTAAGAACGCCAGCTTAACCTATCCAGAAGTACTTTCAAGTATTTTATGGTGGGTGATTTTGAAATTGGTGGACAAGAGCAGTGCGGTATATAGTTTGTTTTATTGGATGAGTGTACTTTAGTTATTATTTTCGTTTGTTTAGTCTTAGCAAAGGTGAATTGAAGATAGGTCTTTGTAAGGTTAAGGGTGAGTAATAATACGTATGTATTTACAAATAAAATGTATTTACGATTATATCTATGATTAGGTATACCTGTCTTGGAACTCAGTGTATGTACAAGCTCTATTTAATCTATATTACCTACAATAAATATTAAATTACTATAACAACTGTTTAAAACTGATAGACTGTGTTTAATTAATACACGATGTAAAGGGATTTTTATCTAAGAGACAATTATGACACTATTCACTTCATTATTTAAATAATCATTCAAAATATATACTTCACAACGCAGTAGATTTTAGCGGCAACTCAATCAGTGTCAGAATACAACCAGATTATAAGCATTAGGTACAGATTAGAAGCATAATAATCGAAAGCGGGATAGTGGGGTCCGAGCAGTTGGCACGTTTATTTTGAAAAAATCGTTTTGTCTTAATATTTATGTAGTAACCAAGCACAAGAATCTTTATAAAAGGCATTTAGCCTTCTATCTAAATTATAAACTCGACTGAATCTTTTTAAAACACATTTGAATATTACCAAAAACTCTTTAAAGTCATTACGAGACACGCACACAAAAAATCTACCATATTGAAAATATATAACTTATTCTTCACCCAAATTCACAGCATATTTCGTATATTTCTTCTGTAATTTCTTGTCCAACTGTTGATAATTTATTTATCTTATGAAACGTAAATTAGGGCACGTGTAAGAGCCCCTTTACCCCGCCCACGAAACTACGTTTGTTTACACCTTTAGTTGTAAACAGCCGAGGCTCAATTAAATATATCTCACTAGACATATTCAGTTACATAGATTTAAACACTGAATAGACGTATTGAATCAAGTGGTTCGACAAAGAATAAAGATTACGCGATGTCGAGCAAGATTCCAACTGCAATCATCTAGATAACACTTGAGGGATTTACAAAATAACATTTCGCCCGAGCAAACTTCTTAATGAAATAAGTTAGTAATCCTCGGGTAATTCGTTAAATGTTTGTGCTATAGATACTAGTTTCGAAGCTCTCCCAGAGTGGCTGTTTCATGCTTTGATTACAGTACGCCACACGGCTGTGATACCAATGATTCACGTTCACGTACTGCACAACTTCACTTATCATTTACATTGTTATACTTTACTGTAATAAACTTTATCTTTTCGAATATTAGTTCTTGGAGAACATACACATCACGTTTTGATGTCAGAAAAATTAGTAAGATATCGTTTATATTATTTTGGTAATCATAATTATTAGAGGCTTTATATTTTATAGCATTACATATATTTATGGGGTGCTACTTAGAAAATCTTCTTTCGGTGCACCCTGGGCAAGTGACACAGCAACGGCTCTCTTCTTTTGGGATTAGCTTGAACTTAATGTTCCGCCGAGGTGTGGCCCAACAGGCCACTCTATTTCTCCGCGTGTCTCTCTGATAAGCAGGAGCGAGGGGATAGTTCACAATCTCTGGATTTTGAGCCGTAAATCTGGCCAGCAACAGATGGGAACGGTGCTCATTTGGGGCTGCGAGGGATAAAACTTCTAACAAAAGTTAGCTAGCAAGGCCGAGCGGGGTCATTTAATCTTGATCAGTATCAGTAGACACAGTCTGACACGCGCGTACCTCTACCTACCTTTAATACGCACATAAATAACACTTTAGAACACTTTAGAAAACCATGCCAAAAAAAAACGATATGTCGGAGTGGTGGCGGTAGGGGCAGCCTGATACCCGAATATCGCACCAGAGAAGAAGACGCTCGTGAAGCATGAAACTTGGAAGAGGATTTGCTTTTTTTTTTAAGTGCAAAGAGTTGCCAAAAACCTTATCTACCAATATTTTCTTAGAAATGTACATATATGTATGTAGGTACGTATACGATGTTGTGGTAGACAAAGGTGCGAATTATGTGCAGATCAGTTTTAAACTTGCAATAGCACCTTCTTAAAATAAAATAGTTAAAACTTTACTATAGTAAAAATTTTAAACTTAATTTTTATTTCCCCAACTTAAAAATAGACTTGACAAGTTCCTTGACTGTATTTGGGATTAAAACCTTATTAAAATCTCGTACAGTATCGAATAAGTTGGGCGTGGCAGATTTCAGCTTAAATTGGAACAACCTAATTTAACCTAAAAACTCTGCAGCATACAGAAGAATGCGGGTAGACGGCACTAATACCGTATCCAGTACTGTTTTTTTTTGCTGACGAATAATTTATAAAGTTTCATGGAAGGAGGAATTAGGTTTTCCCACGTGGGCATTGCGGCAGTTGTCTTTTATCGACGATAAAAACAACAAGAAGATTTGATCGAATATTACCTTAGAATATTACTATGTGATTCGGTTTTCGAAAGAACCCTTCTTAATTTTTTTGACCATCTGATTACATTTTTGAAGACCCAGTAAAATGTTTCAATTCAAAGGATTTCATTTCTCGAAGCTACCGTACCTACTTACAACGTGGTCAATGATAAACAGACAAAAAATCCCTAAACAAAATACTCTTCAACTTTTAAGAATAACTAAAAGGATATTTTCAAATGAAGATGGAAATAGTGCGCTCTTGTGTTCAAAAGAGATTTAATTTTAAATTTTATGTCAGTTCTCACGTTTTTCAATAGTAATTTCAACCTAAAAGGCATTTAATTTTACCAGAAGAAATTACTCGAGACCATTTCAATACACGAATTTGTCCTCGTAGCAGTAAAGTTTTCAAACTTAATTAGTCCCAATACGTGCTTAGTAATTCTTAAATGTTGGCATTGATAGGTTGGCCAAAATGGCGGATCTTATCAAGAAAAATCTTTATTATACACCTTGACTGCAAATGAAATTGTAAGTGTGCCCAATAAATCACGATAGAATTTTACTATTATCCGAAGTTATCTTATAATGTAATCAGGGATGTTTTTGTATAGACTTCGGACTATTTAGCCAGTCAGTTGATTTTAATCAAATTCGATTAAATACAGCAAAGCTAAAACAATATTATTTTTTTCAATATCATAATTTTTTAGTATTTACAATTTAAGGGAAACAAAAGAAGAAAGAAAAATAAGGAATAAATGTTCCATGAATTTTAATATGTGCAACTTTTTAAAACCGCCCGATTTTCTACAGACTTGGAAAGAAACTGGCTGACTGTTGGTCTGATTGATTGTGTTTGTGTTTAGTAGTTATCATTTTTTTATTATTATTTTCGTTGGCGTTTATAGACACTAAAAAAAAGTAATAAAAGAAGGATTGATTGTTCATAAAATTATATTTTACAAAAAAATCATATTTTTTCAAACACTGCTGCAATGATATAGCACCAGCCGATCACTTATACTGAAAAAATTACATTCAAATTCACGGTGTAAACGTTGGTCCCTGTAACTACTCGATATATATATTTTATAGTTTTTCAAAAGTGAACAATTTGTGAAAAGCAAGCATTGAAACAATGGGACGAGCTTCATTGTTTTGAATTGTAAGCCTGATATAGTTTATAACAATTTACTCACAGAGGTCATAGACAAGGTAAAGTTGGGCAAAAGTAATTCCTGGGAATAAAAAGTCCCATAAAATAAAGCTGAAACTAACCGTCGGTTGGTGGCTGGGCACCGGTTATTTATATAAGTCATGTCAGACAACGTTTCTGGCCTGAAAGTTCACTCATATTTTTTGTTTGACAAATTGCCGCGGTAACGGGACTTGGCTAAAGTTTCACCTCCATTTAAGCGTCCATTAATACCTACCCGGTGGCCGTGACTCTCTTTACATTTTATGAAATATTGAGTAGCAACCTACCTATCACAAAAGAGTGTGGGTGAGCTGTGAGCCGTCATCATAGTTCGATCGTCGACAAAAAACATTTATGAACTTAAGGACCGTAATTTTTAAAAACACTTTCGTTGATTAAATCAACTTAAAAAGTTAATACCCAATACAAATGGCTGCAATGATTTTGATGAAATTTTGTAGACAGATACAGTTTTGCACTTTAAGTTCAACTACATAGTTGTATTTCCTGTAAAAATGCAACTTTACAAAAAACAAATAAAACGATTTTACAAAAAGCTACCAAGCAAAGCACTGTCTTCCAGGTACTAAATATGTCATGGTCAATTCTCCAATTGAAAAGGAAACTTTTTATTAGTAGTATCGCGGATATCGAAATATGAGACATAAACCGCCGTATTTGTCATTGCCTTGACTGGTCCTAGGGACCACCGACTTGAGTTGTTGATATTAATTTAAATTTAATACTTTCACACGTTTTTGAGAAAATGTTTTGACAGACCGACAACTAAGTGATTCTATTAAGGCTCCGCTTATCCTTTTGCGGTAAAAAAAACTTTAAATTGATGTAAGTATAGTATACACCAACACTCTAGCTGAGTGCTGTCTCTTTCTGCTGGTGAGTGACTCCGGGGCTTTTCAATTATTTACTTATTTGCTTATGCGCCCTTTCTCATACTTGTGAGTTCACCAAACAGGAGACATGAGAAAACAAGCGCTCCAGATATAGAAAGAATATTAGAAAAGGATGGCGGATAGACTTAGTTCTACATATTCGACTAATTGCAAAAACAATTCGATCTAATATGTACGATTACTAATGAACTACTTTTGTTGTCGTCTTTCATTAATTTAACACGTACATTTGACTACTTAATTACTTACCTCTGGTTTTTTTATTGTTTAAACATTTAAAATCTAAGACTGTTGGAGTAAACACGCATATGTATAACTAGACGAAATTATTTTTAAAATTAGTCATATATGTAGAACCAGGTAGAAATATGATTGAATACAATAAGCTACATAAGTAGTAACAGCATGAGAAGTCCCAATCCAAATTCACAAAAAAAGGTAATAAAAATCTATTTCTGGGGTAAGGCTAAGACAACCTCCTTTTATATTTCAAAGAATTACTTTGCAACTAATTGACGATGAGACAGAGTGCAATGCGACGAACTCCGGTAATGGACTGACAATCTTTAACTGCTACCTCAGTTCTTAATTGAATATTATAAAGTAGGTATTCTTCCTCTCAACAGCTCAAAATTCAAAACTCTTATCAGCCGTGCCGTTTTGTAAAATAAAAAGTACCTACGTAAGCTTACCATAGCTTAGTTGGAGAGGATAACTAACGTAATGTGCTACCCAAATATAAAGCTGTTTTTAAAAAAATACATGGATCGCAGAATGTCACTTATGAAAGTAACCGAAAAATATTACTGACAGTCCTTTCCAAAAATAAAATTATAATACTACTGAAATAAGGCGAAATTGGAGCGAGAGCTTACAATTATTTATTACATATTATCATTACCTCGCTCGAACTCTGACATCTGTGTGGAGCACATGTCATGTGTAGTGTGGTACGTGTTGCTGCAAAAAAATGGCGACAGATATTTTAAAGTGCAATAGTTGCAATACACTAATTAGCGAAATGTTAGCGTTTATCCAAAACCAGGTGGATGTAATTAATGATGAAAGCATCACTCGGGTGTGTGCATCAGCGTTTACATCTGAAGAAATAATTATTGTAAAGGATTCACTTTATCAATTTGTGAAAACGACGGAGAAAAGGGGAAAAAGAAAGGGAAAGACAGAAGGAAAGATACAGCAAGGTCTTGAAAATATTACATCCCTTATCAAGTTACAAACTCTTCTCAGCCATTATAAATAAAAGAATCAGTAGCACATTGGAATTAAAACAACCAATAGAGCAAGCAGGCTTCAGGAAAGGCTTCTCAACACACACACACACTTGAACAAATCATTGAAAAGTACCAAGAACAACAAAGACCGCTATACATAGCGTTTATTGACTATCAAAAAGCATTCGATACAGTTACACATGTAAGTATATGGGAAAGCCTAAAACGGCAGGGAGTAGAAGACGTATACATAAAAGTCATAAAGAGCGTATATAAAAACAACATGGGCAAAATTAAGCTAGAAACTTTAGGACCAAGTTTTGCTATAGAAAGAGGCATAAGGCAAGGCCACCCCTTATCTCCAATAATATTCATAGCCATTCTGGAGGCTATCTTCAGGAAGATAGATTGGAGTAAGTCAGGCCTATATATAAAGGACGAATACATAAGTCAATTCAGATTCGCAGATGACCTAGTGCTATTATCAGATTCCAGCACCCAGTTACAACAAATGATGGAAACTTTACATTTGGCTAGTATCAAGGTGGGTCTGAAAATGAATCTCTCTAAGACTATGGCATTGACAAATTGGCGGAGAAGAAAATTAACAATAGATGAAGTGCCTCTCGAATATACAGATTCATACATCTATCTAGGTAAGCGAATTAGTTTTGATCCGAAAAATAACGAACTGGAAGTGAAAAGAAGAATACAACAAACTTGGAATAAATATTGGAGTTTAAAGGAAATTTATAAAGTGGCCTGCCTATTAACATCAAAACAAAAGTTATGAATTTCAGCCTTCTTCCAAGTCTGACTTATGGCTGCCAGACCTGGAAATTCACTTCAAAAGTAAAAAATCTAATTACCACCTGTCAAAGAGGACTGGAGCGCAGCATGCTTAAACTAAAGAAATCAAACAAAATACGACACACAATAATAAGATCAAAAACCAAAGCAACAAGTGCATTGAAATACGCACAAAAACTTAAATGGAGATGGGCTGGCCATGTCGCGAGGCTTAAAGACCGAAGATGGACCATAAAAGTGACTTTTTGGAATGGACCTCCAGGTAAAAGAAACCGAGGAAGACCACAGACTTGCTGGGACGACGAGATCAAAAAAGTAGCCATCCCAAACTGGAAACAGACTGCACAAGACGACAGAGACAAATGGGCATCTTTGGAGGAGGCCTTCACCCAATAATGGGGTTCCTACAAATTATGTTATTTATCTAAAATCTAACCAAGTTAGCTATGTTAATAATAGTAAATAAGATAGTAATAGGTAAATAATATAGAAAATAAAATAAAAATAAGTAGGTATTAAATTCAATTAGTTAAACGTTTAAATAGTACATAGTGTCAAAACAAGTATATTAATACTAGTAAATAAAACAGTAAATATCTACATAATACAAGAAATAAACAAAATAAGCATTTATTAATTTCAATTAGTTAAGCGTTTAAAGATAAGTAAATGTAAAAATTGTATGTAAAATTAATTTGTAGGAAATAAAAGGCTTTTTTATTTTATTTTATTTATTATTAAGTTACTTAGAAACCAAGTTGATGTGATAAGAAAGGAGTATGCGACCGTTGAACAATTTAAAAAATTAAATAGAGTTTTTGAACGTGAAGAATGCCTTATTGGTGGATAGTATGGTGAAGAATTTTATGTGAATAAAACTAGAGGAACCCGTAATTTAGTTCGATACTAACAGCAGGAAACAAACAGTGGCCCTTTCAGAATTTTGAATTTGTCACAAGAAAATATAATTACGCCCGAATAAAACAGCAAATCATAAAAGTCCGTTAACCGAGAGAAAAGTTCAAGGTCAGTGCAACGATGATACTACTTTGTCCTTATCACACGCGCGGTCACACCCACCGACTGTCCCTGTTGCGCATGATTTGATTTTTAGTAAAAAAGATACTAATGGCAAAACAAACCCTGCCTAACTGGCACGCGAATCAGAGCAACCACTCGCTGCAGTGGCGATGAATAATAGCGAACGAAGATCGTATCTAAAAGTTACTTTTCAATCCGGGGGCTAATTTAACACCTATAAAGATAAAATTTGGACTGTTATAGAGAGGAAAAAGTTAAGAAACAAATTTATTGGAACACAAGGGCAGGCTAAAAATCCTATGGGTAGGTTTAAGTCTGCAGACAGTAAAATCCCATGATTTGTAAATAATGTCGATAAAGAGTCGTCAAGTAAAAATATATCGGATTGTATATTAGAGAAGACGGGGGCTTTAATGCAATTGGCAAAATTTAAAATGAAAAGGGAAAGAGATTATAAAGCTTTTAAGGTGTTTGTTCCGAAGCATAAATTGGATGTGTTCATGGATGAGCAATTGTGGCCCGAACGTATAGCTTTTCGCAGTTTTATCAATTTTAAGGATAGGATAGTACAGAACTCTCCTGTCGAACGGGCGAAAGATGTTGCACAGGTATTTACAGACAAAAAAAAATCAGGATGAGTACACCAAATAATCAGAGTATTAAAATAATCAGTAAAGTGGTCTGTGGAGGTGATAAGGGAATTGTGAAAGACTGCGCACGTTATAGCCCTCCAAGAGATTTAGCTTTTACACCATGGTACGACGTACAAGGGACTATTAACCAGGACTTTGAGTATACCAGTAAGTCGACGGTGGATACGTCGGCAGGCATACTGCGTGGGCGTTCGTACCGATGGGTGGCTTTGAAGTGGAGAAAGGGTATGTTTTCGTCTGTTACAATTTTTCCGTTCCAGACTGATAGTAATTAAAAACAAGTATGTGTGGGTGAGCTAAGTTCACTGTTGTTTTCGGTTTACATGCTAATAGGCACTGATGATAATTTACTAGAATTTACAGAGACATAAGTGAGATAAATGCAATAATTGACAGTTATAATATTGAATCAGCAATAATATTAGGAGATTTTAACGCACATCCGAAATAAGTATTTTTACGAAGTAAATGAATTTCTGTTATGAGAAAAGCTGGCTCTGTGCTGATTTGACTTACAAGAGATGTTGTCCGGATTAGCTGATGCCTCCAAACGCATCGGCCTCGGAATGAACATAGATAAGACGATAATTATGCTCAATAGTCATATTAACCCGGGGCCGATAGTAGTAAATGGCGTTCATCTCGAAATTGTTTAAGAGTACGTGTACCTTGGGCAAACCTTGCAACTGGGTAAGAACAATTTCGAGAGGGAAATCAATAGGAGGATTCAGCTGGGATGGGCAGCATTTGGTAAGCTTCGTCAAGTCTTCACGTCGTCCATACCACAGTGCCTTAAGACAAAAGTCTTCAATCAGTGTGTCCTACCTGTAATGACTTACAGTGCAGAGACGTGGACACTCACGGTTAAGTTCGTCCACAAGCTCAAGGTCACTCAGCGAGCTATGGAGAGAGCTATGCTTGGTGTGTCTCTGTGGGACAAAATTCAGAACGAAGTTATCCGACACAGAACCAAGGTAACCGACATAGCTCAAAGAATTAGCAAGCTGAAGTGGCAGTGGGCTGGCCACATTGCCCGCAGAACCGATAACCGCTGGGGTAGACGAATTTTCTGGAGTGGAGACCACGTCAAGGGAAACGTAGTGTAGGACGCACTGCGGCCAGGTGGAGTGACGATCTGCGCAAAACGGCGGGGAAAAACTGGATGAGGAGAGCTGATGATCGAGCTCATTAGGAGAGGCCTATGTCCAGCAAAGGATAATGAGGGGCTGATGATGATGATGATGATTGATAAATTTTAGGTTAAAAATAGAAATGAACTTATTTTTCTTTTTTTTTCTTTTCTTAAAGGTATATACATATATATAAGGATATAAACTACAAACTTTTTATTCAGTATTAATAAACAGAAACCAGAAATAAAAATAAACGGTTTTTGATGAAACTACAGCCAAATTTTGGAATAAAAGGTGCCGATTTCATAAAAAAGGCAATTTTTTTTTGGAACATATAAAACGTTTTAAAATTATAGTATGTTATAGTGGACTACCTGGAATGTCAAATCCTTAACGATGAACTACTATTTACGCCACACCCTGTATACAGCCAGTGTAGACCACAAGGTGAGATGGACGGAAAGGGACGCTAAGCAAATAAACTTGTTTAGGGAAGAGTAAACTCAGGGATATTGACTTTCCTGACAAAAAAATGTAGTGACAGCTGTCATCACCTAATAATAGATAATTTATATTATAGAATTGTAAATAGCTTAAGAATAGCAGCTCAAACGAGTTCTAGAGTTAGGTATCGTAATAAACAACACTATGTTATCGGCTGAAACAAGAATGTGCAACAATTTCACCAGAACGCACGACTCAGTTTTCAGATTTGGGTGCCACAAGCTCTGGTGACATTTATGGCGTTGGTAGTGTTTCACGCATATTCCGTGAAACCAGGAACCTTTTTAAGTCTAAGCTTAAATGATGTCAGGACAATGAGAACTAAATTAAAATGGATATCTGAGCAACTCACCACAAAGTTAAAGACTTTAAGAGTTTTTGGAAGTACACCATGAGGCTGGAGACTGGGTCATTTGTACCTGTTAACGTTGAGGGTGAGAAATAAGCCGGCCACATTGCCGAGTTTTTTAGGGAACAGTTTAAAGTTACATACCCTCTGGGGTTTTTACAGAGCGAGCTTGGTGTTGAAGACGTCTCTGGTAAGTCTTTTAGGTGATCAACGAAGGAAGTCACACATATTATTAAAAACATGAGGGGCAAGTTACCTGGGCACGACGACCTAAGCATTGAGCACTTGCAGTATGCAGGTGTTCACTTACCACGAGTACTGGCTTTGTTTTTCGAATTTAGTAATTCGTTTGTTTTCGCATAATTTGATTTTTCTTTGACATCGTTTTGTTCACAAAATGGAAAACTTAAAATATCGCGCTATTTAGAAATAGGAGTTCCGCCGCGGCACTATCGCTAACGAAACACCTTGAAGGATTACTTTAATATTAATTAAAAAGGAGATACTACTGTAAAAGAAAACACAGTACGTTTTTGGTTCAAACGTTTTCGTTTCGGAAATTTTAACCTTCAGAATAACCAACGACAATGAAGAATTAAAAGGCATTGTAGAAGCGGATTCATCGCAAACCACCACATCAGAATTAGTGGCAGGCTTCGGTGTAAGTGTTAAAACTTTAATCAAATTCACTTAAATCAAATCAGAAAACTGAAAAAGCTAGAAAAATGGGTACCACATGAATTGAGTGAAGCTCATCAACAAACACCCGTTGAATGTTGCGTTACATTACTCAACCGTCACAATAATGATTTTGAATCGTATTGTTACTTGTGATGAAAAATGGATCCTGTACGATAATCAAAAACGCTCAATACAACGGGTTAACCCAGAAGAACCAGCCAAATCTTGTCCCAGACGAAAGTTGACTTATAAAAAGGTACTGGTGAGTGTTAGGTAGATCAGTGCTGGTGTTGTTCACTATAGTCTCCTATCCAGAATCTGGCCAGACAATTACGGCAGAACTGTATTGTCAACAATTGCTAACAATGATGGAAAAGCTAGCCGTTAAACAACCGAGACTAGCCAATTGTTCTAGCAGTCTAGCCCATTGCTACTTCAGAAGAACGCACAACAGTCGGTCGCAAAATTAGAGGAGCTGCGATTGGAATTTCTCCGACACCCACCATACTCCCCGGACCTTGCTCTAACAGACTACCGTTTGTTCCCGAATTTAAACAATTTCTTGCGAGGAAAAAAAATCAATTCTGATGAGTAAGTCCAAACCACCATCAAAGATTTCATAAATAAATTTAAAAAATAAAAAAATGGATTTAATGAATTTCTTATAAAATGGCGAAAGTGAATAGATAACAATGGTACACAATATGATTAATTAAATTATATAACTCATAAAAAATATCGTTTTACTTTTTTCATTTAAAACGCCAATTTTATTATATAAAGACCATTAAGTATATTGATACGCTCATTTGACAAGCGAACGGGCTTGTCAAACGAAACGTCTAACGGTCGTTTCTAGCCGAAAGATCAAACTTTTCATTGAAATTCAGGCTTCGTTAGCATGCCAACCGCAATACCGAAATCAATTAAATATACATTCCAGGTCAGCGAACTGAGAAATGCATGGGTGGTCCTCGCACGACACGGAGCGGAGCGGTGCTTACGCGCTCGAACAGAGCTTCCACCCCTCTCGCAGGCCCACCCAACTACCTCGACAGCCCGCTGCACATTCTAATCTGTCTTAACTACACTTCTTACCATTCAGTATGCATCAATTAACCGATTACCGCTCTAGAAAATTCCCTAGAGGGGAAAATTGCCCAACTTTAAGGAAAATTGGGACCGTATTGTTCATATTATCCTACGAAAGCTTACATTGAAAAATACAGAAATTTAAAAAAATCAACGGTTAAATAATTGACTAGAGAGTGTTTTTACATACTTGTTTTGAGTGGTGTTTGGTGTTTTTTATATATAAAAGTTATATAAAATCACTACGTGCTTCCCCAGTCAGGCGTCTTTAACTCTAACAGATATCAACTGTTATCTACCTAGTAAAATAATAAATATATACCATAATGGATACCATGTATGATGATGGAATAAGTAGACGAATAATAAAAAACTTATCAATGGGTACTAGTTTGGATATCCCTTAAGTTTAAGTTTAGGTAGTAGGATCATAGGCTTAGGTCAATCATAGGATGATTGAATTGATTGATTTTTAAACATTTGTTCATCAATTATCGTTACCAAGATCCCGTACGTGCATAAAATTAACAAACAATTTCTTCCTGAAAATGCTTCAGGCTTGGGGTTTGTTTCTATGTGTCAAGACTACTAAACCTAAGACAACTTAATATCTGTTACACTTGCATTCTTGTTAAAAAATATTATTACTAACTCCGTACAAATGAATATATAGTTAATTTAAAAAAAACTAACAATCTAAGAAATAAAAATAAACTGGAAATAATGAAAGTACGAACTAATTATAGACGAAGGACTATATTGTTTGAGGGAGTGCAGCTGTACAACAGAGTGCTTGACGATGTAAAGGTTTGCGATAGCATGTCCATATACAAGAGTAAACTTAAGAAACACCTACGATTACAGTTTAGATATTAAATGTATAATGAATATAAAAAATTAAAATAAACTGAAGTGTAAAAATGTACAAGTTGTAGAATTATGTTTAGAAATATTGATGTATAACCGTTAACACTTTATATATATATATTATTACATATTAGATATAAAAATTTAGAGAATTTAAGTATCGGTTCAAATATCAATCAAATTGATCAATAATAATAATAAATTTGTTTATTAATTTTACAAAAAAAAAAATACAAGTACAACACTCGGGGGCTTCAAAATTTGTGACATTTTGGTCGTCGATCAATATCTAGTCACCATCATGAATCTAGCCGAGTAATCAATTCCTTTCAATTATCTTCACGTCACGGAGGGTCAACGACTCGAAATTAAGTGATTTCATCAAATAATTGTAAACTTTTCTCTCCAAGCCCGAAACATTTTACGGAAATAAAATCTGATGTAATTCTGAGAAAACAAGCAGATTTTAATTTACAAAGAAATTCTAAAACTTTAAATACCAGGCCGACGGGCTACAACCCCGGACACGGATGTTCGGATGTTGTTGTGAAGTTACACAAATTGTTGTGCGAAGTATGATTGCGTGACGTAAGTTTATGAGGTCACATCGTTCTACAAACTGCAGGCACTCATCGTTGTGCCTGCATTTTCTCAAGCATGATGCGGTTGATTTATGATAGTTATTCGACGCTATGGTCGTAATCTCACCGGAGCGATAAAATATCTAAAGCAATTATCTGAATGGACGTCTGAATGTCAGAAATGTAGTTTAAAAGACGTTCTTGACTTCTCATTTAACGGTAAAGATTCAGCTTTCACTGACACACACTTGAACAAAACGCCGACTTTTCAACAGTACTCCGAGACAAGGTCAGGTGTCTATATAAGTGACTTATATATTTTTATTTTATTTATTTCTTAAACAATATTACATTGTGTTGAAATACAATTATCTTAAAAACTGAAAAGCATTCATAAAATAGTTTGAATTTTAATCAGACAAAAATATTAAATTATTAAAATGTCATAAACAAAAATTGTTTTTATATCAGCAGATAAAAATATTAAATAGAATAAATAGTAACAAATGTCAACGTAAGTTATTTTATTTATCATGTCATTTCATAGTCGTCAATGAATAGAAGAAACCATCAACAAGAAATGCTTTAAGTTTGGACTCAAATTCCTTTGCATAAATCATACATTTTATTTCTGAAGGAAGTCTATTGAATAGCCTGACTGAATTATAAAACGAACTATGTTTTACTACGTTAAGAGTCGGCATATCTTTTCTTCTTCTGCTTTTACGTAGCAGTCTTTCGTCTTTATTTTCATAGTTGTGTATATTTTTCGCAAAAAAAGTGAGCAAGACCATACAGACTAGGTACTGTAAGGATTTTGAGGTCCTTAAAAAACTGTCTACACGAATCCTGCTGGTCTATCCTCATCATAGTTCTTATAGTTCTTTTGAGCAATGGAGGCTTTCTGAATGTTGTAGTTATAGCTACCACCCCAAAATAGAATGCTGTACCTCAATTTGGATCAAGGCAAAGTATATAGTTCTAAGTTGCTCTAAGTGTGCAACATCTCTTAGACTTCTTATAAGTAACAGGTTGAGTACGGATACTGGCCCCTATATTAGCCAACTCACATTTCCAGTTCAAGAAAGAGTCTATATGTAACCCTAAGAATTTAACTACTGTTTACTGTCTCCAACCTATCACCACTAAGAGTACAAGCGAGTCTGTCCAAGTTTTATTTGTAGATTTGAACAAGAATAAGTTGGATTTATTTGTGTTTATTTTAAGACAATTTAGTGTGAACCAGTCGCATCGTCGTTGATTTTGGTATAAATTAATTTCCATATCTTGACAACGAATAAAGGAACAAACCCAGGATTTAAACACAGACGCGAAGAGAATCCGGTACTTGTTTTACTGATTGTTGCCGAGAAGACCAATACCAACATGACGGAGTCAAGCTCAAGGCTGTATAAATACTCTTTTAATATAAATGTATTTCAATTTACTGTTTGCGAATCGCTAAAACACAAACATTTTATTTTTGTTATACGTGGGGTAGGTTAAGGTGAAAGTTTTGCCTAACTCATTAATAAAACAATTTACATGTAACGTAATATATTTGCTGCTTTTCGAAGTATTCTCCATTACATTTTAATCACATTTTCATTGGGTCAAACCATTTTTGAAAACATGAGGACCATTGGTCTAAAGGCATGTTTTTTTTTTGTTTGCATTTTTCCTTAATTTTTTCAAAGACACTGGGCAAACAAATGGTGGTGTGCATTATGTTATACACAGCATTTGAACGTCCGTGATCGTACTTTAACAACATTTTTACACCAATCAACACGAGTCCGTTTTTGTTCTGGGGTGAGTTAATGAGTAATCCAGCGGCAACAAACTTTTCTAACTGTAACATTTTTTGAATTTGGCTCCTAATCCCCAAATGTCCTCAAATCTCCTCATAGATTATATGCCCGTTTTTTCTAAGTAGTTGCCTGACAGTAACCACATTTTCCTCAGTGATCGCAATTGAAGGCCGAACTTCACGAATTTCATTATGGAGAGAAACACGGCCACGATCAAATTCTGCGTACCAACGTCTTACCGTGCTCAAATGAGGTGCTTCTCTCCCAAAAGCATTTTGAAGACGAGCAGTGCAGTCTTGTGGAGTGCTACGGACTTTTAAAATCATAAAAAAATTATCGCCCTAAAATCTTTTCACGTTAATTCCTTTTTTGCTACGGACGACGAATTTCAACTTGTGATAAAAAACAATTGACACACGATTTCCCGCCAATTTTTTTAAAATCAATTATTGAGTTTCTTATGTTAAAAAAAAATATAACGAAATTCAAACATTTATGACTGACCAGGAGTGCAGAACTTTCAGTGTGCCCTATGTACTACTAGCATTTCCCGCACGGCTTCGCACGCGTGTATATATTTATATATTTTGCGCGGAACCCTAATTCGTTTTCTAAAATAAAGTAGCCTAAGCTACTCTTTATAACACCAGCTATCTGCCACTGAAGTCCCGATGAAATCGATCTACCCGTTCCGGAGATTAGCCGTAACGAACAGACAGACAAAAGTTAAAAAAAAAACTGATTTTTAGGTTTAGGTATCGTGCAAATAACTAATTGAACTTAAATAAACTATTATTTAACATTACAAACAGATACTTCAATTTTATTTCTTTGTATTAATTTAATTTACTACTGTCTGGGCAGTGAACATAGAAAAATTTAAAAATATAGTTTTATTAAGAGCACTTTTGTTATTTAAAATGGGGATTATGAGCTGCATATTTTAAATTCTTAACATTGTTTAAAGTTTACTAAATATAAATAGTAATAATACAATAATTCTAACAAAATTCCGAAATTCATAAAGTATTTAGGAGTTCTTTACAATTTACCTTACCTCATTCCTCGCTACATACATACATACGTTCAGAATACAAAGTGTTTGACTGATTCTACGTTATTAATTTATTATAAATATTCTGTAGCACATGATACATAATAGTATACTGTGCATCTATAGATATGGTACACCGGTATTCCAATTTTATTACCAACTTGGGCTAACTTAGATTTCCACTGGTACTATGCATTTTACCGGAACATTTGTATTGGTAAAATGCATCGGATCGATTCAACATAAAACCAAACTATAGCCATTCGCTAACCATAGTAAATATGTTTCATCATAGCCGTTCATATTTAGGAAGCCTTCGTGCAATCTGTTTTAAACTTTTATGTTTTATATCTATAAAATCAGTGAGTTTTCCTGGATTATGTTCAATGTGGATTAGGTTGAATAGTCTGTATGTTCTCATCAAGAGGATGTTTTAAATTTTAAATGGGAATTGATACAACACAGATCAAAGTGCAATCATTTCAAACATTATTTACTGAAATTAAATACCTGTAGATAGCACATTCGCAGCGTAAGTAAAAGAGCAAAATATGTAACTTTACGAAGTTTTTTTTATTGTTGTTTGTTTTTGAAGTTTGGGCACAAAATGAAATTCACATGATAGTCATACTTTGGAAAACCTAATAAGATTAGAAGGAGTGAGAACCTAGTTCATCACTATCATTTCAGCCTTAAGACGTCAATTTGCTAACCCGTTCGGCTATGTCGGTAACCTTCGTTCGTCTGCGTATCTTTTCATTTCACCAAGCATAGCCTTCTCCATAGCTCGTTGAGCGACTCTGAGCTTGGTTATCAAGCCAGGAACCACGTTTCGGATCCATATGTCTCTTTAGCCTCTTTAATGCGATTTGTGTTAAAGATACATCCGTATCTTATCGTGCCTTAAAAACTTCCGGGTTTGTCTATTGAGCTGCCTATGTGCATCGACGTCATCGGGAGACTGCAGTCGCAGCGAGCTTCGTTCAGCCATGAGGTTAAAGGTGTGGTCTGACAGTTTTTGGGGTCTAGTTGTGGGTCAAAGAACTGAGACCCTACCGTATGGACAGTTTCTATGAACCTGTTATTGATCTCGTCCACAGAAGCATCTTCCAGGTAGTCAAAGTGATTTGAGAGCTCCAACTGAAAGCCCTCGAGGTTTTGGATATTTGGGCTCGAGTTGGTCAGAGCGTAGACTTCATCAAACGGGACCGTTCAAGTTTAACGATTACATTCAACTAGCTAGGTTCACCCGCGTAAGTCCCAATCCCGTGGGAATATCGGGATAAAAAGTAGCCTATGCGTTAATCCAGGTCTCCTGCTATCTACATACCAAGTTTTATCGCAATCGGTTCAGTGGTTTTTGCATGAAAGAGTAACAAACATCCATCCATCCATCCATCCATCCATCGAAACTTTCATATTTATAATATTAGTAGGATGTGCCACTGACCATTTGGTGGTCACTACCGATTTTCACCCTGTGAATCACGGACACATCATTGAATATCTGTTTCTTGTTGGTCATGATGACGGTTTCATGAGAAATGAGATAGGCTCATTTCTCGTCGGGACTGGAACCGGAATCGTCGGGACTCATCCAGGTCCACTTCGTGTGAGGCGGTTTCTGGAAGAAAGAGAAAGAAAGAAAATATGTTTATCAAACACACTACCACATATTACATATACATTATTACATAATTTAACAGTGTGTCGTGTTGCAAGCCACATGTTCATGGCAACAGCAGGGAGGCGCAGGGGACTGCGGGATAATCCCCTTGCAACAGTCATACTTTCATCTATGCAGTCAGCACAGCGTCGACTGACTTGGACCGGCACAACACTGCTAGCAACACTGCTAAGGTGGATGCAATGTTCGCATTGCCATCCGCATCCGCATTGCACCTTACTTGACATGCCAGCACTACAAATACGCATACTAAATTATTCAATTATCGAAACTACGCACTAAATATTGTAATATTTGGGATAAGGTGTATTAAATCGGGAAAGGGATATTCGGAGGAGATCAACAATCTTTTTTATTTTCTTTATCAAAGCCTCGCTTCTTGAACGACGGACTGTTCACTCCACCGTCTGCGAGTCTTCTTTTCCTTATTTCAAATTATACACATTTTAAAATATATAACGGTTTATCTTGACTCGAACTTGGTGGTACCAGCCAGGACCTACGTGCCTTGAAGAAGTATTCACTCTACTCGAAGGAGGTTGTGCATCGCAGGTCCTAATGCTACAGGATAACAGGAGCTATGGCCCCTCGGTAGCACCAAGCTCTTCCTGCCTCCCTTACTCAATCCCTATCTGGTGGACACGTCATTTTTTCCAAGCTGCTTCCGCCGATGGAAGTAATGCCTGTCCTTCAACTGAGGAAAGAAAAATAACAGTTAAAATACATTCATGTTCATTTTCCAAATTCTCTAAATCTCCTCTGCTGGTCGGCGAATTATTTGAGGCCATAAAAACACACCGAAAAATCTGACCCCCGCGCTTTCTTTTTTCATTTTTCTTATCAGTACACAAATATCATAAGTATATCCCCAACAAATATCCCCTTTATCCAACAAGTGATTCAACCTTTTAACATTTGGAAATAAATCTTAAGTTTTAATGTCAACAAAACTATTTACATACATCCTCAATGGTCAAAGACATTATGAGAAGAAAAACATAAACCATCACTATGTCAAAGACTATGACAATTCAAACGCATATGTCAAAAATGATCAAATCGTGAAAACTATGTATGCATTATCACCTGTTCAGTATTGGTTTATTAGAGGTAACCGTTTTATCATATTTCCCGGAGTGGGTATATCCCTTCATAAGCATGGCAACGACTTTATTTACAACAAAAATAACCGTAGCAATCGGTATCACCTATTCTTTAACACGACAAAGACTTTCTTGATACGATTCTTTTGTACCGCGTACTTTTAAGTTTTATACGAGGTATAACAAAAGTAATAAAATTGCTTTACTACCGAGTAATACAATTTAGTTTATTTACTCCCGAAAACCTATCTTTCACTTTTTATCAACTTGTAAGATAATTTAATAGATTAGTATGGACCGTATCTGACCAACTATTATTACTTAATTAAAATAATTATTTCTAGCAATCCTCCTCACTATAATAAACGGACCTATATACGGTTTAATCAACTTTTTACTTCTTTTGGGCGATAAACCAAGACTAACTGTCCCGGAGAATAATTAAGATATTTAACCTTTCTATCAAAATATTCTTTTTGTCTAGCCTGTGCTTTGCTCTGTTTTCCTTCGCTTTTAGCACTAGTGTATTTGCTAAATTACGGCGCACCGAATAAGAGTTTTGTGAGTTAAATAACTTTTGATTTACGCTAAAGTCGATTTTAATATTGGTTCACGCGCGAAGATTATCATGTACGGTGACAATCTTGTAAAAGATTGTTTTGCGGAATTATACGCGAATGAAATTAAAGGTAATTTACACCGATTTCTTTGATCAGCCGATACATACATTGAAAGTATTTGTGTCAACGTTGCATTGAATTTCTTTCTTGAATTTAAATTTCATATAATGATAATGAAGGCCTATTACATTGTTTTAAAATCCTCTTCCACCCTCTCAGTGGTCTCTCTTGACTCCAATGTTAATCTCCCTCCTAAACCACTTGAGTAACAAGTAAGGTAATTTTATATACATGCGTGCAAAGGTATGTGAAAAAGCCTGATAATTACAATGATTAAATTATTTTATGAAAAAAAAATACATGTACATCGATGAAAAATATTTGCAATACTCAAACCAATTTTTAAATGTGTTACTTTTAATCAAATTTTGCCTTCTATGAAGGACCAAGTTGGTCCAAGACGTCGTCTTCTAAGATGTCAGGAGGGTTTTCAAGAAAATCCGAGACGGGCACACACAATGTTTTGTTTAGTTCATCTTCGTCTGGCAGGTCATCTGCGGGTGAGCTGCAATATCATCTGGGTTGGCATTGCTGTCCAAAAAAATCGCAGCATTGTGATAAAGTTCTCGATGATTTTAAATTGCGGTGACGACGACGTTTTGTTTTCCCTTGCCCAAAGAATGAAGACGTCGAGCCACATCCACTGAAGGCGTGAATGACAAGAATAAACAGTCACATTTAAAAGAAGTGTTGGTGTAGATCACATCACTTTTCAGGATGTCTTAAGAAAAGCTGTTCCCGGATCTCTCCTATTTAAGGCGCAGTACTGGTTTTACTCGGTTCAATTCCGACACGCCGCCCCGCCGAAAACCCCGGTGGGGTGACGGCCCGAAGGGGTTTCCACACGCAAAAAAAAAAAGGTCTCATGACTTTGGCTTCGACCACGTTTCATAAAAATAAATATTCCGACGGTTTGGTGGTGTAATGCCTACAAGCAAGACTAGCAAGTCTAAATCCTCACCAACAATTACGACATCATGAGTAGTGGTTAAAGAGATCGCTGTTGTTATTTTCAATCTGTGCGCATCTTCTGTAGCCTGCAATGTTGGATTATTGTGTTTCCCTATTTGTGTCTTCGAGAAGTCGATGAACCGATTTTATTGTCTTCATTGAATAAGAACTTTTTTTGAGACATTTGAGCAATTGTATTTGCATCAAATAAAACTTGAGAGGATACATCGGCTTTGGATCTTCGAATACGCTCAGAGCTCTTCGTGCTCTTTTCTGCAGCCTCATTTGGGTAACTGTTTGCCCTATAAATACCGTTATAGCCTCAAATTGCTGCAAATTTAATCTATTTCAAAAATTATTCCAACAGTCTTTTATAAAAAACCAGTCCTTCCGTGTCAGAATCGATGAAAATCGTAAAAAGGTAAGAAAAATCTAAATTTTCTTAACTTTTGACAATGACACCGGTCGTCTGCCGTCCGTAAATAACATACCAAAAAAGCAAAAATGCCTGATTTGCTGCAACGTTCACCCCCTTTTGTAATTGTATTAGTTTAATTTGATTGAATTATATACCTTACCCTTACCCTTACCTAAAATTGCAAATCCCACACTTCCCAACCACTTTCGACCAATATCCATTCTACCCTTCCTCTCCAGGGTCCTAGAATTCTGTATGCTCAAACAGCTATCCAATTTCATCTACCAAAACAACCTGTTAAGCCCATTGCAATCTGGCTTCAGGCCTGGTTATGGCACTACCTCCGCTCCTCTCAAAGTGACTGGCGATATCAGGGCGGAATGGCAGACACAAAAGTAACTGTTTTGGTACTGGTCGACTTCTCAAATGCCTTCAATACCGTTAGTCACGATATCCTCCTATCTATCCTTTACTATCTTGTGGTCCTGCCTGAAGCACTGAAATGGTTTTCATCTTATCTTCAGGGACGCCAGCAGTCTGTTCGTGTCGATGAGTCTTCATCGTGCTAGTGTAATCTAGACTCTGGTGTCCCTCAAGGCGGTATTCTTTCTCCCTTGCTATTTTCTATGTTTATCAATCTCCTAACCCTGAAACTTCAATGTGCGTATCATTTGTATGCGGATGACTTGCAACTCTATTTTCAAACTAAGATTGAAGACATTTCAATAGCCATAGATATGGTCAATAGAGACATCGAAGCAATCAAAATTTGGTCTAACAGGTTTGGCTTATCGGTAAACCTCACAAAATCTCAAGCCATTACTATTGGAAGTCACCGACTGATGAGTAGAGTAGACACTGAGACGCTTCCAGCTATCACTTTTAACGGTACTACTATACCTATTTGTCAATTGGTGAAAGATCTTGGATTACATCTGGTCTACACACAGAATTGGCGTGATCAAGTTGCAAACCAGTACAGAGGGTTACTGGAACTCTCCGAGCATTGTATAGCTTGAAAAATTTTCTTCCCGCAAAAACCAAGACCATGCTTGTGCAAACTCTTATCTTCCCATTAATTGACGTGTGCTGTTATGACCTGATTGAAAATCTTCTCGATTAGTTAGATCGTCTTCTTAATAACTGCATTCGATTCATCTTTAACCTCCGTAAATATGATCATGTGTCCTCTTTCCGTTCGCAGCTCAATTCAAGGTTACCTATTCGTCAACGAATTACGTGCCCTCACTGTTCTATTTGCTATCCTTAATAATCCATCTTCGCCAATGTATTTATCTTCCTACTTCCAACTTTTATGTAGTAATCATGACAGAAACCTTCGTTCCGCCAATAATCTTCTTCATCGTTGTCCCTCACACTCTTCCGAGTTTGTCGGCTCATCTTTTTTCATTCAGTCCGTTCTTCTTTGGAAAGAGCTTCCCCTTGAAATCAGGATAGCCACAAATAATTACTCATTTAAAGTAAAAGTTAAGGAGTATTTCTTCAAATAATTGGCAGAATCAACTTGCCCATAATTTCTCATCCATCATTGTTATAAGTCCGCCTATGTACCAAATGTGTGTAAATAAATGAATAAATAAATGTATTAACACAATCATCGTATTCTATGTTCAGTTACACCCACTTTTGTTGCTCTAGCAACATGATAATACCCTACAGAATAATAAGCTCGATGTAAAATTATTTTCGCTGGACTCTGTTTATAAAGGAAAACAAATTAATTTTTGAAGCACCTTGTGTACTTTACCATTTTATCGGATGAAGTTGGGAGCCTACTACAAAATCTTTTTTATGTGCGTATTTATAGCCATATTTTCGTCTCCGAAGGCCACTTCCAAATTAGAGCCCTTCAAAGTGTCATTATAAGGGAAGTTATATGTGTTATAGTGAAAATGAGTACTTATGTTAATGTTAACAAACAGATAATGAAGAGGTTTATTTATTGTAAAATGAGTAGTGGAGATATATGCTAATGTGTTTACACAAACTTTATCATACTTATTTTTTATTTTATTTTATTATTACTACGCTGATGGTTAAAGGTACAAGCAAAAGCAAGTGCATAGTGCAAATACTGCATAAAGTATATTGTAAACATCAAGAGACAAATAACTCTATTGCGGGTAACGGGTACTAGAACTATAGAAATAGGATTAGATAGTCATCATTATATTAATACGTGAAGAGAATTCTTTGTACCCCTTTTTAAGCTAATATCACTCACGGAGGAATGTTGGAATACTTAAAGTTTATACGTAGAAGAAGTGCAGCAAGCTACAATTGAAAAATGATGTTAAACGGTTACAGAAACTACCGGGGCCTAGTATAAATGCTGATCTATTATGGTACAGAATGTTTATACAATAACAGTTCAAGTTATACTGGTCATTGATATAAAACAAAACATTCAAACCTTAATCACTTATGGTCGAAATTTGACTACCGATTTAGGTTAAATAAAAATACATCTTTTTAGTTGCATTTTTTCATTTACTTTTATATTGATGACTTATTAGCTTTCAACTTTAAGGTGGTGGAATTATACGCATATATTTTAGAGACTTAGAATTACTAAAACTTAGATTTGGTTAAAATCCATCCAGCCGTTGAGATTTTTTGAGGAAATAAAGAACACTACTTGAAGAACTCACTCAGAAACATGTAAAAAATCTCTAACCCTTTAATTGCAGTTAAAAGCGCATCTGTTAAAAGTATGCTAACTATAATAATCGAAAATGCTTTTCGTGTCTAATAGTGGATAAGGATTAATGAATTTTAGTGTCATCGTTCTATGGTGTGCATACCCATAAGCTAACTAATTCCTGTAATTATCTTTCGGTTTATGCAACAATTCGGGTATAATCGTAGGATACTAACGTCTAATCTATTCAAAGGTTGTCTATAAGAGATCGCAGCCTGTGATAAGACAGCCCATTGTAGTACTAACGGTTTGTATCCTACTGACTGTTGATGTAATGTTTGGTGTTCAATAAACTGTATAAGTTCAAATTTTACTACTAGTACAACTAACTTAAATTTATGGACCTAAGGTTTTGAATAAAACAAATAATCACATCACTGGTGTCTGCCTGTAAATGAGCATAGAGATTATTGTACATTATGGTGTTATTTTCTACGAAGAAACTTTTTACAAAGTATTATTACAGGGTGGGTTGTCGTACGCTGAGAGTCGTATTTTAATAATGAATGGGTCGTGCATTAAAGTCATGATATTTAGGCAGTTGTCCCACCAGCGGCGAGAAACCAGCAGCGTGAAAGAAACGCGTACTTGTACTCATCTGAGCAACGGAGACGGACTTATATTGTTTTTTATAATTTCTTCTTAACTTTGAGGTTGAATAAGGTAAAAATGATAATAATAAAATTTATTTAGCTAAAACAACAATTGATACATACGCAATAATGCTGAAAACATTAATCCAAAGAAGAACATAGTGGTTTGCTACGTTGTCACCTGTAAATGTGAACATTCACTGTATCACAGGTGTCAGCGCCTTCCATGGTCGGAGAACAATATAAAGGTATAAATACATATTATCTAATAATAAACTCATTTGCAAAAAAAATTGGTGTTTTAAATTCCTTGTCAGATAAATTATAAAAAAATTAGTATAATACATACATACATACATCCACGCCTGTATTACCGAAGGGTTAGGGAGAGGTAATGAAATCCATATTTGCCAACTACAATTTGGTTTCACTCACGTATAAGGGGGCAAGCATATTGTCGTCAACCGGGCACTTTGGAAACTAAAGATGGTAGTATTGGGAGTATATTGATAGGTAAAAGGTAGGTAAGAAAGGAAGGCAATGGAAGGAAAAGTATGTATAATTACATGATGTATAATATACTTAAATATGTGTAAGTATGAGTACGGGTTGGATTTATTTTCTATTCTTCATGTTTTTTACTATCACTTCACCTCATTGACTAAACAATACTTTTTTTTAGGGTTTCATTACTATAAAAAAATGGAATTCTTTTAGGATCATTTCGTTCTCCGTCTGGCTGTCTCCGTGTCTATTTATCTGTGTGTCAGTCAAGACCCTTTTTCTCAGGAACGCGTGGAGGTATAAAGTTGTAATTAACATCAAATATTTAAGCCTTATATTTCAATATTGTGCAGGTAAATCAAAATATAAAGGGCACTTCTACTACCTAGAATCATGATCAATCTGACGAGAAGGTAGGGAAAGAATCAGAATGTCGTTAATATTTTGTTATATCATATTAAAAAAAGTTCTTTGCTAATACAAACTTATATTTTGCGTTTGGAAAATTGACTGTGACGTACTCAAATATCGATGTACATACAGGAGAGTATTTTTAAGTTAAATTTGCCACATTTGAAAAAAGCGGGCAAAAATTTTCGGGAACTGACATTTGAGATGGACAAACTCTCTACGTTACTATACAAGTTGTACAGAACACTTAGTTTGCGAATCAGACTTGCACTTGTCGTAGACAGGTAGTAGTGGGTAGTTGAAGGCTAGACACAAGAAAAATTTAGTTTTAAAGTAGGTGTCAAGTCAAAGCGCGCCGTCAAAAAGTAATCGCATTGTCCTTTTTGTTCATATTTCCAAGTTACTAAATCCAAGTATGTATGTTTAAAATATATATAAGTTGGTAGGTTTTTTAAATACTTTAGTAGGTAGTCTTTTCTAAATTCGTTACCTACACTTTAGTTCCAATTTACATAAGTTTTTTTTCATTATTATTAATTATAAACACTTTTTTCTGTTCTGATGTTGCGATATACCTTCGCTCCTATATACCTTACACAATCCTTAATATATCACCAGAAACACCTCCATCTAACGCTGGCGAGCATCTCTTCTAAGAAATAGAACTCCAACATACCAAAATCCTACTCGGTTTATATTATAGTCCCTCTCTACGCATAAACTTTTTCTCCTCCTTCGAAAGTCTCTTTGAAAACCTTGTCCCACACTATAGTCACAGCATTATCATGGACGACTTTAATACACGCCTTGTGAAGAAAGATTACCGTTTTGCAAAATTACGGGAAATTTCTGAATCGATTTACTCTTTCTTTCCTACACAATTTGCCCACCTAAATCCAAATCCAAAACCCTGATGCAGCGCACTTTTGATGGCATGAACATACAAGGTCTCCGTGAAGACGCCAGCAACATTGACTGGTCATCGCTGCTCACTTCTGGGACGGTAGATCAGCAAGTAGGCAATTTTACTTTAAATCTGATAAAAATATACGACAAACATGCTCCTGTTCAACCGGTTAAAATCAAGCATAGCTCCTTCTCCTTGGTCAACAGATCCGGTAGCTTATATCTAGGAAAGCTGCAGCCAGATTTAAAGTTAAAACAAGACCGACATCTTCCGACTGCCGAAAAGTTTACTCGCATACGAAATCAATGCAATAAGGTGTATAGAGATGCAACACGCCAACACATTCACTACTCTTTTAAAAACGGTGATCCAGCAAAAGTCTGGAAATTTCTTAGAACATTAGGGGTCGGCAAATCACGATAAGACGTCATTCCTAAAAATTTAAACATTGATTTATTAAATCAACATTTCTCGGCATCGTCCCTTTTTAATGGGATTATCAAGGCAAATACAATCAACTTTTTTTCTGTCTAGTGGTGTATTTTCATCCTTATGGAAAAATGCACAGATCTTTCCCTTACCTAAAAAAATAATCCTGCTTGTTTCTCTGACTATCGATCTATTTCAATATTACCATTTCTGTCTAAAGTACTTGAACGTCCCGTCCATAACCAGCTCAGTGTGTTTCTTCACAAAAACAACCGTTTAAATCCTTTCCAATCAGGTTTCCGGCTTGGACACAGTAGCGTCTCAGCCTTGGGAATATTACGGATGAGAACAGATACGGTATGGAATGTGGAAGTCTAACTGTTCTCGCACTACTAGATTTTTCCAACGCTTTTAACACGGTGGACTTCGAGATTCTGATTAACATAGCTCGCTCACTTAACATTTCTCCAATGGTGATTGATTGGCTTCGAAGTAACCTGTGCGGCCGCCGACAATGTATACGCGTTGATGAACACCCTCTCTTCTTGGTGTAATACATCTGTTGGTATACCCCAGGGTGGCGTTCTATCTCCTTTACTCTTCGCCTTATTTTAAAATGATATTACTGATCAACTTCTCTCTTCTCACCACCACCGCCATCACCAAAGTCTGATATTAAAAATTCCGGTGCATTCAATAACTTTTTTTGACAATTCTTTTACGATCCTGGCTGTTCGTTTGTGGAATGCATTACCAGTACAAATACGGCAAGCTGAAACCCTTACAGCCTTTAAAAATATGGCCAAGCAACACTATAGATAGATAGTGTTGCGAAAAGAGAAAAATATATTACAGTGATAGATCACTGTAATATATTTTTCTCTTTTTTACTCTATTACACAACTAAGGTCATATTTTCTTTCGAATATACTATGCCATCTCTACTAAATAGCTATAAACATATATATCTAAATTAGTAAATTATTGTCTGTATATTCAATAGTACGCCATCAACTAGTATGTTTTATTTAAATATTTCTGTTATTATTCCCATCTAAAGGTTATCTGGTAGAGATCCCTTTTAGTGATAAGACCGCTCATTGTATTATTATATTTAATATTTTAAATGAGATCTGTTTCAACTGTATGTTATTAATGGTGTACAATATAGAATATTCTATCTATCTATCTATCTTGTCCGCTTTTTTTTACAATGGATAAACGAATAGCAATAATAAACTTGAAAAAACAGTTAATCTTCAATCGCTTTTTAGCTATCAGTGAAACATATCCTTTAAGTTAGTTGCCAACGGGGTCGCGGCCGGCGCGCTGCACGCCCGCCGCCTGCCCGTCCGCCCGGCCTCCACGCCCGGCTTGGCCCCGGACACCTTGATTATAACATAATTGAGTGCTTCCGGTGAACCGGCGACTCTCCTTTACGTTTATAGAAAAATCACAACGCGAGGGAAATTGAAACCTTACGGCACTTTATGAGTATAAATTGGTGTGGGGTTAAGTGAAGACTTGGTAATAATATATTTTGTCGGTGTTAAGTCACCAATGGTCTGAAATTCTTGTTTAGTTACTTATACGTAAATCTTATACACCAATCAGAATTTGCTTATATAGAAATCACAAAGTGCATTTATTTCATTATGTACGAAGGGCGGCCTTATGTTATTAAATGATCTGCGTTTTATCTAAATAAAATCAAATATGAATTTATAGTATAACTATAGTTTTATGATATATGTATTAAATCTAAATTGTGAAATAAAATAACGGAGATGTTAACGATGTCAATGTGTATTCCAGTGAATATCATCCTAAAAATTAAGAGATTTAGAATTTGACATCAAAGTTTGCAGATAGGATTAAGTGGTATTTCTCACCACTCGACCCTGGACCGAGTGGGGTTTGATATTTAAATTGTAGTTATTTGTGTGGTTCACAGACGGTTAAGGAGAGAGACGGGATCTACTTTGTGGCTAAATAAAAATGAATCGCTAAATGTGTTGCTAAGCGCAAAGCTAGAGAATAATTGAGCCAATTCGGCTATTTTTTTTTCAAATACTTTTTTAAGTCCGAGGAAGATTACGAAGACTTATGAATAGAAAAAATCTCTTTAACAAAAAATTAAACCGACAAAAATAACTAAAAAGCAAAAAAAAAATAAACCTCTTAAGTCTTGAGCTTATTTACATAAACTATCAAACATAAGAACTTATTTTGAGTCGGCGCCAAACAACAAACTGATTAATTATCCAAATTTTATATGTACCTACGTAGAAATAGACTTGGCGATACGTAGGTAATTAATCATGTTATTATTTGGCGCCGACTCAAAATAAGTTTATATAAAATTTTCCACTATTCGTTCCTACAATTTTTAGAGGGTTTCTCTCAATTTTATCAGGATCCCATCATCAGATCCTCACTTCCTTGACATGGGACCACCCTTGAGGTATACCCTATCTAACAAAAAAATAATAATCAAAATCGGTTCATAACGGAGAGAGGGTTGAACATACATAAAAAAAAATTACATATACGAATTGAGAACCTCCTTTTTTTTCGTCGGTTAAAAAGTTAGTAAAATTGCCCGAGAAAACGTAAAATCACAATTTTTCTAATCGGGCCTGCTACACACTTGATTTGACAGAACGAGGTTTGTCGGCTCAGCTGGTTTTCAATAAAAAATGCTAACATGTACCTACAATAAACTTTCAGAACTTTTTTTTTATGGTATAGGGGCAAACGAGCATACGGATCACCTGATGGTAAATGACTACCGCCGCTCATAGGCATCTGCAACTCAAGAGTCGCAAGAGCATTGCCGGCCTTTAAGGTGGGAAGAGGGGGTAGAGGGGGGAAGAGCGAAAAGCAATGGAGCATTGCTTTACTGCCGGTTGTCTTTGACCGTGGTATCACTCCGGTCGAGCCAGCCCATACGTGCCAAAGCATAGCTCTCCCACGAAAAAATTGTGCATCTGTTTACTTTTACCCGGCTTCTATTTTCGTTAAAAATAATTATTCAGCTGAAGATAGTAAGTTTTTAAACCGATTGAAACAAATTTGAAAGTTGTTAAAATTTTACTTGGGAGAGCCATGCTTCGGCACGTATGGGCCGGCTCGACTTCACTCGATACCACTGCCTCACAGAAAACCAGCAGTGAAGCAATGCTTGCATTGCATTTCCGCGTGAGTGAGGTTACCAGAGGCCCTAACCCTATTCCCGTTCTTACCCTCACCCCCCTCTCCCCTCTTCCCACTCTTCCCCCTCTTCTACTCCCACCTTAAAAGGCGGCAACGCACTTGTGACTCGAGTTAATATTGTAATATACCTAATGTAATACCCCTATACCATAAAAAAAAAGATGTACAGACGGTTACAATTTTCTTATTTAACGTAGCATAATACTAAGGTACACACGCATCTCTGAGATCGGAAGCGTGTCCATATTAACATGCACAGCAGTTGAAAAAGTAAATAAGATTCTTACCTCTTTTATCAAAAACATTGATGTCGCTACAAGAATATCACTAGGAAATTTTAAAATATTCTCGGATCATAGTTTGTTCGAAGAAACTTTCCGCTTTATATTTTTCTGTGTGAAAATGAAAAAGTTTAACCAGTAGCAGCGCCTTCGCACCCCCTTCCTCCCACCGCCTTAAGCCATATCCGCTTTCAAAAATTCTTTGACTCAGGCTGGATCATATTTTTGGCTGGCTAAATTTGTGGCAATGAATCTCTTCAAAGTTTTGATTGTAAACATTCGTTACCTTCTACCATTCGTCAACGCTAAAGAGCTCAAATCCATATAACTTTACGGTCTAAAGAGTTAAGCTCCAAAGTACTTGGGAATTGAAATTCGTAATGGAATTAAAGTGTCTTAGAAATTTTACATAAAAATATTTCAACCGTCTAACATTTCCAAACTCATTTGTTCATTTAATATTTTACTTCACGTCGAAGTTATGGGAACATTTTTCATAGTTTGTAAGAACTCTGTTGTATTCTATGTTTTTAGGGTTCCGTAGGCCTAACAAGAAACCCTTATCCTTTCGCCATGTCCGTCTGTCTGCCTGTCCGTCGTCCGCGGCTTTACTTAGATACTGTTAGTACTAGAAAGCTGTTTTGCATGGGTATACACATTAATAACGCCGATAAGGTAGTAAAATAAAATTCCTTCTCCCCCCCTCCCCTCTTCACCTGAGGCCCTACCCCTTCCCTCACCCCTCTTCCCACTCTTCCCCCCTCTTCCCCTACTCCCACCTTAAAGGCCGGCAACGCACTTGTGACTCTTGAGTTGTAGATGCCCATGGGCGGCGGTACTCATTTACCATCAGGTGACCCGTCTGCTCGTTTGCCCTCTATAACAAAAAAACAAAATAACTTGAAAACAACCTCCCCTGCACATAAAGTTATTCCAATTTTTTTGTCATCTATCCCATAGTGTTAAGTATTGTTGAATAGGCCTTTTCAAACCATTGAAGGACTGTGAAAACTATTTTATGATCAGTGATCCTCATATGTCCTCCCCCCTCCTACAAACTAAACTGTTGGATGGAAAATTAAAAAAAAATCATGGTGGTTGTATAAATAACGAAAGTGTTGTTTTCATGAGTTCGGAAAGAAAATTATCACAACCAAGTTAGCTCTGTTAGTTTAAGATTAATAGTCGCTTCACTACATAGTATAAAACAAAGTCGCTTCCTGCTGTCCGTCTGTCCCTATGTATGCTTAAATTTTTAAAACTACGGAATTTGATTCGGTTTCTTTTAATAGATAGAGTGATTCAAGAGGAAGGTTTAAATGTATAATACATGCACAATACAGTAGAGAGACACTGATAACTTTAGAGGTTTCTAATGTGATGTACACATTTTTTTGCGTTTACATTGCAAACGCTGGCTAAACCTTACGAGATAGATCAAAATAATGTACCACAGTATTGTACACCTTAAAAAGGTCTACAAAAAAGTCCGCGATGGTATACGTCTATCTCTTAGGGATAACCCAAAATAACCATTTTTTAATCCTTTACTTTTTACGACAAATAATGGCTTATTTACGAAGCGATTTTAAGCAATACAGCATTAATCCTTATCCAATTAAGTACCTTAAATATATTGTGCATTTAATATAGATCAAAATGGCCTGTTACAGCATGTAATTTCAATGAATATTTTCGAAGATATTACAGATTTAAAATGCAGGGACATAGTGGTTGCGAGTACCGGCCAAAGGGCCGGACAATTTCCGGCAAAGATATCTTTTGCAATGACCATTAATAAGTCGCAGGGTCAAACTTTCAATGTTGCAGGCTTAGATTTCAGCGTTGAGTGTTTTTCACATGGCTAATTATATGTCGCTCTTTCAAGAGTAACCTCTGAAGAAAACATGTTTGTATTGTCTAACGACAAAAAAAACTTTGAACGTTGTGTATAAAGACATTCTGTAGTATATTTAGTATCATCATTGCACCCGTGCGAAGCCGGGGCGGGTCGCTAGTAACTTATAAAATGTACCCTACTTGGAAAATTTTGTGCTATATACAAAAGCCTTAGACAAAAAATTACTTAAATGAACTTGGTAGTTCTTTAAAACGGGTAGTAAACATGTAAAATTTTGGAATAATAAAATTATAACATATATACAATACATACATAACTTCACCTTTAAACCAAAATGTTTGTAGCGTCTATGACCACTCCGGTCATAGACGCTACAAACATAAGCTCTTGTGTATTCCAAACATTGAAAACTTCAATGCTTCAAACAACATCCACATTTCACCATTTAGATCGTATAGAAATGCACCGTGACAGATGGTGAGCCTATCGCCGTTAAAACGTGCAAGTCTGCCGTGATGCTTTTTCTTTTTTGATGATTTTCTGTAGATTCCCGCTGGAGGTGAGCACTGTGAAGGAGTATCTTTGGAAGTAAACAATGTATTAATACATTGTTTACTTCCAAATCATCAACGACATGATCTATGCAAGGCTATTTAGCCTTGCATAGATCATGTAAATGACCAAACAGTGACGCAGTCGGTTTTGTAAGTAATTGGTTATCGCATATTAGCTCTTGCATAATATTTGGAGAATTTAACGAAAACTATGTCCATTACTGCAGGATCCCTTTGTACCTTTTTTAAGAAAATTTCGCAAACACATTAACGTGAACTTTGGAATATTACAGTTTATATATAGTAGAAGTTCAAAAAGGTACAATTTTTAAACAATATGGCTAACAAAGTCAAAAACACAATGAAAATGACTACATTAAGTTACATGCGTCCAGTATATGTGTGTAGACCTGTCATGGCACGTAAGTGCATACAATGACAGTTATATATATACTAACCAAGCAATAAACCATGCTCGTAATTCGACCATCAGGAGATCTCCAGTTCATATTAATACGTGACGCTGGTTATAAATTTTTATTACAATTGTTAGAAACATTCTCACAACCACTGATATAAAATATGAAAAACACTAACTACAGTAACTGCCAAGTTGTTCGTACCACTCTTCGCACTCAAGACCATAATTCTCGTCGTATTCCTACCCTTTTATAATCCCACTATTCGTTAATATTTATCAATCGACCAATAGTATTGCGTTACCGGTATAACCAGTCAAAATAATGTCTATTAACTTATTCTTATTAAATAGTGAACTGTGTTATCATCTATTATAGTTTGTCCCTAATTTTAATAAAATAAATAAGAGTTTTTGATGTGGCGACGACACAACCGCTTGCCTTTACACGCGGTGGTACTGTAACAGAAAATATTTTTTGAACTTCCCTTGTGAAGTCGGATTACATGACTCCTTCTTCGGCTCGCTTTTAAACGTTATTTACCGTTAAACCGTGAACTCATTTAATATGTATGTACATAGTAAGAAACATAAAGCCCCCTTTTAAATCTTCATGTTGTAACGGACGACTACGAAACCCTACACTGCCCGTGGTTCGACCCGTACTTGGCCGGTTTTAAAGGCTTCCTATACTGGGAACTTATTTAATCTTCTTCTATATATAAATAGACAAGACAAAACAGTTAACAACCATTTTCTTCTATGTATGTCCACCGATTTTTATTTTTTTTTTGTTCAGTGGCTGTTGTCGAGTTTTAGAATAAAAGGTAGTTTTTTTTTAATTAAAGCTAAATTGTACCTCACTGTTACCTAAAATGTATTTATTCAAATTCCTTGTAGGTAATTTTAGACAAAGGTGGGCGGGTATAGCCATTGCTATAAATTCTGTGGTTAGAGTTGCACATGTTAATTAAATCATTTGTATAAGACAAAACAATATAATTTACAAAAGTTGACTATCTTAATTATCTCATACAAATGACTAATATGTACATTTAGATTTGTGAGACTTAGTGGTTTTTATTAACGGCGCCAAGTAATAAAATGATTAATACTTTTAGAGCCTTCTCCATTTCTACGTACGTATAAAATTTCGATAATTAATCAGGCGCCGACTTAAAATTTTACCCAGAACATGGGTAAAATCATTCTATGCAATGTTGAACAATTGTTTTTAGAACGGCTATACCTGTACCTTTATATTGACCATTTCCAACATCTCTAATTATGTTTTTGAAGTGAAAACTTCTTTAGGCACGTTCGACACTTTTGGTTTGGGGAAAAAGCACTGAACTCGCGTGACCGTCACGCTCGGATGACAGATGTGTCAGTTATCTTGTCACTTCTGACGTGTAGACCTACGACTGACAGTTTTTTTAAAAGTCATTAGAGATTAACAAGAGTAAACAATATAAATCAGTTACATTTTAAAAACTACAGATTGCAGTAAAAATTCTAATATATACATATAAATTGTAAGAAATAAAATTCGTAAAATACCTATAATATTAAAAACAAATAAACGTCAGATTCGACTTCGTCAATCATGTAACAGACATTGAATAATTCGAAGGTCCGTGATGTGTCATACGTTGTTGATGGTTCTTCTCACATTGTCTTACAGAAATAAAGCTTAAAATGGTTTGACAGTGAAACTGCAAGCCGCTGTGTCGCTAACCACTTTGTGTAAATTGACCCTAAAATGATTGTTCGTAACTGTGCAAACCTTTCTGGGAATACTTGTGCAGATGTTCGATAAGCTTTTGTAGTACCTATCTAATTATGAGCGAGGAAAGTTAAGAACCTTCCTCATGCCATAATATCGGTCACTACCGGCGCGGAGCCGCACGCATTCCCCACTCTGGCACCCAGTCAAGTTAAATTTTTACATTTAATAAACTGCACTTAATATAATACAAAGTCAAGTTAGATAAAATTATTATTTTCGTTGAGTGCAACAAGTACGAAGGTTTTGTTTAGTTATCGATCTTAATAATAATAATAAGTACCAGTTAATTTTGCGAAGCGAGCGTTATAAATATTAGTTACAAGGAAATAAAAATACCATGAAAAGCTTTCCGTTGTATTTGTGCGTTGTACTTCTATCTTCGCAAATATGTCGTTTACTGGTCCCCACGAAATAGGCCCGTTCAAGTGTCCGCAGGAATATATATATATATATATATATATATATATATATATATATATATATATATATATATATATATATTTAAATTTCAAGTCACGTCAACAGGATACTCAAGAAGAGAAGAAGAGAAGAACAAAGAAATAAATATATTTTTACCACCTTAAGCCGAATATATGAAGAAAAAGCTAACTACCCAATTTATTATTTGATATTATTAACCAGAATAACTGAACCTATATCTCTCTTGTAGTAAAAACCAAAAATATCCCTTAAACTTTCTTAATCCGGCCCAGTCCTTAAACGCATTCTTAGCTGACGTGTTCTACCTATAAATTACTTCCCTGCCAAATTTCAGAACACTAGTACTAAAATCCAAGGACTTTCATACGAACTTGCGAGGGCCCTTAGTCCCCCTAAACTGGTCCTGCCACTTTGCCAAATTTCATCTTCATAGGTCAAGTAGTTTTCCAAATTTCATGATTAATTAGTATGTGAGAGAATTAGTATTCTTTCGCTTTTATTTATACAGATTATAATGATACGAATGTGGTACGTGTATGTACATATATAATTAACTAAATTGTTTTCATTATCATCTATAAAAAAGGTGTTTTCAGTAATAAAAGCAGTTTGTAGACGTTTTAATATATTTACCCGACTGGGTATTTTCCCCGGAATTTACCGGGTAGATGCCGTGATATACAGTGGCTCGGCGGTACAGCATTTCTGACATCCATGACATCACCATCAGGTGGGCTGTCGGCTTGTCTGTCGCCATATACAATAAAAAAACCGGGTGGAGTTTGGTCTCAGCTCATAAAATTCGGTCAAGACCGGATTTATCCAGCCATGTGGTAAACTTATGACCGGCTAAACAATGTTACTTGTCTATTAATATTTAGATCTATGTTGTAAAAAGTTTTGAATTTAAATAAAAAACATGTCAATACCGCAGTGTAAAATATAATATATTTTATATAGTAATACGAGAAGTCAACAATAAGTAATAAATCTAACTTGTGACAGAAAATAATACATTTTAGAGAAAGCAACTTCTGTAGAAGGGATAAAATATTATAATTTTCGTCTACTGCGAGCTAATGAATACTTTCTGATTAGCGAAATAAGCGACGTCATTAAATAGCCACTTAAGTAGATGAGTCTAAATGTTGTACAACTTTGCGAAAGTTAAATTCGCTCTACAATCATGATTTATATTTCTTTAAAGAGGTACCTATTAAAACTTTTTTTCAGATTGCAACTCCTTTAACACTTTCAATTCCAAATGCAATAAATCAGAGCTAACCGCGGCTGCTTTCACGTTATGACTTCCTCGTAAAATTTACATTTAAAAGTTAATTTTCTCGCTCCCCAGCTTAGGGCAATTGTTAATCTTGGATTCTCGCATTGCCCTCGTTGTAAAAATTATGAACATTAGTCTCAAGTTGCATCTGGGGTTGGAGGGGTTAACACTTTGCAACGGTTATATACTCTGGTAATATTTTAAACCCGAGCGAAGCGAGCAGTGCGCCACGCCGGTGCATAACGTATGTTTATCCTGTTTGTTTATATTTGAGACTGTTTCTCCATAAAGTGAACAGAAAACGGGTTCATGGCGCGTCCGTGTCGTTGCACGTTGGGTATGACAGCAAAGATTTGGACTATCAGTTTTATTTATAAACTGTTCCACTCATGAGCCAGCACCTGGTCTCAGGTCCGGGCTAGGCAGACTTCACAAAACCTTTGAAAACATTATGGATTACTTTTAAAGACCATGTAACTCGAACTCGAAAGTCCGTCATCTGTTATTGAGCATTTTCTCAGAATGCACTTAATGTAAAAGAAGAAATTTGGTAGATTTACTTACGGAAATTAGTGTGAAAAAACCTTTTGTCATCTTTATCATACCAAATGATAAATCACGTGACAGGAAATAGTTTTGTAATTTGTATAATATAGTTTAAGATATTAAAGCAAATAATAATACAGACAGTCCTTTCTGTAAACTAAGTGAACCTCATTCATTCTCATCAATTTTCACGATAAAAATAAAATAAAAATACTATATTTGTGATACGGAATTGTGTGCGCAAGTTCAATTCGCCCACCCCTGACAAAAACAACCACAGTAGAGAATAATTTCAAAGTTGCGGTCGTCCAGGAACATACAGATAACGAACACAAATACAACTAGACTTGTATTAACTTTACTATGCTAAAGACAACAATATCCAATCCACAACAATATCAAGACACAAATATCATACAAATAAATATTAAAGGTATGACGAGTGTATCACTCCTGGATAAATTTCGGGCCCCCAGCGGGTCCGAAACTAGTCGTGTCCCCGAAATACACACGTGAGTAACCGTATCTTTAATAAATATGAATTCCACTCACGAAAGTTTTTATTGTAATATACATTTAAATGTCTGAAATCTACAATAAATCTATTCAACAGAGTAGTTACCCAGGTAATCACTTAAACCACTAACCCATGCCGTTATACTACAAAGATAAGAGACAAGAATAGACATCACAGCGAAGACTTAAGAGATAGTAACAAACATGAAAAATTATGTGACCAAACTGCATAAATATGTAGAATCTAGGTCGTTAACCGAGAAATCCGGTTACACAAAAGACTTGGTTGGGTGCAGAGTATTTCGTAGTCCGCAAACGAATTGCAAATGCGGCTAGAGCGCGGGTTTGTTCAGTGAGTCGCCAAACAGGGCGCGCGCCCGCCCGTGGCGCGCTCCTCACCGCCTCTACGCCAAAGCCTCCGCCTGAATCACAACACTCATATTGCTATGTTTCACATGAAACACAACTGTTATAACGCACGCATTTTTACCACGACTATGTAAGTTTTATTCCAGTCGAAGCGATGAATATTTTTCTAACATTTCATATCGTTTTTTATTTTGAACAATGAAGAAACTTATAATAATTTTACAAAATCATAATGAATTAATGTTTATTTGTAATATATGTATTGATGAAGCATTCAGCCGAACTAATTGAAATTTTATAAAGCTATTGCGAGCGTTTTCGGAGAAAAATTCTACACTTAAAGAAAAACTAAAAAAGAAATTGAACAAAACAGACTGTTAATATAATACACAAACAAAGTTGCAGGTTAGTGCTAGTTGGTGTACATAGTAACGAACTTAATAAATATTTAAATACAACAAGAAAAGTTTAGCTTAGGAACACTCTTGGACTTTGCTAATTGAGTTTACTTACTTACGGCTGACATTGATGTCATCAATCTCATCGCTTATACATGTTAATATTTGATTTTAGCTGAGATTTCTACCGTCGTCGTCTGACATAAATTCAATAGCTTTCTTTCTCGTCCTTAATAAAGATCATAATTTAGGCCCTAAACCAATCACTTAAAACCCCTAAAACCAATCTTTTAATAAAATCTGTTAATTAAAGAAAGAAGGAAATGAATGCTGTAACCATCAACATTTACGATAGAATTTAGTTTTCATACATCCTATCAAGTGTTGAAAAGCAAGAAAAAGCGCCTAAGAGAATTCTGAGACTTCGAAGACAGTGGTAATTTTGAATTTATTAGTATGTTCGAGCAACCTTTTTCTATAAAGCTATTAAATTAATAAAGCTATTTTATTTAAATATGTCTATAGTTACTAAGTGTTAACTAACTATGTATTTAATTTAAAGGTAGGCTCTTAGTAAAAAAAAATTGTTAGGTACTCTTTTTAAACGGTTTTTGTTTTTTTATTTTAAGAATGATTTTCACTTGCAGTTCCTAAAAAGAGTAACTCAATAAATAGAAAAAAAACAAACGTCTTATGTCCCATCACAGAACACCTTTTTAAATGAACAATTAACGTAATGCTGTGCTTGTTTATGATTTTTCAATCATTTGAAATTTCATGGAATTTTTACCGTGCGAAGTCATTTTATGCGAAACCGTACTAATCCTAACCTAACACTATTCTTAGGAGGCGTGGTCACTGGTGGATCTCGCCTATCCTACGGCGCCGGAAATGACTGCATCTCATTGCATTCTTGTTTTTGACTTCTTAGCTTCAGCCAACTATCGAAGCTTAATTTATCTTAGACACGCTTTGAGTTTTTACTAACAAGTTGTATTATGAATGCATCAGCCGTCATAATAACATATTTATTTTGATAAGTACCTACGTGAGCAAATCAAAATCAAAACATACACCTCTCAATCACTTTGTTGAACAAAGATTCCAAAATTTTCTAGAACAAAACCCAGAACAAACAAAAGTGTAAAGAAAAGTTCTTATAAAAATAACAACAACTTGTTGTAATAATAAAATTGTAGTACCAATTGGCATTGTTGTCCAACTCACTCTGCCGTTGGTAGCTATAACTAGGGAAATGCATCGTATCCAAACAGTAGCTTTGGAATTTCACAAATAGTTGGATAAATGCCATAGTTACCGAAATGTTTGTTGAGCCTAGCACATGTGCAGATATAGATAGATGTTCTGTGTATTTAGTGATAATACTACCTTTGATCCCAATGCACCTGTATAGTATAGAATAATACGGTTATTTATGCCTATTAGGTATTAATATACCTAATTAAACGACACCTTACTTTATTAGGTGAGGGTAGTAGAACAGTTCTAACGGTTTGCGTTCTAATGGCGCTGAAGCTAAAATGAAATTAAATTGTTACGTATATATAATTAATTACTATAGTGTTCAAAAGTTAAGTTTTCCAACAAATGTTTAATGGTCAAATTTTTTCTTAGAACACTAAGGAATTTTACATTTTAATCTCGACTTATTTCATAAACAATGTGTGAATTGTTGTGAGTGTATAGAGGGTAATTTCCACAATAATTTGGAAAATTATTTCAACATTTTAAAGGTGCGTTATTCTAGATGTACATTTTAGATATCTATAATACATAGGCGAGGTTAGGCTATATGTAGACACGCGGCAGCGTGTCAAGCAAGAAAGAAGAAACTGGCGACGACACGACCACGACTGGTGACGACGACAGCCGTGTGTTATATAAGTTATATTACACGAACCGTTTGGAATCACTTTTAACGCCTTAATAACTCAAAATCTATTTAATATAAATATATAAAATCTATTTATTTATTAAAACGCCTTAGATTCACTAGAACCCCAAATTTCATAAATACGGCTCAAAAGGTCATATAGATCAAAAACCTAACACAGTTCCAGATGACCTAGAAAGTTGAAATTTGGCGTCCAGCTGCGTAATTGTGCGTAAAATACATAGGAAAAAATCAGAAAACAGTGAATTTTTATGATTTGAAATATTTTCAAAACAATCGATTTTAATTAATAAGTACCAAGTGCCTTTTAAAATTGTATTAGCAAATTGTTTTTCTTTCGGAAGAAATAAATAGGTTCCCTGGTAAAAGATCGCTTTTATCGTTTTGTATACCAGATTATTTATAAAACTTAGACAGCCAATAATAACACAAACTACGAGTACAACTGGCAGCGCTGGCTCAGCGATCTGATTCCATTATGCACAATTCTGTTACGAAAGAAATACATAATTACACAATCTTGGCTAGTTTTAACAGCATAAAAAACTTTAAGAATAGTAAGATATGTTGTCCTTACAATATAAAAACAGTAACTTGCGTATAAAATAAAGAAGATAAGTTGGATAGCAAAATAGCTAAGACTAAAAAAAAATAAGTCAAATTTGAACTTCAATTTATCCTAAGTTATCTGATTTGTGGGAAAAATTGAACTGTTCAAATTTAAGAAGTTATATTCATATACTTTACGCAAACATTATAGCAACAAAAAACAAGAATTTGTGTTTTAAATTTATTTTACAATGTTGTATGTTCTTATAAATGATTTTCAGGATTATATAAAGAACTTGGTACCCATTTATATTTAAATTCTTTTGTCGGAAACATTTGAGAACAAAAGGAGTGGGAGAACAAATTTGTATCTTTGAAGTTAATGGCATTTGCTATATGGATAAACTAGTTTTGTACTACATTACATGTGAAACCGAAGAAAATAAGCTATTAAAATGCGACAGATACCACTAAAATATATGCAAAGTACATTCAGCGAGCACATTTCAATATGTTTGTATTTACATTTGATGAGAAGGCCAGTGATTTACAATTTAATTTAATTATCAATAGTATACTATTGGAATTTGATATATGGATAACCTATTTTTAAATACATTAGATGTAAAGCAGAAGTAAATAAGTTGTTAAAAGTCGATGGACACCACTAAAATATTTCAGCGAACACATTTTAATATACGTATATTATTTATTGTTCACAAAAATAACAATCTTATAAGTATAGGAAGGAAAATAGCATGTACAAAGGCGAGCTTAACCCACAGTTGAGTTTTCTTCCAGCAAACCTTGGGAGTGAAGAGAGGATAGTGAAGAATAAATAGAGGCAAAGTGTGTACGTTAAAGGGAATTTGAATGAACATAAAATTAAAAACCTAAACTATAAATACCTAATGTATACCTACAGAATAACAAGTACCTATATGTTCGCAATATAAATTTACATATATTACCACATTTACACTAAGTAATATGTTAAACATATACATAGATATATAAATACATAAAAATTAACAGTCTGATTATTGCTGAGACAGAAAAAAGTCCTTGATTCTTTTCCTAAAAAAAATCGGGGAAGGGCTATCGCGGATAGAATGGGGACGGGAATTCCAATGCCGTACCGCAGTAACAGTGAAAAAGTTATCATAACGAGTAGAATTATGAGAAGGAATTAGAAGCAAAAAAAAGATGAGGAGCGACAAGGTTTGCTCCTCGGAATAAGGTACTCGAAGCGTTCACGCCGATATGAAGGAAAATTAGGATTGTTAAGAACCGAATAGAGTAAGGAAAGGATGTGAACATCTCGACGCCGCCGAATAAGTAGCCATTTCATTTGTTTCCAGAATTCAGAAATATGATCATATTTCCTTAAACCGAAAATGAAACGGATACATTTTAATATGTTCGTATTTACATTTGATTACAAGGCCAGTGATGTACAATTTTAATTTTCAATAGTATATTGTTACGGCATCCCAAGTGACACGCTGGTAATAGAAACCTGCATTTAAATAATTGTCTAGTTCTAGTTACGGAAAGTGGTTTGAATTGTTACTGCTTATTTTTCTTTCTGAGGTTGGCAAACCAACATTTAGTGGGCATTCGCAAAAGTTTATGTTCATGATACGAAAAAGAATTGTAAAAACAAAATATTTTAGTGAGGTTCCAAGATAGTAGAGTTATAGGAAGTCGTTTCTTTAAATTACTTAACAAAACTTACTAGTTTCTTAAGTAATTTAAAGCCCTTGATAGCTGCGTTTGATCAGAGTCATAAAACACCATTTTTGATCAAATTTTTATCATATAAGGTAACATCTTAAAGAATATAATTGTCATTTTTGCCATATGTGTTTATATTTCAAGGCACAAATTTTACTATTTTAGACCACTGGAAATGATAAGAGTGTATCTTCACACTCTTATGATTTCAAGTCCAAAACAAATGATTTCATTTAAAATTTAATGTAATAAATTTTGCGATGACAAACCAACCTTTGAATTCTTTCTGTCACATAATCGATTTGCCTGACATTTTAGAAGAAGCAAAATAATAATATCCTGGGTCGTCGAAAAAACTGCCACAACACCTAAAACAAAGCGATATAAGTTGCGATATAAGTTAGAAATTAATTTAGAATATATTGAAATAATTAAACTAATGTATTGTATGAAATGGTGGTAATTTTATTTAAAAAATATAAGTTAGATAGAAATAAGTTAGAAGACTTCATCATTTTAAATTATTTCCTTAAACAATTGTAGACTTTATCTATGGCTAATATATATATGTATAAATGTTACTTCGCGCAGAAACTATTATTCAGTAAAATAGTGCCTGGTTTAAACTTAAATTCTTTAGCGGCAAATAGAATAAAATAATCTTTATTGAACATCAACGATATATACATAATGGATATGTACAACAGGCTATCGCTAAGAGCTATCTCTTACAGGCAACCTTTGAATGGACAAAATCGATAAAAGATAAAAGAATAATGTAAGACTACATTTTATGACTATTTTTCAAGCTAACAAACTTTGATCATAACAAAGTAATTTGATTAATTTATTTATAAAAAAATATCACTTTATAAATGAAAAATTGATGACTATGGCTGAGTATAATTTTATAACCTTAATAGTACAGTCATTTGGTGCTAAAAAAATAGGTTATCTGGAAAGTTTTTCAATATGGAGGCGCGTGTGGCAGAGATACTATGTATAAATTTGGAAAGAGCACGTTAAAATCTATAAAATCACCAATTTCAAAACTTCTGTAAACTCTCCAGGCAAAACTACCAAACGACTGTACTATAAATGTAGTTTGTATTCAAGAGTCATGACTTAAACTACATTCGATTTGAAACTTACCTTCCATTTATAAAATATATATTCCATTTATTAATTTTAGTCTCAATTAGAAGGCTAGCGAGCTAGCAACATGCGGCGGCGGCTGTCACCATAACCGTGCCAAGCTAACCGCCTCTCTGAGAGTAATTACACTGAACTTCATTTAACTTCCGCAGCTCAGTCCAAATACCAGTACCACTAAGCACTGTACTTACTTTACTTAGCCCGTAACAAAACGATGCAATTTTAAGTAACGGTCCGGCGGGATAAGTCGAGAGCGTATATAGCTTAATGTACTTATGAAAGTAAACTTTTGCATGGAACTATTACGCTCTTACTAAATAGTTTCGTGACATTTTCGGTATATTTAGGAACGTAGTGAGCATAAATAGATAAACTCTTTAATGTGCACCAAAGAACGAAGTATACACTAAAGTTTAAACCTAAAACGAAAAACCTTGAAAAGGAACCTGGTACAATTGGCGACTTTATCGCCATTTGGGATCTCTTCCAGGCAACCAGTACATAGAAAGAGAAAATAAGGATGAAATGAGGAGATGCAGTGTACGATTAAGGGAACACTCAGATATAGATAAAATAAAAGCAAAAAGCAACCGTTAGATATACATATGCGAATGCGATTTTTTTACTACCGTATAATGGTAACTATTATTATCATAGTCATAGATGTGCATACATAGACGATAATTGTCTTTTAAAAACTATATCACCGACTTCAATGCGCCTAAGGAATGAAAAATTATAACAAGCTTCATTATTAATCAGTTAAGTTTTAATAATACAGCATAATATATATATTTTATTTTATTTTTATTTTTTTACTGCCCGCTTGAGCGGGTCGGTTTGTAATTTATCTAAATTACGATAGCCTAATGTGATCTGCTCATCACCTTTTACAAAATATTATTATTAGAGATCTCAGACTTCCCGGCAACAGCAGCTAGTTCGAGTTACAGGTATGCAACCCTGAATTGCTTATACTCCTCAATACATCCGTATAAGCAATATCCCTTTTTTTCAAATGCCTTCCGTTCTTAACTTCCTTTCAATTTACCAAATTAAAATTAGCAAAATCTGGGTGTTTAATACAATACTGCCTACGACTTCGGGGATATAGGCTCAAGTAATGTATGTACGAGTTCTCCTGGTGCTTCACCTTGTGTATTGTGACGAGCATAAATTGCTTAGCAACTATATTAAAGTAAACGATTCGCAACCGGCGAAATACTTATTATTGAGGGGTTTTAGTGGCCATCTATGGTCTTCAACCTCAGATCCATTTCACCAAATGCTGCTTTCCTACTCCTGTTGACAATGGGACCAACTAGAAAATACATTTTGAAACAAAAAAATAATTTTCCAAATTGGTCCATTGGTGGTTCGAGTAATGTGAGTCTTTGTGAGTATCTGTGTGAGTCTGTGTGTGTTGATGTATAATTTTTAATTATAACTATTTTTTTTAATTGACCATTTCGAATAATTGATGACATCCTAATTAAGTATTGAATTAAATATCGAAAATAAAGATAATGAATTTGAATTTGGTAAAAAATTGTCATGGAACAAAAAACTCGGTAAGTTCAAATTAAACCCTTCATAAGACTTACATTGTAACTTGGTTGTACTTGACACTGAATTCTGCTTTGTTTTCTTTTTTAGTGACAAAGAACTTGCCCTTACATTAACTTTTATGTTTTTTATCTGATTTGAAATATGTTTTTTCGTCTGAAGTCGAGATGTGGCTTGCTCCGCTCGCAAGTTCGCAATTGTGGCGGTCATGCATTATCAATATAATGATAGATGATATATAACTCGACCCAAATACCGGATTTTATGGGTTTATCCTTAAACCTTTTGATAAACCCCAGCCCTGTACCAAGTTTCATGTATTTAGGTGGCTTAGAAGTGCAGAAATCAATTGTTGATGATCTGTCATCCCCAAAATTATGATTTTCCAACGTCTTCTTGTAAACTATTAAAGTTGGAGTTCTGAAATTTGGCATTTAGTGTAGTAAGTAGTGTAGTAAGTTTGGCATTACGTAGCGTATACAAAATTTTTTTCATATCTGATCCGGAGGGTCTAAAAATGGCTCGAAATGATTCGTGTAAATAGAACATTAGTGCTCGTGCATCTAGACCATAAATACTATAAATACATGCTTCATAAAATTAAATATAATCATTCTACAAAATTATGTATACTTCTTTCTTTACGCTTGACTTAGTAGCGATGGTAAAACGAAATAAACTTCAAACAAAAATAATTTCAATTTCGTAAAGGGAATATGCAAATTATACCATAAAATAACAGCATTATTCAGGGTATCCATGTGAGTTGGCAGATGTATGACGCTCTAATAAGTCAGTTTATACAAGAAAAATTCCAGTTTTTCTTTCATCATCAATACCGTGTAGAAAAACAATAGACCCTATCTCTAATATATATATATTTATTTGTAAAAAAATCATTTTAAGAATATTAAACAAAAATAAGTAAAGGAAGAATGAAACTGTTTCCTTTACTATGAATATTAAGAAGCGATCGCTTTCTAAAATATTTTAAATGGTGTTACTCGAACTTAAATGGGGCTTAACGATTTTGTTACATATCACACGTTCTCCGTCTTTCACAAAGACCCCGGGTCGTGTTAACTCCTAAATCTGAACTCGTGCCTCGAGGCCCTATTAACTGTATATCGTGACGCAGTTCATCACTGTTCCGGCGGCGTGTTAACTCGTTAATATTAGGTACCTACGGTATTCGAGTAGCAAGCGCTTATGTAGAGTAATTAAACGCATATGTACTGCAGGCGCTCAGCACTTAAATATTTAATATACTAAGACTGCTAACAAACACTAGTATTCTTTTCTAAGAAAAACAAAATAATATTTAACAGTTCTACTCTTTGTACAATATTTTCTATGTTTGGTAATGTAGATACTTTACGTTTACGTTTTTTCTAAGGATGGATATCGCTTTGAGCCAATAAATTAAATTAATCAATCTATTTATGTAATGAATATAATGTATATATATATATATATATATATATATATATATATATATATATATATATATATATATATATATATATATGAAATGAATCCCTATTTCCCTTGGTTACGGCATCACGCGTGAACGGCTGGATCGATGTCGCTAATTCTTTTTTTTTTTGTTTTTGGTATTGTCAGGAGAAGGTTCTTATAAAAAAAAAGAAAGCTGCGCGGAAAACTAGAAAATTTAAGAAATATTAACGAGGGACTTACGCGGGTGAAACCGTGGGGCACTGCTAGTCCTAGATAAATCTTAATATTGTTAGGATGTAACAATAAGAGGGCTTCCTAGTTTGCGTGCGAAGCGTTGCGGTTGGAGATAGGGTTACCACCCATACTAAAATATATAGTATCGTACTATATTTTGATAAATTGTACTATATATTATGGAACAATAATTTAGTACGAAAAATACTATATTTTTACTGCTAACTTAACCATTTAACGGAACGCACTGGAACCGTTTGTAACGCTTTCATGCCTTGACTACTCAACAAATCATCATGAAATTTTGGTTACACGTTGTCAACAGACTGTACAGAGAAGGACGTAGGGTACCTACCATCCAGAAAAAAATATTATCCCGAGAGATGGAAAAAAACTTTTAGAAAACCATCAGGTTTGACAAAATCTACAACAACGTGAGAGAAGTCTCAGGTAAAAGCTAGGAACTATAAATGTGTAGGTACTATGTTTTCCTGAGTTTTCTAAAAGTACTATATTTTTATGCAAGTTTAAATAAAAATACTATTTTTTTTTCCAAAAAAAGGTGGCAACCCTAGTTGGAGATGATATGGATCATGCTATAGCTCAATGTTGTATTCGTTTTGGCGAGTCGAGCCGCCGTTCTGCTAGTGCTCAGCACTCGATTACGAATGAACTACATATCACATACATACACAAAAGTGAACGTAACGCTACGTTAAAATACTTTAGAGATGATCTCTGGAAGTAAGTATACCTCCTTTGGGTATTTTGTATCATCTAATTGTACTACATTTGAATCATAGACATCTTTGTTTTTTTTTGTAGTTTTCTCAACTCTATTCAGAAGGAGAATTTTTTAAGTTTGAAAAAGTTTATGTCTTTCTGCAAGGAGTAAAGTCACAGAAAGATACCCACAAATCTCTATCTTTAAATATTTGTTTGGTTTGGTTCCCCAAGTGGACAAGGTATTTGGAAATGGTGGCCAATATCTGCCGTTAACTGGTATTTACCGCGGAATAACCGCGTTGTATAAAACCCCTACACACACGATGCACACGATACAATTTTTACGAAATTACGAATTTGACTAGATTTACAGTCAGATTGTATAGTTTTAAATCAAATCGGATGAAATTGGTTCGTGTTGACGACGGACGAATATTTTTGTTGGCCAATTTCGTCACTTTGGTCCCCTTGCAAGCGACGTACTGAGCGGATGTGTTCCAATTTTTTTCTGAAGTGTATTATTAACGCATGTTATCAGTTCGGTGGTTATTTTAAGATTAATACAGTTAGCATTTCTTCAAAAAAAATCTTTTATGTATATAGGAACGTTTCTTACAAACACAACACACAGCACACAGCACAGAAAAAACATACAATAAAAATTGGCGATTTCGTTGTGTACTTGCAGACGGGCAATCTAATTCAATCTATCTATCAATCTAATTAATCTAATCAAATCTGATCAGTAGGTAATTTGTGTTGTGTGGAAGCTGTTTAATGGGTTATATTTTGAGATGGTGCCCATACTTACTGTCTAGCATCACACTGCTGCGGCTTTATCCTCAAATTTTAAACCAAGAATGGGCGCGTCTACGAGATTGTAATGAAACTTTCTCATGCAGACGCTATAAATTTAGGATGATCTTTCTGACCCGATATCCCTAGAAGGCATAGTATGGAATTCTTTAAAAGGCAATAAAAAGGGTTTCATTACACGCATGCATGTTTTTTTTTATGCTACCAAGGTGCCTTACCCCCTGGTATGCCTACACATGAATGGTATAAATATAACATAAATATAAAGGTTCCTGGGCTTGCCATGTCGGCATCGATGTCGATAAGATTTCAATTTCCAGGAAGGCGCACTGCGTACTAGTTAAAGTGGTACGTAGTTAAGTTTTGTTAAACGTAGCTAAACTTTGATGTTTTATAACTTACGTAGGTAAGCTCTTTGAGTACTACGGATATTGCAATACTCTTAAAGGATAAGTGGATTATTCTTGGTAATATTAGATTGTAGTAAGTTTCATAACTTTTATGATATTATGTATTAAAGAAAAGCAAGTACATTGTTGTAACTCGATGGTCTCTAGGTAAAGTATCGAAAGTGAAAAATGCGAACATCGAACTGTTTTAGAGCTTTCTGCTAAAAACGACATAAGTAGATCTAAAAAGTGAAATTACGAATTTGAAGTGTGAATATTTAAAAATGTGTTTGAATCACCTAATGTAATAATTTACATTTCAACATCATCAATCTTCACTTTTTAATATTATAAAGTAATAATATAAATATGAGTTTGTTATCCTTTCACGCTGTAACTACGCCACCGATTACATCATGAGACTTTGGATGCCTACATGATGCCAGGGGTAAAGGATATACGTTTTATCCAGAAAATAAGTAGTGTTCCCGAGGGAAAGAAAATTTTAGACACGCGGTAGCGTGTCAAGCCAAGTTCAAGAAAAAATAACTGGCGACGCAGCAGCCGTGTGTTATATTAAACGAATCATTTGGAGCTACTTTGACTGCTTAATAACTCATAATCTATTTAATATAAATACTTGAAGTTTTAAATATTTATTAAAACTCCCTAGATTAACTAGAACCCCAAATTTCATAAATACATCTTAAACAGTCATTGAGATATTTTAGTTTAAAAATCGGCATTTTTATCACTGACTGACTAACATATAGATCAAAAACTTAACCCACTTCCCGATGACCTAGAAAGTTGAAATTTGGCGTCCAACTGGGTTATTAAGTGTGTGCAAAGGAAAAAATCAGAAAACAGTGAATTTTTACTTGTTTTAACTTTTAACAGACCCTTTGAAAATGTACAGAATCCCAACCAAAAATGTAGGTTACGCGCTCTAATATTTTTAATGTTCAAGAAAATGTACAAATAGCACAAAAAGAAAACTATACAACTATTGCTAAATCAAATCTTCAGGATTATCTTCAGAACTTGGCAATCATTTAGATCTCAATTCTATTGTCGGCGTAGTCGATAACCACGTGTATATTCTTAATATTGAACTTGGCTCCCATTTTCACATTTATCTTTTTGATGGGATAACTTTTAAGCACTTTATCAATAAAAGTAACATCTCTTAAGTGTTAGAAAACAATAAAATTGTTCGAGTTTTTTTACACCTACCTAACAGACATCTAAGGAAATCAAATGAACACAACTCGAAAACACATTTAGCTGAAAAAGCTTTTTATTATTTAAAGTGAGTTATTTAAAATTCAGGCTATGTGAAAATAGTTATTCTTTAATATAAAAATCTTCTAAATTCAAGTTATTCAACTTGGAGAAGCAGCAAAAGTAGCGGTGCTTATTGATTGATGATGAATAGAATACTGTCACCAAAGCTCAATAGGGAATAAGCTTAGTAACGGTGAACTTCCAAACTACGAATCTTCCTTTACATTAAAAAAAAACACTTAAAATAAGCATTATCGGTAGGTAAATACTACTTTCCTTACTATTGATTTAAACATTACGAAGATAGACGTACCTAATCGTCTTGCTGCCTCCGATTTGTATTTATAGCTACATGGGTACTGGGTCTACCATCACATACATGCAATGGGCAAACTTACACACTTACCCTGACCGAATGTGTGACAGTATACAACTGTCCTTGTGTAAATCACGCTTAGTCTTTATTACCGCTTTGTAACAGATTTACTCAGAGTAACATTCGGGAAGTTCCCAATTTACTTCAGTACTTACATTACATTCGTCTGAGTGCCCCCAAATATATATAACGTAACGTCGAAATACGTACATTTCAACATACTTAATCGTGGAACTGATGTAATCTGACATTGAAAGTAGTTGAAACAAAATGTAAGAAGCATCGTATTGATACGATTTGCTTTACAATACCATTATTCCGTAAGCATAGAATAAGGCTCCCCAGCTCAGAGAGCTCTGATGAATTGGCCCATAAATTGTAGCTTACGCCATCCTTCGTGCAAGACGCAAGCGGCCAACTTCGCTCATACCACAGAACATTTGGTGCCAGTAAAGATGTTATATTTCTTGTATAAAAATACGTTCTTAGAATAGAATAAAATTTATGATTGAGTTGGAAAATATGAAACTTTTTTCTTTCTGCTTACTTGTAAAAGGGTATAGTAAAATCTTTGACCAAACATAGTTACATGGCTAGGACAGTAATCATACCCTAGAGATTCCAGTTATACAGTATTCCGGAACTATTTAACTACGGTATGTATTATTACTGCGAGGTTCTTGTTGCTGCAAGTGGTGCCTGCCTAATTAGAAGTTTTTACTTTGCTGGTAATAAACTATTTAAACTACAATATATTACTATTATTACTAGTCGACAATTTAATAATTTGGTTTACTATTTGAAGACGAAAAAGCGGTAGGTGTAAGGAGCTTGTATACAATCTTCACGACCTTGCTTCATAATTTTGATAAATAGCAACATTGCTGCTTATTGTATTGTGTACTCTTTAATACTGTCTGTAGGTGTTTCATTGTTTATTTAACTATGTTGGCCCGAATTATTTTAAGAATACGTCAAAGTTTTGTTTGATAAATTATGCAGACCAGCTCAGAATATGCTTTTAGAGAAAGACAAAAGTTCTTTTAGTGTTTATTATTATCTTTCAGTTTCTAGTAAATATAAAGGTGTTACAGAAATGTATAATCATATTTCACTAGTGTCACACAAAGTGTCTTAACATGATAATAGAGACCATAAGAAAAGTGCCAACGGACACATTCTTAACTTTGTAAGTTTTTAGTAAATTAAGTTAAATTTAAATTACTTTTTAGCCTCAAGGTCTAGATTGTAATTGTTATGAGTAACCGTTTAATTACGAGTACATCATAATGAAAAAAAAATTAAAAAGTTTCACTACTGTTCTCCACCTACTTTTTCTCTACCTACGTCTACCTATTTTTTTTGTTTGTAAAAATGATTTTCAAAATACACTTACAAGAAAAAAAAACATTTTAAGAAAAATATCAATCCCACTAATCCCACTAATATCATAAATGTGAAAGTTTGAATGGATAGATGGATGGATGGATGGATGGATGTTTGTTACTCTTTCAGGCAAAAACCACTGAATCGATTGCGATGAAATTTGATATGTAGATAGCTGGAGATCTGGATTAACGCATAGGTTACTTTTTACCCCGGTATTCCCACGGGATCGGGAATTATGCGGGTGAAACCGCGGGGCGCTGCTAGTGTATTATAATTTTTAATGTCAATTTCCATGATCTTGTTTTTTTTTTAAATGGACATTTCCGGGTAATACATAAAAACTTAGCCTATGTTAGTATTAAGGTACATAATTACAATGAGATTCATGTAGCCGACAGCATCGAGTCTGGCAATCATGGCTAGGACCCTGTTGGAGCTGCCTCTTACCCGCGACACGAACGATGCTGCGCGTTTGCGTATACTGTAGTAAAAGCAGTCAACTCCTGCCTCTGCAAACATTCCCGAAGCACTGCTTCGCCAGGGCAGCCCCATCAGTCTTCTGAAGGCATTATTATATTGGTCCCGGAGGTCGCCATATGATGCCAACGAATAATTCTTAATTCTCCACCAAGCTGCACGTGTAAAATGTAAAAGCTTTAAACAGGGTAACTTTTACCTCTGTGGTACAGTGTACAAACCTGCGGGCTATTATATTATACTCGCACCGACAGAGCCCCCGTTCTCTCTCAATATCGGTATTGTCTTTAAGATCGGAGGTAACTACATGACCCAGATATTTCTTTAAATGTTCCACTCGCCCTAAGGATACTCCGTTAAGTCAGCATCAGGACAACTTTTTATACCCGCCCTAAATACCATGAATTGACTTTTATTTACATTGTACACAAGTCCGTGATCTCTAGCATACTGCTCACAAGGACCTTAAACCACTGACTGAGCCCCTCAGAAGTACCATGTCATCAGCATATGATATCTGATGTCTATATGACAACCAACATGTTGACTGATATGCCTTTCAATGAGGGTGTTCACATATAAATTGAAGAGGGCAGGAGAAGTCAATTCCCCTGTCTCACGACACACTCCAGCCTATTTGATTCGGGCAGTTTCCCCGCCCATCGGACATTGACCTGATTTTCATATAAGAGCCTGAAAACATTTATGAGCTCAAGAGAATTTCTTCTAGATTTTTCCATAGCACATCGTAGGAAACCAGGTCAAAAGCCCTGGACAGGTCGAGGAAACAGGCATAAACTGGCGTCGCTCTTTCTGTATGGTACCTGATGCAGCGCTTGAGGCACAAAACAGCACTTTCGGTCCAAAGAGCAGGTCGAAAACCGAACTGGTTATTTTGCAATGATAGGTATTTATTTAAATGCGTATCAAGCAGTCCGTCAAGCACTTTACCTATGGTGGTTGCTAAGGAGATTTTAATGGTTTTCGTTAATTTTAGGGTTTCTTAAATGATCCTAAAATATGATTACACCTTGCTGTAAACGTAACACCTTGCATATTTAAACTCGTAGATTGGTGTAGGTACTTAATATAAAAATGAAGGCGCCTGACAACCTAATCAGTGGTCAGTTTAAACGATAACAAAGGTGGGCATGATCCCTAATACCCATGGGCTCAGAGGCCCAGAGTAACAGTTACTTATAAATAATTCGAACAAAATATATAGTAGTGTATTAGTTTTTCACGCCGACGCTTTGAGTCTAGATCCCCGGTAGTACACCTTTTACTTTTCGAAACATTTGTGCTTATTAGAAATTTATTTTCACTTACTCTCTCGAATGTTTGTGATTACAAAAATTCACACTAGACCACATTGGTGGGCTAATAAATCTTATTTTAAAAAGAAGCCCGAGCCTTAGAGTAACATAGTTTGTATTCGAGTTCAATAGGTACGGAGTATGGCGTTAAAGATAAAAAGAAAATAAAAAGAAACCGCTCACGGGAAGACCAGTAGTAACTGAGACGGAACAGTATTTTTTCTTTATTGCTTTATTATGCGACTGTATTTTATCATAATTTTGTTTTCAATGTGCGGATGCTATTCTATCAGCGTTTGCGTTTTCATTAGGATTTGTAATTTCCCGGATGGGAAATTGCGGATCCGGCGGGCTGACGCGGTGGCACGGCTGCTTGCGCTACAGACGTAACCGTCACAAGCAAACGGAACAAACATGGGGTGAGAAGGGGGGTAAGTACTACTTGTTTATTAGCTGTACCTCATCTGTGAACGGGTATTTAATTATCGTGCAATAAGAGGTGTGAAGTTGTATGTGACTTTTATACGTACCATGAGTAGCTAGGTTTAGATTGAACCTGTTTTTAATTACTTGTGTCTGTTATTTTTGTTGTATTCAAACTAGCATATATAATTCCTGATGCGAAACATTCATTCATCATAAACACTAGCCATACCAGCGGTGTGACACTTGTGTGTTGTCTAAAGGTAAGCACATACCGTAGGGTTGGAAGGCCGTCAGGAAAAGATACTCAGAACTAGATCGGCCAGGCTATATAACCCTTGAACGTAGCTAGCTTTAAGTGAACCTCCAGGGAAAGGTTGGAATCGAACTTATATTTGCTAAAATCTACGCTAGTCATATTTACAATTTTGGTGATACAAGTTGTATACATTCTATGCCGTATAATACGCGGATTAACCAATTAGACAACTTAAACTATATTTACAATGTCCTTTAGAAGGCAACCTATCAGATTGCGTGGTTGCTTACGAGAGTTATCGTTGGCTGTGTGCGTGACTATATAATAAGTACGGTATAAAGTGACCGCGTATCGTGCACATTCCGCTGTTGATTTGCGTCGAGAGCGGACATGTGAAACTTTGATACATTTTTAGGGTTTGTTCGAAGTACACGGTATGCGTACGCCACATTAGTAATGAAACCATCAATCAAGACTAGTCGTCGTCGACGTCGCCTAGAGCATAAATGAAAATTGATTTAAAATTCGATCAGTTTTAATATCAATATTGTTTTATTGAAAATTTCAAATGAATTCAATTAATGAATCCATAGCTAGAAATTGCAAACTTGTAACAGTTGTTTCAGTTGTGTTTTTGGGAATAAATTACTATATCGGGCGCGACTCACACAGCTAATTTTTGTGATGTTTTCTCGGGTCTCAGGAATTACTTTATTCATAATAATCATATGTATACACGATTTGCTTTTTTGCCTAATTTTCATTGCAAACAAATACAGCAAGGGCTATCATACTTCAAATGGTAGTACAATAATGAGGAATAAATGCATTGACCCAGTGGTTTAATACATTGGTAGTGCTTCAGAAACTCAACTGCGTAGAAACCAAATCTTTAACAACCTACCTATACGGACGGGACTCATTCATAGGGCGAGTTTGCTACGTCGCCTCAACGTAGCTACTAGTATCGTTCTAATAATCGGTTATTATATACCGAACCGGTATCAAGTCCTGGTAATCATTTAAAAAAAAATGTGTAGTAGTGTAGACTATGTAATTAAACAATAAATATATTAATATTTTTTTATATTAAATGCATACGGCTGAGCAATCTGAGCTGGATCCGCTGGATGTATGAAATCTTCATGATTAATTTTGATAAAGCTTTGAAAGAGACAGAAAACACAAATCTTTGAGAAATAATACATAGAGAATGAATACTTACGTCCGAAATTGGAGCTACGTGTCGTAAAAGTAAAACAGTCCCACTATTCCGGTATAGAGAAGTACTCTTGTTCGCAAATAGCATTAATATTTTCTCAGCTGCGGTGCGGATTAGAAAACTTCACAAACCTTCTAGCACATAATGGAGAACTTATATGTTTGCAGATTTCCTGTTCCATTTCACCTGTCAGTGTCAGAATAAAAACAATTCATCAAAACCGTTAAAGCTTAATTTGATCGTTTTATGACATTATTTTGGTGCCGGTGACAAAACAAGTTAAAAATACATTCCAAGGATTCGGAAGATAGTCATATGAACTACAACATAACTTTCTCATCTTTGGATTCGTTGAATTTGTAGACACCTTCTACGACACGAGACTGTTTGTGACCATGATTGAGTTATTTAGTTTATTGGAGCTATAAGAGATATTTATATGGGTACTTTATATATGTAACAATTGTTTTATTTCGACATTAATATACTCAGCATGTATACAATAAATTAACAATTACTGTTTATTATGTATAATGAAGAAATTTGAGAACCAAGTGTAAATAAAGTAAGGTGTAATTTGGGAGTATAACCGTTTTGTAGAAGTAAAGTACAAAACCGATTCTTTGTGACCCTTAATCAAACTTAGTCGTTTAAATTAGGCATTCTTGATTCACCACTTTATTTGCCTGAAGTCATATTACAACCACGCTCCAAAACTATTTGGCATCACAAGTAAAACACTAACAAAACCATCTGTGACCCTTATACGTTTATATCATATTCAAAGTTGCATTGACAAATTATATTTGCAGGGTATTGGCAAAACGCTGGAACAAATATGAATTGCATTGGTTTGCAAAATGGGCGTGTGGGTAATTTATACCAGTAAATACATTCATAAATGTGTGTCCAAAATTTAGCCGTTACTAATTTTTAAGCATTTATTAAAATTCACTTCTAAATGTATTAATTTTTGAACTGAAAGCTTATCTTAACTTAACTTAGCGGGGTTGTGCACTTTTTGGGATGGGTAAAAAATTTTAAACTCGCGTCAGGACACGTGACCTGATCGAAAATTCGTAAGACGGAGCCGAGTGGCGGCGAGTGCGCACGAGGCGAGCCGAGCGGGCCCTCGGATGGTTAAAAAATGTTAAACTCGCTTCAGGACACGTGCCGTGATCGAAAATTCGTAAGAAGGAGCCGAGTTTCATATATTAAAAAAAAATATTTTTATGCCATCTATGGATTCCGCGTGATACTGCTGTAGTTTGATATAACATGCTAATTATCCATATGTTAGTTAAGGCAAATTTCACAAATGGCGCAATTTTAACTTCGACTTTTTACAATATTTACCATAAGTATTTATTTTGGTACAATTTATTCAATGCATTAAATGTATGTATATGAACTTCGTTCCAACCGGGTGTCCGAAGGATACCTCACGATTTTTGAAGTGAAAACTTCTTTAGGCACGTTTGTGCACTTTAATACATATATATGTATTATATGGTATACATCCACTAGAGGGCGCTAATCTAAACATTGAGTTTTGTAAGCTCCTTATTACTAAATGTGACGTTTTAAGTTCGTCGTTTCGTTTTCACCTCTGTCGGCAGTCCCATGACTGCCTATTTTTTAATTTATAATAACAATACAACTCAATCATCAACTACACAACCACAAATAAACGTATTTATCTACTCCTGTATGCTAAACCATCTTAACCTATTATTACTAGTTGTTACTCCAAATTATTTTATTGAACAACTTATCTTGTATAAAATTTTGAAATGTAGCACCTTATGTATCGACCACTTATCTGGACGAGAACTAACGATACTTACTACAAACCCTAGTGGTTTTACAGTATCTTAAAAATAATGTGAATTGTGTATCTTTTAAGCGCTAAATAAATATAAAAAAAAAAAAAAAAATTATGTTCATAACTACAGTCATTTTTCTTGTTATTCTCAAGACAGAATTAAAACAGCGATATTTCTTATAACATACGGATGCTGTCTCACAGAATCTTGTCCTGGTTACTTGAAATTATATCGAATAATAAGTCATTAGGTGGCATAAAACGACATTTTATGAAATGTCGACATTCGGACCGGGACTTTGGTAATAGTATTAAGATGCCATAATATTGAGATTGTTGCGGATACTATGTCATTATTTAGAAAACGTACTAGCAAAACAATCTTGGATTTTAATTTTATCATTGTATTTCGCTTTTAAGATACCAGATTTTTAGTTATTTATATTTGTTTGTGTGTGTAATTATGAGTATGTTTACAGAAAGTTGATCACGATGAATTTTAGACCATAAACAAAAACCAAACCTTGGACATATATTATAGAGGCGACATATTTCATAATGTATGGGCCTAATTATCTTTAGGCGGGTGGTGGGAAAGATATTTTGGTAATAAATTAGCGAATACCCTTTTGTATGTACCGGCCAGCTTTGGGACTTGGTCGGCGGGCGATAATAGGGTCCTTGTCATCGTGTATGTGCCTTTCTGCTTTATTACCTGTTGAACATTTGCTACGTAAAATCATTTTAGAGACAGGACTAAGCTGGGATGTAAAACTATCGAAAAGTAGGAGAAATACCTGTTTTTCATATTAACATTTAAAGTATAATCTTTAAAGTAACAACCATTTGCTTCCTTTTCGTTGAAATCAGAATTGAGTATATGTTTGACCTCAATAGGGAGACTACTATTTTTACATCCCTGTACACTGTAAAATTGTTTGTCGTAATTGTGTACACAAAACGATAAACATAGCATAACTATGAGCGACTAAATGTTCAACCATTTATTCAATTCTGTTAAGACCTCTTTATTTTAGGTTGACCTCTTATATTTGCTTTAAAACACAATATAATAATAATAATAACTTCACACATCTCACACACGGTCGTCTGATCCCAAACTAGGCAGAGCCTGTACTATGGCAACCAGACTGCTGATAAACATACTTATATATTTCTAAATACATACATATTACAGATAAATTGTATTGTGGTTAGTGACCCTGACTAGTCAGTATATAAAAATATAATACGATGTAAGTAACCTAAACTTATTTGTTACTTATTGTATCGCAGCGATGCATGTTGATAAAAGATTATCCTTGCTACTGATGACATTCTTTGACATCATGTCTTGTACAGCAATTACTTTATCAAGTAAATCATTGCTAAAAGCCAAAGCACACTCTAAACGTAATGAAAAATGACGCAACTAACAATTCATTTTTCTATTCATTTAAATCAAGTTCATTGACGTTTTCAAAGGAACGCTGTAACATCCCATTATCGTAGGGAAGACTAATCGATTTTTACTTAATTAGAGTGAATTGATTTTTATTTAGTTTAAAATACAAAGATAATATTTATCCACTTTAGGTATATGTATATATATCTGAATAAGTACCTACTGTAAGACGTTTAGGTTGTTTGTGAATGCGGTCGGCCATTGTTCGGGACGTCAACAATACCACATCAGGCAATCAACCTCGATAAATGAAGATTTCCTGTTATTATGAGGTCTCTTGTTGGTCACTCACGCTGAGATCATTCTACGCTTTCGTGATGTTTACCTTCAACGTTTTCCTTACAAAGAACTGAATGTGATAATAATCTTAAAGCAATAGTTTTATCCTCATGTTCCACACTGAACTAGTTTAAATGCGTATAATCGTGGTATTCGTGATCTTACCCGCGTAGAGTTCTTATTGTTTTGGTTATATATATCTAATAAAAATTTACATGCTTTGCTTGCAGCTCTTCTCGTAATAATTGTTGCTAATTGTTTAGGTACCTTACTTATATTATAGTCATATTTATACCAAACCCTGGAAAAGAAAATGTAATATGAGCCAGTGGCTATACGGAGTAACTATATTTTATAATTACACGACTACCTAACATAGGAGTGTAGGTTCATTACACTTCTTTTCTTTTCTCCTTTCAGGGTTCATGTATGTATGTGAGTTTCTTTATTCCACTATAACTTCTAAATGGCTGATCAAATTTGGATGTATGGTGTATCATTACATTCATCATCCCGAGTGACTCTAGATTTATATAAAATAAAAAAATAAAAAATTATGGCAGGGCAGTTATGTTTTTAATTTTTATTAGGTACTTGATTTAATAGGTTTTGGAACTGTGTATGGACAATATATGTACATATTAGATGTATAAATCGGGACATTATAGCGCTAATATTGATAAGATACGATACGTTTTAGATTAAGTTTGAATCGAATTGCAGTTATCGTGGTTCATATTAGGTACCTCAAGATGGCGAAAACGTACAATGTAAATAAATATTATAATAAATATAAAATTTCATTCTTTTGTACAACGTATAATGTCCGTTTAAAATACTTAAAATTACAAGTAAAGTTTTTACATGTTCGAGAACTTTGTCTGGCTAAAGGGCTAACATTTATTAATTCATGTAAAAGAATTCTACCCTGCTCAAGAAAGATATTCAACAAAATATACTTTGAAGAGATATTACATGCTATCGTAATAAAACGCCCCTTTAATTAAAGCTAACAAGTACCTTTATGAATTAGCTTCTTTTTTTTTTTGCATAGCATTTTTATAGATACCTATATTATTATTTTTTATATGGCATCACCATATAAAGGTACCAATATTGGTAACAACTAGACAAGATCTGTGAGCGGTCATGGATGAGTTCTTGGATGGCTGATCATTCTGATCAATTACAGAAAATTCTAAACGTCCGGTGTCAGGACTTCGTTTAACGTGCAGTTGATGGTTGTACATCCGTTTGTGCTCTAGGTTCAGATTCGCATGGCATGTAAGAGTAACATTAGTGCAGTGTAACGGTAACGTAATATAAATGAGAGCATTTAAAAAAAATACATTTAACAGCAGCAATCAGACCTTCGATGAGTGACAATATCGTCGTCGTCGTCTGTCAATCAACCACACCATCTTTTTTTTTTTAGCGCCTGGCGATTCCATGACTTGAGGTGAGTCACTGTGTCGCTAAATTTCTTAACAGTCATCTACATAAGAGGAAGCTGTATTCGGCAAGAAAAGTTGAATCTGAATCACCGTTCTGTATGGGATTAACATTTATTTCGAAGTATGAACAGATAATTTAGAAATTTTAATTTAAAAGTGTAGAAATTGAAAAATGAACGTTACGCTATACTACATAATTTACAGATATAACATTTGGAGACAATCACCTACATTAGTAAATTTCCGAGCATTTAAGCACTTTTGTGATAAACATATTTTTTTTTTTTTTTTGGAAATAGGCAACTCCCGCATTAGGAATATTCCTGTGTCGCAGGGGACTTCACAAACATTTAAACAATGGCCACCAAGAACACCCAGGCTCACACAAATTTTTGTACCGTGTGGGATTTGAACCTGTAGGTTCAAACATCGGCGCGGCGTAGTGACGAGGTGACCACTTAAACCATTGCGGCATCTCATTATGCGGAAAAAGAATTAGGAATCCGCGCAAAATATAATAGAAGCCGCGCGGGAACTGCTAGTTTCCAATATAAGTTGAACTGTCATGGTTAGACTTTCCGTACCATGAGAGGCAACATAATATACAGAATGTTACAGAACGGTGCGGTCAAATTTTAGGAGCGTTATCTGTAGCCGATAAATAGTCGATTCATTCTTTAAAAAAAATCTTCGGTAAATGCTTTTCCCAGTGTAGGTGCACATTTCTCAACAACATCTTTATATATATGTACGTGTGTATGTCACTGAACTCCTCTTAAACGGCTGGACCGATTTTAATGAAATTTTTTGTGTGTCTTCAGGTGGATTCGAGAATGGTTTAGATTTACAATTGGACCCGGTAGATAGCTCTGCGATAGGGTTTCAGGAATAATATTTTTAAAATTACGGCAGGACAACGTCCGTCGGGTCCGCTAGTATATTATATATTATGAATTTTCTTAACAATTTTAAATTTATTTCCTTCCTTTTTTTTCTTTTTCCTTCCTTTCCTTTTTTTGATATTCCATCAACATGCTCATAGTTTCATTTATGTCAACTCTCGCTCATACAAAATATTAGCTTTACCGGTCAATTTTCATGTTTGATTTGTCAGTTTCAAAATAAGATTTCTGTATTAAAAATCACAATTTTTCCTTAAATTGTTAGCGCTTTACGTTGTTTACGGGATCTAATATATGACCATAACTTTCTGTAACATCCTGTGTTATATTGGACGGATGTCACCCTAAAAAGAGACAAACATATTCGTAAATAGAATTTAGCCTATTTATTTATTTCGAACGAGATAGAATACAAGTATACAGTGTTTCCTATAATCTTCGTATGCTAGCACGTGTCTTTGCGCCTACGTACTACGAAGCCTTCAGAAAATGCGTCATCGTCAACGTGGTGTATCATTCACGTGTATCATTTTTGTGCAATTTTTTGGTTAATTAAGTTATGTTAATTATTTAGCACATCTGTGTTAATTTGACCAATAACTTTTATATAAATTATCTAAAATTGAATTTATTCTACGTTTCTGAAGTTCCACTTCTACCGTGTGTGAATTGCACACACACACTTTTTTAATTTGTAACACATAATGTGGAAACATTTTAGCTTTCTGCACTTCTTTATATAAACTTTAAGTATTTCAAATGTCATATTCCTCCATTCAAGCATTTTTTTTTAATGTAACCGAAGAAATCCCTTCACATGTTAATATATAGATACTCTGCTTGGTCACTTTTTTCCATTTTTGTCTCCCGCATTGCTAAGGATGGAAAGAAACTGATACTACTGATTGAATTTGTTGCGGTTTCCAAGATAATGTAACGTCGCTTTGTACTAGACGATTATCATTCTCGGTATTTTTATGAACCAATGTTGTTAATTCTGTTGTAAAAGAGTCATAGCAGTGGAAGTGTAGGTATAATTAGTCCCATTTCAAATAAAAAATAGGCAGTCATATAACTGCCGACAGAAGTGAAAACTTAAACGATACGACGCACTTAAAACGTCACATTAACAGGTTGGTAACATTAATTAAAAAAGAGCTCTAGTGGATCTATATATGTAATTATTAACGTGACGGTCACAAGTTCAGTTCTCTCTCTCTCTCTCTCTCTGTCCCTGTCCCTGTCCCTGTCCCTGTCCCTGTCCCTGTCCCTGTACCTGTCCCTGCCCCTGTTCCCTCCCTCCCTCTCGTTGTCTCTCTGACGCTGTACATGTAAATATAAGAAACTCGCCTAACTATAAACTTTAAAAAAATAGCGAATTCAAACAGTAACAGTTTAGAGGACCAAATAAAGGGAGTCTCTGGTGAGAGTTCTGCTTTTCTTTTCGTATCTATGAAGTAGCTGTACCTGCTGCGGAGTAGGTCTTAAACAGCGCCGCAAATACATTAATGATGCAAATAATGGTTCCCCTCGAATTTTAGTATCTGCGTTTCTAAAGTCCGGTCTTCGGTGTAAAGGAACTATAGTTTCGAAATTAAGTTCATATGAGACAAGGGTTCTGAAACGGCCGTTCTTTATCTTACAGAATACGGCTTTTTAGACAGTACCACTATCATAGCATCGATATCATAGTGTTGCTAAAGTAGTCGTCTTAATTTGTTTGCAAGGAAATCGAGTACACAGTATTTAGTCGATAAGAGAAATCTTTATTTATAAAATACTTTTTCAATTAATATAAAACATACACACAGTTTGTAAAGGTTCGATCAAAACAGTGCATTAATAGCTGATATTATCATCATCCTGACATTTCAGACGTTAAAATCTTCTGGCACAAAATACAGCAACAACAACGCGGTTTTTATAGGTACTCAAAACATTAAAACACGAACTTTTTGCTATAATTTTTTTGGTTTTTTTTTTATTTTAATTAACTTTATTTCTTCTTGTATGACAAGATGCAATTTGACTCGCTTACTAGAGAGTCACACGATTTTGGCAGGGATAGGGATTTCAAATAATTAAAATAAATGTTTTTCTTCATTTATTAGTATGAAGAGCTAAACAAATTATATTGTTTAATGAGTAATATATAATTTATTTTTAAATATACTAAAAATAAATGGAAGAGTGTCAGTCCATTTGTCTTTGGTCGTTTAAACATAAACCTCGACCTGGTAGTTAAGTCCTGATCCTCGGTCACTCTTTAGCCTCATGTTGGCGTATGAGAAGCCGACGCCTCCAGCGGTGATGCTGGCGATTGCATCTGTATGGTCCAAATCGCGGAGAATGATGCCCTGGAAAAATGAGAATAGAACTATAAGAACTTATAAGTATACATAAAATATCAACCTCCTTATGATTGTATTCACAAAACTTGAAAAGTAGTCATAGCATTGTATTTTAAATTTTAACATTCGCGTGTTTAAAAAGCAAAATTAAATAAAAACGTGAACACGTAAAATTCTGTATTTTTATGTTTTATTGATATCAATACGACGACGTACGAGACGTTGCACGGCTTTTGTAACAATAAGTTCGACTGCCCTGATATAACAAACCTAATAATTATGTTATATTGTGCCTAGTACCTACGGTTGCTACGGTGCATCGCGGTGCAAAACGAATGTTTGTGTGCGCCCGCCTATGCTTAACATTTTCCAAATTTTTTTTGGTACCTCAAAATAAATTTAAAAGATTAGCACGCGATATTTTGGCTGCCAAATGATTATTAAATTATTTAAAATTAATCTATCTACTAAGGTTTTCGGCAAATAGGCACTAAATTAATTATACTTGCGCATTTTGCGTAAATGCTAAATGTTCACTCTCAATTTATTACTATGTCTGTGGACATTGGTGTGGGTTATACGTTTACCTTAGTTGAAATACTGTTTTTTATTATAGTAAGACTGAGCGTGTAACTGTTTCTTGTCCCAATTAAGAAAAATAAAATATACATTAAAAAAAACAAGACAGCCTCAGCGAGGGTAGCTTTCTTTTATCGTGTGGTAACCCCCACGGGTCATTTCCCCACCGGAGCTAACGGTGAAGTGGTATGTCGGAATCGAACCGAGTAAAACCACACGGTCTTCCGTCACAAGTGGGTCTATTGCAGGCGACCCGGGTATACCCTAAGAAGGAAGCCTCTTGAAACTCCTTGGCTGCCAGACCAGGCGACCACACCGTGGAGTACGGGGGGCCTTAACCCCCTCCAGATCAGAGAGGTGCGCGCGGAACGGGTCACGACACCGTCTCGGGCCTGCTTTTGCAAAGGCAACGGTCAGCCTGACCCGCTACCCCCAGGCCAGCGCTCATGGAGGTCGGAGATCATTCTACGCTCTCCGGCGCCTGATCTGTCTTCTGCAGGGTACTAGAGTGCTTGTCCACTCCCATTCCCGTTCCGCCGCTTGCGAGAGGCTGCCATGTCGCCTCTCCAGCTAAGCGTAGCGTAGCTAGGTACTCGTACGTTAACAACAATCTTTTTAACAATTGACTAAACCGTTGAGTATAGTCAGTTGTTAAAAAGATTGAATTAATTAATTTATTCTTATTTTGTTTTAATATAACTTTTATTGATTTAAGTTACGAAAATCAATATTTATTAACACACTATAATGAAAGATTGTGCGTGTGGTCCAATTCATAAAACACACACACACACACACACACACACACACACACACACACACACACACACACACACACACACACACACACACACAAACACAACTATCACAAACACACACAACACCTTTCACGCATTTGAGCGTTATTGTGTGTTGTGTAATACTTGTGTTGTTTTCTGGGTACAAAAAAAGTATTACTCTATTAAGACAAAATAAAATTATAACATCATTAATAATTTTAACAACTATTTATTGCGGGCCCTTGAACGTATTACATGAAAAAACACAGTTGATTAATGTCATTGATCCCTTTCCATTTTCTTCTTGTCATTTCTGAATAATAGAAAGAAGCTTAGCACTTTTTTATGATTAATGTTGTTTATACTATACACATAAATGAATTTCTAAAACGAAAAGAATTTGATTAGTAGAGTATTGTTGTTGAACCTATTAGATTTATCAAATTCTATATTACTTACAATATATAGTATAGGTGGTTTATGTTAATATGAGTTAGCTTTGAGGCTAATTCATTAATAGGGTTTTTGAAAAGAAAACAATTTTATAATAAATGAAAAGATCATGTATAAATTTTATAGAAAAACAATTTTTAGAGTTTTATTTAAAACTACCTGCGCCCCGCGGTTTCACCCGCATAAGTTCCGGTGCCGTGGGAATATCGGGATAAAAAGTAGCCTATGTGTTAATCCAGGTCTCCTTACAAACATTCACACATCCATACACCTCACAAACTTTCACGTTTATAATATTAATAGGAAGTTATATCAAATTAAAAATAAATGTTTGAACGCAGTACCGAAAATACGCCGACAGTTCCCGAACAAACCCGAGTGCGTTAGACGTCATCATTTTGAATTGTTTATAATTAGTTAAAGAACAATAATAATTAAGTCTTTCGCATCGACTATTAATATAATTTGTGATAAAGTTTTAAATTTAAAATACATAACAAATACGATAATAATTCTTTTCAAGACCCAAATTGCGGCAATAAAATTATTTTATTATCGAACTATTGTGGTTAATCATGAATAATAATATTATAATATAAATGATAATGATTATAACTTATTAGCTGTCGTTGAATAAAACTACCTACGAATTGTTGGTTCATAACAACGTTGTAGCTCAGCCCAACTAGCAAAATGGTCTTAAATACCGCAGCTTATAATGCTTTAGATCTTAAATTTATCGTATAATGGCTTTAGTCAATGCCATCTTACTTATAAGCGAACTTTACAATGCCTTTACAAGACCACACCGAGAAATGTACCTATATCAGCACTCTATATGAGTTATACTCTCGCCTAAATACTCAAACATTAATAAAGCTCTAAGACTAGCGCGGCTCTATTAAAGTGCGTTTATAAGATTTTTACAAGACTATTGGTTTTGAAAATGCTTAGATTAACGCAAACTTTGCTTGAAATCCTGTTAGCTAAGAACGGTTAACTGTTATAGGAGCATAAGCTTTAATTTTGACAAAATTTCGTTATAAATTAGTCTTATTTTAGTAATTCAAGGTCATTACATTATGCAATTATTCATAGTTCTTCCGAGAAGATTTTTTGAATAATAATATAGTTCGTATAGGTACGGACCATTTCTCACCCGACAAATGTAAATTTTTAAAATAAATCATGTATGTAGTTTCAAAAGTACCTATGCATGGTTTTTATTTTCATTTGATTGACCCCGATTTACAGGAAGGCGTCGTCGTAAACAAGTAAACATCACACAAGTCTTAGTGCAGTGCAAAGATTCTATAAAAGCAAATCTACAGAGCATAATTCTTGTGATAGTCTCAGTCAAGACGATGCCAACAATTTATTTCTTTTAAAGATAATTAAAAGACCATTATACTGAAATTCTGCATTTAAAATTTACGGAAAACCCACATAAATATTGATAGAAAACTGACCTTCGTATTAATATTTCATTTCCAGCATATTTTTTACACGTGTCACATCATACTATAATATATCATCACTAGAATCATTATGTCCTTGCTCATTCAATGTTACGAAAATATAATTTCAAAAAACTAATCTCGGATTCGTAATGTAACTGAGTTATGGCATAATTTTTATCTCATATTGGCAAATGTTTTAGATAGGTAGGAGGAGGATTAGGAGTAGGATTTGAAGCACAAAGTAGTGCGGTTACAAGATAAAATTAAGACTAAATTAGGATGTTACAAAGCTCTTATAGGATCAAAGTAAGACTAGAAGTCTTGAGATTTGTGCCCAAATCGGGACTTGTAGCACACTACAAGACGGACTACAAGTCTAACGTACAATGCTATAGCTCTTGGCAAAGCGCATTGGTGACTTTTATAAGGCCACTTTTTGCTAGTTAGGAGGTTACATAGTTTGCAAAAAAATATTGAATTCAATAGACAATAGAGTAGAATTTAATGTATGTAGAACAACAAGAAATCATTGAATGACACAAAAAAACCGACTGCGTTAAAAATACTGACTATTAAACATATAAGTTATACATATTTTTGTAATTGCCGTTTTAAACCCCTTAACTTTGATAAAAAGTTTGAGAGAAAAAGAAAAATTTAAAACATACATTTTGGCACCAAAGATCCGCCGTTTCTATTATTTTGATCCAGTGAGTAGGGCATAAAAATTATATATAACTTATCAAAATGGGTTCAGTCGTTCAGAAATTACGAGGGAACATAGGGAAGGACATACACAATACATCAAACATATAATCCTCCTTTTTTTTGGCGTCTTCACAGTCGTGTAAAAAGTAAATATTATAGTAAGATTTAAAACGGGTTTGATCACTGAAAATGATTTCTTCCAGTTAACTAGTGTAGTGTTGGAGCTAGTTTGAAATATTATATAATTCAAAGTGTCTAATCGAACTGGTTTAAAGAACTGCAAGTGGTTTTAAATCCAGGTCAAGGTATGCAGTTAACAAGCCTTAGGTACCTTTTTTAAATATGCATAACACATACTAATAGGCTGATTCCATTGCCGTTCATTTTTGAGTATTGAATGTAAGTATCTAAAACAATGGTCTAAAATTTTGTGTTTTATTTTGCGTTCAGTCATAACATAATCGTGGTACGACTTTTATCTGTAAGCTGAGAGTTAGTTCCAGCTGATTCATTAACGTCTAACTAGCATTTCGAATTGCGAACTCTAGATCAGGCTGGGGAAATTACTGAATTCAAATATTTGTAGTAAGTTTTTCTCGACGCCACATACTTTATCATATACTCGTGCTTATGCCAATGGCTCTTTATCTCTCTTTGGTTTTATTCTGGGGAACTCCGAAGTAATGTATCTACACAAAGTTGGAAAGTCTTGAGTCCCTTTGTGAGTAACGTTTTTATGTGTTTTGGCCTTTATGCTTAGATATGACATATGAATACTATGACAAAACAGTGTGGATCCATTCCCGAAGTACAATTACAGTACAAGCCTCTATCGCTTGTTTCAAAGTACGGCCATTTTAAGTTCTATTTGTTTTATGAAAGTTCTGCCCTTTTGCCTGGCTCTGTCTAGTGTATCTCATACTCGTATCAGTGTATCTGATCACGATACGTGTTTTTGGGCCATAACGGCTTGCATTGGATTTTACCTATCATCTTCTGACAATTCATAATATTTATTTTATATTACTGGATTAATTATTTATTATGAAAAAGATAACAGTTAACTTTGCCATACAAATACTGAATAAAATAACTAACAATATAAATTTACTTATTAGTTGATATACCACCAGACAGAAACTACACCAGTTTGTAGATAGTGAATACCAAATTACGTAAAGCTTATAATTACGGTATGGTAGCGTGATGTTTATAATTAAGTAATAGTGGTCTAAAGACTTTGTGGTTGAAGTGGGTAAGAGGCTGACTAACGTTATAATTACACGAGAATAGTTTCTTTGTTTAAATTACTTAGAATATTTGTTTTTGTATGGTATGTAAATCATTAATATTTATTGCAGTAGTAGATATATACTGTACATACGCATGCCCTTAATCACACACTCCTGGGCTGGGGCAACTTGTAAGGCTGGCATATGTCATACGGGCCTCGGAGGACACTAGTCTTTCACAAAGATTTTTTTTGTAATATTATACACCTAAGCTATTAATGGTAAACATTCTGTGTGAGAAAATAATAGAAATAAAAAATACTAATAATATAAAAAATACCCGGTTTTCAAATAACGTCATAGCCCGTATGTTAGAAGAAGGAGAAAAAGCATGACCCGTAAGAGAAGAAAGTAGTTTCTTATTTTTGAATTTCATATAACCAAACCAAGTCTGTTAAGGGTCTTATTCTATATACATTTACATAAGTAGAACAAGAGCCTTATTTGGCTAGAGCAATTGAGTTGGGGTGATACTATTCTGTGGCTGTTATTTATTTTCAGAATTCATTCACACACTCAGGCTAAAAATATCATACAGGATTATGTTTAAGTACCCGTGTAAGTCCCGATCCCGTGGGAATATTGTATATAAAAAGTAAAAGCCTATGTGTTAAGCCAGGTCTCCAGCCATCTACATACATACTGCCTTAGAAACTTTCACGTTTATTATAATATTGGTAGGATAAATTAGACCATATACACTCGGACATAAATACATTTAGCTGGTGAAATCATGAGCACCGGGTTCCGGGCGCTTACAAATTGCGTTATTAGTTATCGATGTATTAGGCAACGGCATTAGTTATTCATAATTTACTTTTGCTGCTTTGTTTAAACCTCTTTTTCCAGTAAATTTACAAAATGTCAGTTTCATATATTTTTTATTTGAACGGGAAATTACATGACTTTACCACAACACACCTAACTAGCTAGCATCTAACTTAATAGAATGCATTAAAAAAAAATGAAACTATTAAGGAATCGGTGAACATAGCTGCATATATGAAACCTAATAAAAGCGACGAAGATAGTACCTCCCCTTATTTGAAGCAGCTACAAGTGTAAGTGTACCTCAGTACACTTACACTAACACTACACAACACACATCATACACACACAACACCACATGGAAGTCTCAACTTTAATGAATGCCTAATAATATTATTGCTTTTTGCTATAATTCCTTTTAAGAAGCGTATGAGCTCATACTATGACATCAGATTTCATCACGTGAAATTGCGGGGACTTCCTCGTCCGCAACGGGAATACATTTTAGCGAGCGCATGTACTCAGTCAAATGGTATTATCACAGAGCCTAATTAAGACGTACAATGCTACATAGTAAATCAGAACACATTATGCAAATCATATCAATTTATATTACAAACACGTAACAATTTTATCAACGTTTTGCTTAATGATCTTACAGAATAAGCAAAACAATATGCTGGCCTACTAAATTATTCGTAAGAATCGTGAGCCAGGTATAGTATTTTAATAAACAAATTTTAGGAATAATCATATTGTTAACCTTGTAAATAGTTATATTTTATTGTATGGTCAGTAAGATAATAAGATTGGCATCACACTGAGTCATCGCTTAACTGTTCTACTAATATGCTATTGTGTTTATTCCATTCAGGTTTAAGGGGATGTGCCAATCCAAGTGAAGAAGACTGGCACTTGCAACAAAACAAGAATGAGTTTTAAGAGAACCCTTTAAATAGCAATAATGACAGAACCAGTTCAGGTTATTTCAGAACACAATACTTAGGTGAGGCATACACTGTTGTAATAGGACGTATAATTTAGGTCGTACAATGATATCCCACGTATCATTGATACAACAAGTTGATAAAGTACATGACTAGCCTATTAGTGATGGTAAGTGGTTCTGGCACACACTCAAAACAATGGTGTTTCCTATCTTAAAAACTAGGTACTAGAATAGGAAAGGATATAAGTATCTCCTTTCCTATAGAGCACCCGTGACTCGAGCTAAAAGCAGAAAAAATTGGCATTAGCACTAGTCACTCTCAAGGGTAGAGGTACTGGATCAATCTGGCGATGTAGTCTATTATTACAAATTATTTAAACTACACTATACTATACCCTATCCAGCTGGGAGTAATACACAATCTTAAGATATTATAGGCATGACATAGTATGTAAAAAATAAATAATCTACGTTGAATAGGAAATAAAAACTACCGTGACTAATTGTCAAAGCGATTTTACGCTAGTATGGTATCGCATTACGTTTTTGCCATTTTGCACATATAAAGTAGGTAGTAGTTGAGTAGGTACAAAAATCGATTACCTTCGCAAGTATTTAATCAAACTTTCGATGAAACAATTTGAATAAGTTGATAGCATTGTTATCTTTTTTAAAGGACGTAAACCAGTCACAATAATTGATTTCAGGGTCACCAGAAATAACCGGCACACTATTAATCTACATATTATTATGAGAGAAATGAGGATGGCTTGATAAATTCTTTTTATTTCACTGTAGCACAATGCTGAGGTTGTAGTCTATCGAGAATAACTGAGTGAAGCGGAGAAAATCCCCTACGCCAAAAGTGCTAATATATAAATAGTATAAATGGTTATCCGTGTATCCTTCTTTTATGTAGGTAAATTAGGAATACAAGCGGTCGCCTTGTGTTTAAAAAAATTTTAATTCTTAAGCTCTTAACAATTTCTTTTTTTTTGTCAAACCATCTATTTTTCGTTGCATATATTTTTAATTGTGATAATCAATACAAGAACGTCATTCAGTAGCTATTAGATTATTGCAGTACGTCCATAAATCATTATAATTGATAGATACTTTATTTTATTTGAACATAATATAAATTGAAAAATATTATTAAATTAAGAATAGTGTGATTCACTAATAAAAAATATTTTAAGATAATTTTCATAATGACTACTTTTACCAATTCTGTCAATAGGTAATTATTTCTCAGAATTGACATCAAGCACCCCAGGGTTTTTTACAATAATTGTTTTGTTTTGTTAATAACACTATTCTTAATTAAAATTTATTGAAAATTATTTTTTTACTTTTTAGTTTCGTTTTATATTAAAGCGTGCGTGCGTAAGTTTTTTAAACAATTATTTATTTGAATAAGAGTTTTATTACTGACAGTTTTAAGCTGTCTGAAAATCAACCTTGTTCTAGCGATAGACTTTTTATTTATTTTAATATTTTTTAAAAGACAACTTCCGCATTAGGAATATCCCTGAGTCGTGGGGGGCTTCACAAACATTCAAACAAGGGACACAAAGAACACCTACACTCGGGACAAATATTTGTGGATCACATAAATTTTTAATAAAACAAAAATTTATTATTTAAGCTAAAGGCTGTTCTACATGTTGGGACATGCGCTTAATGATCTCCGTAGTTTGATTGTTATGGCCTGGCGATTTTAGGAGACCGTATTATTCATTGAATTTCCATTGGATTGGTTTATTCTTTCAAAAACATGGTATGATTTATAGACTTATTATTATAGATATTTGAAGTTCTGTTGTGATTTGCATTTGTTCACTATATGATGCCAATTTCCGAGTTCTGTTTCATCTGTTTGAATGCCAAGTAGCTACTATTTACTGAAATACCTACTTGACCCAAATAATTCACAAGATTCCGCCGCGGTTCATTAGATATATTATTATTAGCATTGGTATATTTGTAAGTGGTTTGCGGAAATTTGCTTATTGATGTTGTTTAACAAACACTTATATGACTGAAATATAATTTTATAAAATCTACAACGGACATTTTTGCACTCTTTTGGAAACTTGAAGTAGGCATAGGTATATTAATACCTATGCCTACTTCAAGTTTCGGCTGACTCTTAAAACGAACGAACGAACAAACGCAAAACCTATAATTCTATCCATAATCACAATGTTCAGTCGATCTGCATGTATGACTATGGTAATAAATTTTGCGAATTTGCTGTGGGTACATGTGGTACATGCACGAGACCTGATTACGTTAACGTTTTATTAATTTTATTCATATTATATAGGTCATGTGTTCTTTTATTTGCTATTCTCGCATTTACGAAACTACATTCCTCCTCATGCTATAAAGTAGGTACATCTGTTAAGGTTCGTATCATAGTCCCCCGTCAATTTAAATGCTTTGTTTATAGATTGTGAAGGATAGTTAGTAATGAATTAAGGAAATTTGCACAAAAATTATAGCTACGCATTAATTTAAAGGTCTATAAGTATGTGGTGGTGTTTAAAAACAAGTTTCAAAGTAGGTGTGACAAGGTCAGTTTTATTTGTCGGTTTATATTTTATTTATCTGTTGTCACTAACATAACATAACCACTGATATACATATTTATTTCAATCAAAGAATTCAATCAATACCTGTCTAATATTTCTTACTCTCTTCTCTCTACTACGTCGTATAATAATTAATTATTTTTTTTTACATTTTCTGTGTTATGTTTGATATAATTACCATCTGATGCTATAGAAGATGAGCATTTAATGGTACATTTATGATAAGTCATAACATAATGCATTATATTTTAAAATATTCTAATGTTACTTAATTACATGACAATTTGGGTGTCACTATCTATTACTTATCAAACCTTTTTATGAGATAATGTTCATTATTTACAATAAGTATCGTCAAGTTACATTGTGAACATTAATAGTATACATTTAAGAGATATGTTTTAAAAATGACCTTTACTACATATTATAAAACAAAGTCCCCCGCCGCGTCCGTCCGTCTGTTCGCGATAAACTGAAAAACTACTGAACGGATTGTCATGCGGTTTTCACTAATAGACAGAGTGATTCCTGAGGAAGGTTTAGATGTATAATTTGTACCCGTGCGAAGCCGGGGCGGGTTGCTGGTTTTAAATAATTCCGATTAATTGGTTCTTTAATCCTTTCTCTTGAGTAAAAGCGTATACCAACCTACGATTTTTTGTTCTTAATCACTGTTTACTGGTTCAATTTGTACCGTCAACTGTGTTCCTATACAATCTATAAACAAATGAACAGCTTACGAAATTGTAAGCAGACATTTACAATTGTGATCTTGAAGCAGCCAAGTTTAATTCCAAGAAACCTGACCGAGGCCTTTACTTACAATCAAATCAGTTCACTGAATACATTATCTGTGTTGGAAATGTTAGCTTTGCAAATTGTTGTTCATCACATTTGGGTGCCTTGTGTTTCATTATCCTCTGTATTTGAGAATGCAAATAATGTTTATTAATTCATTTTAACAAATTAAAACAACTAGGTGCTGTCTCTAATGCGTATTAGATTGATAACAACAACAAACGTCTGTCTCCTGCTTTACACAAACTATCTGAAATATAATTATGCTGATTTTTTTAATAATATTTTCATAGTATATTATCGAGCGCTTCACGTAAAATATCAAAGTTCGGTCGTATCGTAGTTAAACTGAAAGCCGACCCCAGCTTAGTTGGAAAAAGGCGCGGAGGATGATGAGTATATTAGCGACCCGCCCCGGCTTCGCACGGTTAGCACTAATTGTCAAAAAAACTGTTCTGATCGCTACCAAACTTGGGTTAGTCTGAAAATTTCCCGGAAATTTCATCAAAACCGGTCCCACCATTTTAGAGTTCATAGAAACACACAAACACACATCGATTTTTATATTTATATATATAGATGTACGTCTTTCACATATTTCATGTTTTTGACCTTATTATCTTTGACACAGTTGATCAAACTTTTTTCCTTTGTTTGGGTGGACTCCTAAAGTTCCATTGTACGGCACATTCCTATGCAGAACTTCCTTACAATATTACTTTCATACTGTCTCATCGCATGTACCTATATGTACTTGACAACTGATCTTAAATGTATGTATGTTAGAAAGAGAGTACAACCAATGTTTTCTTCTAAGTGTGTAGTTGAATGTAACTTCAAGTTACAAGAAATTTAAGTGTTTACATTACGTTCGCATAATTTAAAATTTTGATGGCTCTGTTTTTACATAGGTTATGTTTTTGAATGATCGCTTCATGTAGAATAATAGCTTCCGTGCATGGTACTTATAGTTATTAAATATTCTACAGTTTCACTGCTTTGGTTTGGAGGGAAATATACACGCGAATACGACCGCATATAGATAATATTCCATATGTTTATCAACCGACGAAAAAAGGAGGAGGTTCTCATTTCGACCGTATATATATTATTATACATGTTCAGCCTTCACTCCGTTATTTATGAACCGATTTTTATTATTCTTTTGAAGGTGATTAATTACCTATGTAGAGCTTTTCCATTTCTACGTGCATATAAAATTTAGATTATTAATTAGTTGTTTGGCGCCGATTCAGAATTAATTTATATAAAAAAAATAGTTTATATAAATAAGTTCAGTATTCAAGACTTAAAAGGTTTATTAACTACGTATGATGAAAGATATCAAACGACGTGTTTGACATTAATAACCGAGAATAGAAAAAAGAAATAACCGAGTTAAAACCAGTTTCAAACGAGTCACACTAATGTTATAGTGTGACCAGAGTAAATGTAACGTTAATAACAAATAACCCATTATTATATAGGGCGGACTTAGTGCCAACAGCGTTGTCTTCCGAGTCAACATAGAATGAACTAGAAAGGTTAAAAGAGATGTGTACTTTTAAAACTTGGTGTATGCCGTATATTATAAAGTTCTCTATCTTTACGAAATTTAAATGGGACTATTTCGGAATAACCTCTTTCGAACAAAAAAAGAATTTTGCAAATCCGTCTCTATATGACAGAGTTATGCCCGAACATACAAAAAAAGAAATATATTTTAACATTTGAATTGCGAACCTCCTCTTTTTGAATTCGAAATTGACAGATTTGATTACCTGTAATTATTAATATTTAAGATCTGTTTTCCGGTACGAATGTTTAATATAAAAATTCACCATTCGACTCGCTCGATGCTAAACCGTTATCCGTACCCCTACAAACAGTTTTTCTACCATCTAGGAATGGTAGAAAAAGTGTAGTAGTATAAAGTATTTCATTCAAATGTCTCCTCCGACAATCCTTTACACCAGCCTAATAATAGTGGTACGGTTCTGCTGTTTCCTGTATCCTCTGAAATGGTCTTTAGTTATAATTAGGTACATCATTAAGTCTTTCTAAGAAAAGATACCTTATCTCGCTCATATTGTGTTCCAGTAAGAGCTGAGATTCCTGGAAAACAAGTATATATACTAATTTATAATAAAATAATTATTGTTTCTCGCTGTTGTACAAATAATATTATGTTTACATTTGAAATACACTAAGGAAAGTATACTACCGTCTTAAATACCTATCACCAAGTCCGCCTCATTTAATAATGTGTTATTTGTAGAAACATTATATTTACTCCGGCCTATAAAACTATGAACGTTAGTGTGATTCACTATAATCAACAGATGTAAATAGTTATAAAATCTTGTAATATGTTAAAGAGTACTTACACACAATTGAAAAAAAACAACTTAAATGTTGATGTTTTATTACAATTTTCGGAATCGGGACTAACCCGTATCATGTGCACCATTGGTAATATTGAAAACCGTAGCAGGTAATTACTTTTTTTTTATAATTTTGATATATGTTTGGTTATTTAGTTAATTACAAGTACAATAAATATAAGAGGTCAGTTGGTTACGTTGGACCGTAAATAACTTATCTTATTAACCTATTACACAATTATTATGCTTTAGACGTGAAAGTGCTATAAGTAAGTATATAAGGAGTGATTTGATTTAAGAAACACTAGCAACTATTTTATTGAGAACAGATTCTAGTGTCGTAGTATTGATAGGGAAATAACCTGACAAACTCAGGTCTGCAAATAACAAAAGTTATGGACTGATCCGTATAGCTAAATTATTTTGCATTAAATAACTTCTACTTGTTATGTTATTTCATATTAAAATTAGTCGGCAAATATTCTATATCAAAGTTGACGAAGAATGTGACAAAGCGGTTACGAACCTTGATGATTTGTTGTCCTGGATCAGAGAAGAACACCTCCTTAACTCGTTTCTTGAGTGGAATAGCATTGTACTCGGCTTTTTGTTGCCATATCAATCTGTTGTTGTAACTCGAGCCCACAATCAGGTCTTTACAATAGCCAACACAAATGAACGATAAAAGTACAAAGAACAATATCGGTGCGGTCTTCATGTTGAATATATTATGTTGAATAGCGTGTGTAACTTGTTAGGTAATGCGGCTCGGTCAGTGGGTCTCGATCGACTGCTTACTTCGCCTTCGTATCGTTCATAAAAACACTCGTTTACCTTAAGCGTGAGCAACAAAATCACGGTCTGTGCGGGAGTATGAATTGTAAATATTAAACGTACCTACACTACAAATCATATTTATTTTCGTGATGTTGGTCTTTACTAGATGAGCAATTCAGTTCTATTCTAATGTGGCAAGTGTTCAACGTTATAAATAAAGAAATTGTTTATGTGCTTAGGTAACATTAATTGAACAAAATTATTGTTAGTATGTTAATTGTTGTGTAACTGCAGAATGACTCAACTGGATGAGGTTATATTCACATAATGCATGTGATCTCTCGAAGACAGTTGTTTATAGCGATATAAAATAGTTATACTATGTATTCCGCTTTAACACACAATAAACGAATTATTATTATTATTCTCTTTATTAATCTTTTATCATATAAATTACATTTTTAAATATGTACATAAAAATATATATTTAAAATTATAAAAAATAGTAGACCACCGACATCGGGTACAGGGACCAAGATACCGGTGGTTAGGGCTCCAAAGACAGGAACCTCCTCACTATACGGGCCGTGTCGAGAAGAACTGCCTTCTGCATCAGTCCCTTGATCCAACCGTCTAACGCGAGCCTCTTAAGGTATTGATCGAGGCTCTTGGTTATTAATCTATGAGCAGATATGACAATCGGAACAATGATCGCCGATTCGACATTCCACATATCGACAATCTCGTGAGACAAATCTAAATGTTTGATTTGTTTATCTTTTTCAACTTTCACGAGATTCTCGTCATGAGGAACAGCGATATCGATGATCATTGCACGGCGCTCTAATCGGTCTATCACCGCTATATCAGGTTTATTCGCAACAACAGTTCTGTCAGTGATGATATTTCGATCCGAATACTATGTAGCTCGAACATTTTCGAGAACTGGGTCGGGCACATACCTCTAATATGGCACCTCTGAATTCACAAGGTTGTATTTAAGGGCTAGATGTTGATGTACAATCCTGGCCACTTGGTTGTGTCTGTGCAAATATTCACCATTGGCAAGACAAGAACAACTAGAAATAATATGCCTGATAGATTCACCGGGACAGTGGCATGCCCGACAGATGTCCACCGTACCATCTTTCAGAATATATTTCCGACAGTTATTCGTCATAACAACTTCGTCCATAATTGCAAAGACAAAACCTTCGATTTCTCCGAAAAGATCACTGAATCGTAGCCAAGATGTAGAGGCTTTAAAGTCTATATCAGGCCCATCGAGGGCCCGATAAAAGCGACCATGAAGTTCTGTGCCCTTCCATACCTCCCTGCGATCATTAGTACTAAGTACTTGGCTTGCGCCAGTTCTCTTTAGCCAGAGTGAGCGGAGTGAGTCCGGTGTCCACTGTGACCACATTACGATCCACTCCCACATCAGTATGAAGAAAATATTCTCTAAGGTTGTATATCTCGCGATTGTGTAGGGTCTTAATGTTTAAGAGTCCACGACCCCCAAACTTTCGCGGGATATACAACCTCATTACCGATGAACGTGAGTGGTGCATTCGGAATGCAGTCCGCAGTGTACGGACTCTCCTATCAAGGGCATTTAATTCGGTCTGAGTCCATCTAAGTATACCAAAGGAATACATCAGAACCGGCATGACCCAACCGTTGCAGGCACGCATTTTGTTACCCCCTGATAAAAGACTTTTAAGTACTTTTTTCAGGCGGCCAAAGAAGCGCTCCTGCAGCGCTTGTTTCATATGAGATTCAGGTATTCCTAATGATTGTAATATACCTAGATATTTGTAGCTTTCAGTGGCAGACAGCGATCTGAGTTTTGTTGAATCTGAAAGTTCGACTCCTTCAGATTCTACTATCACGCCTTTCTTTACATGCATGACTGCACACTTGTCCACACCAAATTCCATCTTGATAGAGTTACTAAAGTTTTCAGTCACCTTCAGTAACGCTGTCAATTGCAAATTAGTGGGGGCAATAAGTTTCAAATCGTCCATGTACAAAAAGTGAGATATAACTCGATCGTCTTTCTGCCTAGCCCTGAACCCTCTAACAGCGTACTGAGAGGATTCAAAGCTAGGCAGAACCACAAGGTACTCAAACTATCACCTTGAAATATATTCCGCTCGATCTTTATTGGTACATCGTTTGCCGCAATCTGCCGGCATCCTGGATAGCGAAGTGCCGTTCCCCACTGCCCCATACATGACTTCAATAAAGTGTAAAGGGTTATATCAATTTTGTACAACTCTAGCACTCTCAAAAGCCATGTATGTGGAACTGAATCAAAGGCCTTCTTGTAGTCTATCCAACATGTCGCCAGATTCTTACGGTGACGACGTGCCTGTTGGCTAATGGCCATATCTATGATGAGGAGCACTTTAGTGCCACGGGTCCCGCTTCTACATCCATTCTGAGAAATAGATATGATCGAATTTTTATTTAAATGTGTAGTAATTTTGAGTCTCAGAATAGATGTTAGGAGCTTATACATAGTTGGTAGGCATGTAATTGGTCTATAATTTTGGGGATCCATGGCACTACCAGATTTATAGAGTAAGTGGGTTACGCCAGTTGTCAAAGATTGGGGTAACGAACCGGAATCCAGTGCTGCTTGGAACTGAGATGCCAAACGAGCATGCGAGCTTCGGAACCATTTAAACCAAAAGTTGTGCAGTCCGTCTGGTCCAGCCGATTTCCAGTTTGATAATGACTGGACTGCACAACTTACGTCACTTGTGGCTATGGAAATTGGTTCCACTACTTGTATAGACTCGCATGAGCGCCCGACATCTCGTATCCAATCACCTTCTGAATGAGTGACAGGCACCGAACAGATGTTACGCCAAAATGCATTTGTAACATCATCATCTGGGAAATGCCCAGATTATGATGTTATTATTATTATTAGTTCCTAATATCAGTTTAGGAGTTATCTTGAGTATACCTACTTTTTTTAAGTTCGTAATTATTTTTGGAAACACATTTTACCACGTATTTCAACACACCTAAGAAGGCTAGGCTAGTCCGGCGGTTCTACACAGCAGTGATATGTTCTTTGACCACACACACTTACGAAGTAACTATTATCTTATATGTGCTTTAGCACACCGAAGGATGTTTTGCCGTTACAAACTCCAGGTATATATAAAAATAAACTGCAGCTGTGGTAGCTGTTACATAGGCTACCAAACGAAGTGGACTATTACTGAAAGCGCCAAAGAACACATCGCTGCTGTAAAGAACCACCAAACTAGGAAATCAGCGACGATTATATACTAGATGAAAACCCGGCTTCGCTCGGGTGAAATGTGACTCATAATACACAATCTTTTACAAAATGTAGGTAGATATTTAAAAAAAAACGTCATAAAAGTTGTTTAGTTTGATAGAATGAGTACTCACCCGAGAAGTTGGCAAAGGTACTTATTAAAAATCTGACAACTCAATCAATAAAGGCTCTTTTACGCACTGAGAACACTGTGCCATCACTGACACTGACTGACAGGTATGCGTTCATAGAAAATATAGCGGTACTGTGCCGGACCGGATGGAACTGTAACTTCACTGATACGTGTGAATCGGCCTTAACGAACTCGAGATGGCATTCGAGTGGCCAATATGGCGACTGCGATTTTGACCATTAGAATTTAACAAAATACTCGAGAATCTGAATTTTGCGGTTATAATTATGTTGTTGTCTATTCAGGTAAGGTTTCAATCGAGTCTACCGTACCCCTTGACCGAATTATTAATATAGATTATACCTATATATATTTATGTTATACCTATCTATATGATGGTAAACCAAAGTATAAAAGTTAGTATTCCATTAACATAGGTAAGGCTAGGATCTTCTACTAAGGCTATTTTCTGCATTGAATAATGTTGTTTTTAGTTAAAAGAAAGTCTGAAGTTCACAAAAAAATATAGCAACGTATAAATTCTGCGTGAATTTCTTTGAGCAGTGAATGTTAGGGAATGGCAAAACAAGTTTGGACGATTTATTTTTTCTCTAAAGTACCTTCCCACCTTTTATAGGTTGAGTTATTTTGAGGCAAAGAGCACAAGCTACAGGTAAATAAAATTATTAGGGTTGTCGGGCAGTTGAGACTAGTCCCAGTTAGTTTGTCACTAAAATCACCAACTTAGGAATGACTATAGCTTCTACATAATATTAGGTGGCGTAGTAGTCAAATTGGTTATAGTCTTTGCCTTATAAATTTTAGTTAATTTATTTGAATCAATTATAATGATTTGCCTAAGATACATATCATTTCGTAATATTGAGATATTCAAATAATTTACTTAGACAAGGGTACCCTCTCTGTGAAAGGAAACAAAGCAATAGGTAAATGTGACAGTTTATTTTTCATTGACAAATTAAACTCACCTCACCCCTCTGTTGAAAAGAGGGAATAAAATTACAGACAGTAGACATTTGCGCTCCCAACTGTGCTATGCTTTGTAATATAAAGTGTAATGAAATCAGTATTAAGGCCGTATAATCATAGTTCTGTGGCTATCTATTAATCCTAAAATGAAAGTGACCGCTCCTAATTTCGACTTAATAAAGACTACCATTACCATTACCGGTAACCACTTTCCATTAAGCAGCCTCCGACCGAAGCCCGGGCCTCAAAGCGAGATCGCATACCGGTTATCTTGATGACATCGTGGTTCGGTTGATGTGTCAGTTAGAGGATAGTGTGCACTTAGAACGATTGGACCCTTATGAAAAGTTATTTCAATACATAGTTAAAGTGTACATTATTTCTAACTAGTACTCAGGAATAGTGGTCCCGATTCTATTGCACACTCGACTAAACTAAAACCTGACTTAATTTCTTCATATGAAATCAACCTTGTCTTCTTCGTAACAAGGTCTATTTGTTACTGGCATCTATTTCTCAGCGCCACTAAATTTCACTAAAACCTGTCAACATATACTCAACTTTATTTCCACGCACCGAGAGTCCCTATTTATTCAAATGCCGTATAATTGCCGTATAAAAACTTGTTCAAAACGAACTAAGATGACGTTATTTTAATCGACACCTACGGAGACGCTTACTAAAAACACAGAGCAAAAGAGATGGCATTCAACGGATAGCGGCTCTCGCTACGTGGTTTTAAAGTTTATTTAAGCGTGTCAGACTTTAGTCGACAAACAAATTGTTTATTTCGATAGCGACATATGTTACCTACTTGTTTAAATTTGAAATAAGACCTTGTTTCAAAGTCCACAAGGTTTACATTTTGTATGAAGAAAATTTAGTCAATTATAGTCAAGAGAGTAAATACAACAGAATTGACACCAGTATCTACTTTTTTCCTAGATAAAAGGTACCCTATGACCATTTCTTTGACAATGTTTGTGGCAAATTGGGTGGCGATCGGTTGAATAAATAGTAAAGATGTGAAAGCGTAACAAAGAAAGAAGCAAACCGATATTCGCATTTATTACTTTAGGAAGAAAGATTGATAGACATAGGCATACGTATATTATATACTTACATATATGATGACGTGATGAATTTTTATATCCCTAAATTTTAGAAATGATTCGCCACCCATACAATCCCTATTTCACTCCTTTAAAGTTCCATTTTCGGCGACAAAAAGTAGTCTATGTCGTTCTCCAATATATCTTATATCGTTATACCAAAATTTATCAAAATTGGTTTAGTGGTTTAGGTGTGAAAACGAAAAGATAGACAGAGTTACTTTCGCATATAAAATATTAGCATTATAATCTTCTAATCCGGCCGAAGTCGGCGGGGGACGCTAGTGTAACATAATGAAGTAGGTTCTATGACGTATTGTGGTCGTCAGAAGCGGATTCTTATCAGAATTTTAAGTAAAGTCCCGATAACCTTTACACTGTGTATCGGATGTTTAATTATGCTAACAAATTATACTTCGTTTATGGTAGTTATTAAAATATTCTAGTATACATTTATTACTGTAAATTTTTGCCTCCTCCTGACAAAAGGTGGACCTATCTAATTAAGTTTTATAATTGCTTTTCCTATTTACATATAGCCCCTAATTGACAAAGATACCATTGATTAAATTTGCATGTTTGATGAAAAAACTGACTAGCCCAACTGTCTTGTATGTAATAAAATTGAAAATGAACAATATTTGCTGCTAGATTGTGAATACAGCTGAACGCGAGGCTTTTCTGAAAGAGCTTCAATTATATTTGTTAGATGTAGTTTTAATTTAAAATGTGATGAGTAATGATCAAAAGTCAAAACCCAAAAAAAAAAGATTTCTAAATAATATGTTTTTTAGTTTTTGATCATCTCTATGATTTATTTAAGTAATTACAAAAGTAGGTTACAAGTTAATTCAAACTACAATAAAAATCTACTTGGGACGAAATTCACACGAAGACGTTTACTTGCCATTGTTGACTGTCAGGCGATTTTAAGTAAAATCATTTTAACTTTAAATAACTCTAACTTAGCTCTTTGTGATATCCCATTTTTCTTAGCGGATTCTACATTCATTTAAAATGACCTTGTTGAAATACGAATGACTTTCAAGTTATAAACATGTCAAAAATAACTAAGTTGTAACTCAGACATACAGCTTTGAAAGCAAACGTAATTTAATTAGGGTAAACATATCACTAAAAAGATTTCAAACAACACAGTGACTTCTTAATAAGGTACATCACTGTAAATGCTTGCGCTTTTTAAATAAAGTACATAATTTAAAACTTGTGAATGTTTGCACTTGTTTTGTTGTTGTTTCGCTGCTTTGTTTCTGTTTGCAACGTAATATTTTAACAGTCATGCTCATCGCGATCCGTGTTTAATTTTCTCTACTGCTGGAACCTCCTCTCCATTGTAAGGGGGTTCCGCTGTATTCCGACACGGGATTGGCACATTTTGCAATCCTTCAAGAACATCAAAAAAAGCTGTTAAGAACATGATACCAGGGTTTTACCACTGTCGAGATACATCCCATAATTTATCATGAGGGCTGTAAGCTTGTTTGCTATATTGATAAAAAAGAAAGAGGTCTTTGATTTAACGTGTATTCTCTTTATAACATTAAACAGGATGTATCTGACCATGGAATATTAACTTAAATCACTAAAAGGGCATGACTCTACCTTATTTCTGACAATTACAAAATACCTATTGGTTTTATTGGAACAAATGGTTTTGAATTAATTTGATTCTGTCTAGCATGCAGTTACAAAAATAATTTATGAAAAATACCTATCCGTTTAAAAGTTATGACTGTTTGAATTTCCAGGTATCATCACCTCCCTTTCTCATAAAAACTGGTGGAATGTGTAAATTTAAAGATATCAAATCGGACATATTTTTATATTTTGGAATTATTCTAATACTATTATTAGTTACTGAGAAAATCTGTAAAAACGAAGTTCAAAAATTACGCCTGTTAGTAATTCCAAAAAAAAATGTTTTATTAATAATCTTAACTTCAATCATAGGATTTTTTAAATCTTCATACAATAACCTTATTTTGAAGCTGTAAATGTAAAATTTACCAATAAAACTAATATTCTGTAAGAGACAGCTGACATGAAAAAGTATTGGTAAATAAAATACTGGTCCCGGCATGTCCAAGACATTGTTTAGAAATGCATTTACACGAGGAAAAGCATTCTTTGAACCAAACAAATTTCTTTAAATACAGATTTTTCGTGCAAACATATCGGTTGTAATAAAATAAATAATGTAAAAAAATAACAAAACTGTCTTCTTGTGATTATTGTATGAGTAAAGTTAAAATGAGTAAAAACAACGACATACATAGGCTGCACTAAAAGTATCGGGAATGGAATATTTCCACTATTCCTATCATATTAGAATCTTTTTAATTGAAAACTCCTTGGTTTTAAAAATCGAATACCATTTATTTATTTAAAAAAAGATTCTCGGTCTTCTCACAAGGTCTTCTCAAACTTGTTTAGTCGTTGAGAAAATGGAATTGACTCGAGAAAATTCAAGGGCGATGATTTATTATGACTTTCGAAGCGGTTTAACACAAAACCAGTGTGTTGACCGGATGCTTTCTGCATTTGGTGATGAAGCCCCATCCAAAACCACAATTTATCGCTGGTTTGCTGAATTTCAACGTGGACGTGTTAAGCTCAGTGATGATCCCCGTCAAGGTCGTCCAAAAACTGCAGTCACCCAAGAAAACGTTGATGCTGTGCGTAAGCTGATTGAGGAAGATCGACATGTGACATACCGCGAAATTCAGGCAAATTTAGACATTGGCATGAGTCAAATACAAATAATCTTGCACGAACAATTAGGTGTAAAAAAGTTGTTTTCCCGATGGATACCGCATATGCTCTGTGAAGAGCAAAAAGCGGCTCGCGTTACTTGGTGCGTCAGAACTCTCGAAAGATTCCACGCAGGATCCTCAAATGCTGTATACAACATTGTATCAGGTGACGAATCCTGGATATACGCGTACGAACCCGAAACAAAAAACCAGTCACGAGTTTGAGTGTTCGAAAATGAGTTAAAGCCAACTAAAATTGTTCGTTCACGGAGTGTTGCAAAAAAATGGTGGCCACGTTTGTCTCCAAAACCGGCCATGTTGCGACTATTCCTCTTGAGGGACAAAGAACGGTTAATGCAGAATGGTATGCTAGCATTTGTTTGCCACAGTTCGTTTCCGAACTCCGTAAAGAGAACTGCAACCGCCGTATCATCCTCCATCACGACAATGCGAGTTCTCACACCGCGCACAGAACAAAAAGGTTTTTAGAGCAAGAAAACATAGAATTATTAGACCATCCGCCGTACAGTCCCGACCTAAGCCCTAACGATTTCTATACTTTCCCTAAAATAAAGAATAAATTGCGTGGTCAGAGATTTTCAGCACCTGAAGAAGCTGTGGACGCCTACAAAACGGCCATTTTGGAGACCCCAACTTCCGAATGGAATGGTTGCTTCAATAATTGGTTCCATCCACCAGAATACTTCGAAAAGCAATAAATACATTATTAAATAGTAATGTTGTGTCACTTCCTTGATTCCCGAAATTTTCAGTGTAGCCCTCGTAATACAACTCGGCAAAATTATATCTTTTATTATCAGGATCGTTTTACATTGTTTCACGTACATGGGTAAACAAACATCTCTTTTACTTGTTACGATAACGATAATTAGATCATGATGTAAGCAAAGTCGATGAAATTGAAAAGGTCCAGGATATCCGGGACTGCACGGATGGCGCAATGGTTTAAGGGGTCACCTCGCCACTACGCCGTGCCGGGTTCAAATCCCACATGGGACAAAAATTTGTGTGATCCACACATAGTTGTCCCGAGCCTGGGTGTTCTTTGTGTCCGTTGTTTGAATGTTTGTGAAGTCTCTCGCGACACAACAATATTCCTAATGCGGGAGTTGTCTTTAAAAAAAAGCTCAATAAATCTATCTAATAACTCACTTGAATAATCAAGTGAGTTAGGTAGGTTAGGTAAATAATTACCTCACGGTTAGAACATTAAGAAACCGGGGTCAAGTTTTTTGACTTGAAGCTTGATTTCTTTAAGCCTTGTTATAGTGAAGCCATAACATACATACTTTAAGTATAAATTGTTTGATTTCTAAAACCACATCTGTTAACCGATAGTTCCACGCTGGACTCGAAATTCAAGGGTCTCTACAGAGTAGTACGAGCTTTCGTATTTTCGCCCACTAAGATCTCACTTGATTAGATTAGATCCCTCGACAGCATTAAGGAGCGAAAAGAAAACTAGCGAATAATTTAAATCCGCATCAGAAATGCAATAAGACTCACTGTCATGTTCAGTGGTTACGAAGTAGCTATCAATCACTATTTATTTTAAATTATTTACTAGATGGCAAATCATTAACCAGCTTAGTATTTTTAAAAATTAAAATCTACTTACTAAACGACAGAACGACAATATTACAAGCAAAGATTAAGTGTATTCTTTTGCTGGGCCAGTACGGCGCGGGCGATCCAAATTCAAGAAAAATCTGTTTTGTTGTTGTTGTTCTGTTGTTCAACTGTACATGGAATATTATTTTGTTCCTGCATATGTCGTTAAAAGTACTTGGGAAGGGGGATAGGGTACGAGTGACACTTTTAGTATTATATCCAACAGGAAGGATGCAATACTAAAAGTGTAAACACAGGCAGCAGTAACCTTCCGCCAGTGACCAGCTAGTGGCTTTTTACCAAGCGTGCCATAAAAAAGTACATATAAATTCTATTGACGTTTTCAATGACATTCGGATACTATACAATTCAGAGAAACCTAATAAAATGGCATCGAATATATTGCAACATATTGCACCAATCTATATGGAAGCCTCTATCTGTTCAATTTTTAAGCGTTTGACTGTTCAAAGGCTCAAAAATTTCGATATTTGCAATATAGGTCGGGTGTGATGTTGACCAAAACTGCTTTAAGAGTTGGTTCACAATACAACGGTAGGTATTGATGAAAGCTCCGGAATTTCAATCCTGAGGTGATATATTAATCAGAAACTAAAATGTACAATGGTGCATTTACATTATCTACCACTTAGCAACTCGTACCATCATTATCCTAGTTAAAGAATTAGTTGAAGTAGCAGTTGTCGAAGTCTTCGGAAAATACTTTTTGGATGCGAAAAGATCGTTAAATATAAAGTAGGACAGGGTGTTCGTTTGTTTTGAATTGCTGGACTAATTTAGCTAATTTATGCTTAAAGAAAAGCAAAAAGTTTATTTTATTCAGAAAAGGAAAGTTTTAGACGTAGATTTTTTAAACATAAGTTTTCATTACCATTCATATTTCATGTACCTAGTATTTTATTTCAAATGCCTTTTCGTTACGATACGAGATTTTACTTTGCTGCAGATGTTTAAAAGTTTAACTAAACAAACTAATTTAAGATTGTTTTGTTCTGTTTACATAATGCACGAAGGTCTTATCATTTTCAGAAACCTGACATAGTCAGCACTTATTGTGTACAAACTACTAAAATAACAGGGTAGCTTATCTGTTAGCGAATTTCGTGTGGCGGGTAGCCGTCCAACCATCCAAGAGCCAGCGTACTAAGCATAGGTAATTTATTTCCTGCAAAGAAGCAAAGTATGCCGGTGAAGCCGAGCGTTTGTACACATTAACGCCGCACACCTCATGAAAAATCGCTTAGGAGACGCCAGAGTTTACTGTAGATATATCTACGGTATATTACAATGAATGTTTTTATCCTTGCTCTTTTGGTCTGTTTAAAGTAAATTCTGTTTCTTAGCTACTCTTGCTTCAGCGTCGTAAGTAATCTATATAAATACAACTTAAATACATGAATTGAGACATGTTAACTAGTCCGAATAAGACTTTTAGTGAATAAAAATGGAAGTTTCGAGGGAAACCGGAAAATTTGGCAAGAACTAAAAAAACGATTTTGAAGTTATGGAAGTGTAGACATGGTACTCGATCATGCAGAAACGGATTAGTTTTAAAATTAGCAACGAGATCCGACTAAGTTTTATCCTAGATATGCTTGTGAATATAAATATCGAGACCTAAGCAGTGATAAAAAGAGGAGTCAATAATATATGAGACTAGGTTTTGCCCGAGGTGTCGCTTGTGTTAATGTACATTTTGTCAATAATTACTTAACGTTAACAGTACTTTTTCTGGATGAAAGGTACCATATTTCCTATTTTGTACCTATGATAATGTGCATGCACAATGCACAATTTCATGATAATCTTAGTTACCGCAGTTATGGCGGAAAGTATGTAACAAGAAAAACCAACTCACATTCCCATGAATAATATTAGTTAGGAATAATAAGCGCAGAATAAACTTTTTTATACTAGTGATTAGAACCTTTAGTACTTCTTTTTTATTCAACGTAATTGAACTTGACGGATTGTGTTTTGGGCTGTAAACATTCACAAAAGTAATATTAATAACAATAACTTGAGACACCTCACATACAGCCGTCTGATCAAAAACTAGGTAGAGCCTGTACTATGGTAAGCAGACTGCTCGCAAACATACTTATATATTACCCAATACATAATTATTATAGTTAAATTACATACACAGAACAAATGATCGCGCTCATCCCACAATCATCCGTCCTGGGTGGGAATTGAACACACAACCTCTGGCTCAGCAGTCAGGATCACTAATCAAAAAGTGAAAGAGGTTTTGCCCCCCTCGTAATGTTTTGTAACTGTATTCTTTAAGCAGAAATATATAACACAGCACTAGTTATAATTGATTATCAAGCTCCTATGTCCGTGAGGAGACCTCAAGTTCAAGAAGAAATCTATAGAAGTCTGCCTCCTGAACAAATTTAAATTATTTTGAGGAAGGTTTTTGTCTCACTGATTTTATTATTTCGATTTCTTTTTATTTAGAAAATCTTATTTACTAATATTTTATTACAGCAAGTAAGATATTAAGGAAAAATCGGAACCTTACAATTAGGTTGCATATTCACTGGTTTTATTGTGTCGCTAGCTTTCAAGGTACCAAAGCTTAATTACGACATTATGACCCCAACAGTTGAAAGAATACACAGTTTAAGAAGTGCATTCTGTAATTGCTCCGGCGTAATATGTACATTTGTAACACAGATTTAGCCTAAATTTGCATAATGCTTTAACTTGTCACATAACAGCACAGGAACAGTGGCTACACTGAGTTTAAATTGCATTTTGGGAGTTTCGGAATGTTGTAGCTGCATGTGCGTGGCGCATTGTAACTGACTAAAGAATAACTTACGATAAATGGTTGTATGTGCTTCGACTTAAATATAATGGACACCTATAAAGTATTCAGGATAAGCTGCTGACCTTTTGATAATCTTGCCCTTATTTGATGTTAGAGAAAATCAGTTCAAATAAATACATTTCTTGTTTAAGAGTTCAGTCTTTTTATTGTTGCTGATTTTTTTTTCATATTAGGACAATTGTTTACTTTGCAGATGAGTGTTTATCGTGGCTGAAAAGTGTTTTCTGCCAAAATGATGATTAAATAGTCATCAAGTTCATAACTAATTAATTTAAACCGGCGGCCTTGTATAAAATGTCTGATAACACAGTAGAGGAAACACACGAGGTACATATGTATGATAGAAGCAAGCGACAATCTGTTGTCTCTGCCTACCCCGAAGGGAGAAAGGCGTGAATTTACGTATATAAGTGTGCCAAGTTGATGTTTATACATTTTATACCAACCTGAGAATTTATGGATCTAGGTCAAGGTTCCTAGATTTTGAGAATTTGTTTTTGAGAGAAGGTTTGGTCTTTAGGGACCAATATAATTCAATATAAAAAAGAATTTAACGATTAATCACTTAAATTACAATAAAAAGTCAGTAATCAATTGCCAAGACGACCATTATGTTCAGAACTCTGAAAAAAATTGGGAAAGCAGCAGAAAGAATTGGTTATTCTGATCCATACTCACAAAAAATAAAAGGACAAGAACTGACTGTTTCCAATGTAAGTACAATAGAGCACGTTTGCCTAAAATAAATAGAAAATAACTTTTTTCAACAAAAACTGATTTTAGACTCAATTTGTTTTTTTATGACTGTACTGTATTCTAGCCTTGACAATATTTAGTCTCTAACTCCCTTCAATAAATAGTTAATTATTTTGCTAAAAATGAATACAAACTAGAGATCGCCTGGTGGTCGAATTTAGACTACCAAGCGATCATTAAGGTTTGAATGTTTTGTTTTATATCAATGTCCAGTATAACTTGACTGTCATTGTACAGACTTTTCGTATCATGACAGGTCAACATATATTATATACTGGACGTGTGTATATTGATGTAGCAGTGTTGACGTAATAAAATAAAATATGTAACACATATTGCTTAAAACTTTTAGCTTTCTACGCTTCTTCTACATAATACCGTGTTTAAACACAAATAAATCTATTTTATTCTATTCAAAAAAATTGCAAACTGCACGTTCCTCCGTTTGAAAAATTTTCTTTAAAACGCGTACAAAGAATTCTCTTTACGAATAATACATAGACATAATTCGTATTTTTTTTAAATCCTAAAATCTTGAAAAAATTTTTTTTTATCAACATAAATAAAGCCTTTATTTTCGGATTAATATTAATTAAATACTCATAATACTAACGAATATATACGGACTGGCCTGTTGGTCTAGTGGTTAGTGACCCTGACTACTGAACCAGAGGTCGTGGGTTTGATTCCCAGCCTGGACAAATAATTGTGCGATGAGCACGATCATTTGTTCTGTGTCTGGGTATAATTGATCTATGATATGTATGTATTTAGAAATATATAAGTATGTTTATCAGCAGTCTGATTATCATAGTACAGGCTCTGCCTAGTTTGGGATCAGACGGCCGTGTGTGACATGTGTCAAGTTATTATTATAATAAATATATATCAAAGTAATTTAGTACTGTTTATCTGTAATATTTGTTAGTACCTCATATTCTATTTGGTACATTATCTAATTAGATTGTTAAACCTAGGTTAATCTTATTTTAAAATATGAATAGATAGGTACTTAGAAAATAACACTCATAAGAGTTTTGGTATTCCCCGTAGAATTTGTAAGGTAAATCGTATAATTTTACAAGGAAAATGATTTCCAGTTGGTCCCGTAACCCCGATAGTTACAATGATTAGTATAAGCAAGAGATCGTGATTAATATTCGGCTCGGGGCACGCCGTCACTCACTGAATAATCAGATTTTCCGCGTGGGTCGAGGTGACTCCTTCGAGATGTTATTAGGATGAGAAGTGGCACTCACTTACATTAGTATTATGAGATTACACAGAGGGTAGGTAAGGTGATAAAATATTAGATTATGTATTTCGTACCGCTATAAATGTACGAAGGCTTACAAGTAACATTGATGTTTCAATATAATGTCAAAGAAGCATCAAGATCACAAGCCGTGGTTCTGTTATATCAATATCGTCGTCGAATTAATAGAAAACAAACTTTATGTAGAACAATTAATATTGTTCACCATATACAAGTTTACAAATCTTAAGACCTTGAGAATTTATTCGTCGGAAGACAGGCAACAAGGATGCCTTATAAAAGTATGTTGGTAAACAAGCGTATGGCCCACGTGAAGGAAAGCAGTTGCCGTTGGCTACAAACATTTGGAACAACAGTTGCGTCACTTGTGTGTTACGAATCCTCTTGTAGCTACCATCTATCTACCAGTACCCACATGACTTACTGTTCAAGCAAAGAAACAGATATAGCTTATGGTAGGTACACTCTTTTCCTGCGGTGATTTCTGAGAACCTTATTAACAAATAAGGAACAGCATTACACTGTGTTTCTGTACAGTCGATATTCTTTGGCAGATATTGTTACAGATTGCCCTATTTTACGAAAATATTATTTGGTAGCAATTTTCTAAAGAACGAGGGTAGTTCTGAAGTCGGACAGGTGCTGATTCTACAGGAAAATCTCGTATTGACGTTTACCTTTTAAAACTGACTATGTTTGTACTTATAAAACATAACCGTACAAAGTGTCAGAGAAACATGTGGTCGTAATTGACAACGAATCTCAATTATGTACGGCTACATGTTTCTCTAACACAAGTGTCTAACACTAGCAGTAGTCGTGCACCTCGGGCATAATGCAACACAAGAACATTTTTGATAAAGCAAATATTTCTGAAACTATGTGTAATGAATACGCAAGTATCTTTATAAAATAAGTAAGCCAAGTCATTGAAATTAAGATACATATTGGATACAGATATACAATCTAGTTAGATTTTTTAAATATATTTTTTTAAATGAGTCATCTACAGACCAAGAATGTTACTGGAAATGTTCATTCATGTAATAAAATTGAAAAACACAAAATCATTGAAATTGACCGGAAAATTATTTAGGTATACTTTACAAATGTGCATTTACGACAGGAAAAGCATATTTCAAAGACATTGTTGCTAAAATCTGGTTTCTTTCAAAGGAGCTTTTGCTCGGATATAATGTGCATAACGATCCCAAACCCAAACGATCAACATGACCACGCCTTTCCGTTACATGTTGTAAAGAATATGTTTATATATTACGCACCTACCTATCTTTCCTTTAAATTTTAAATGACCGTTATACACTAGTTACATCGACAATAACAGTTACGTCGAAATTTAAAGTGTTTCTTGTAAATTTTGTTTATTTATCCGAGGACGCTGTCGTAGAATTAACAACAAGGCCATAATTTATTCGAAAATTCTTTTGACCTTGAAATTGATGTACCGACTCGAAGAGGGGATCGGCTCGACGCAAGCAGGCAGAGGGCGGCGCGGCGGCGAATCTCTGCGAAGCCGCTGGGATTAGCGTCAAACGAAGAAAAAGAGAGGCGGGAAATAAGCCGTAATCCATGAGACGTGACCTAAATTCTTTCTTAAACATCGACGATTTGATATCCTCGTGAAAACAATTTGATTTTTTCCTTTTCTTTTCGAACTGTGCCCTTTGACAGTAAATTGGATTGATTCGTGTTTTACGCATGAGTGTTTGCATAATTTATCTAAATATTCAACAGTATTCTTTTCAACTAACAATACTTCATAGGTTTATTTTTTTAATCCTGTTTAATTTATAAGCAACAGAATAACAGTCTATTTTTAAGTTATTGTTGTTGTGTAAAAGATTAAATTGAGTGAAATATAAAATAAAACGTGTATGAACTGTATGTTAATTTTTTCCATTTCAGAAAGTAGTCCACTTCGGGAAAACAAGGAAAATGTGAAAGAGAAAACTGTGAATGTTTTTTCATGTAATTGAACGTAGTTAAGTTAATGAAGGTATGTATTCTCAAACGTTCGTTATGTTAACAATTTGTTTTGTGTGTGAATAAATAGTTACGTTAGACAATGACTTTTAATAGACCATAGCAAAAAGGTAGGTTTATGTAATCAGATTTATGAGTGTGGATTCACTGTTCAGACAATTTAGAGATCTACCTTCGAAAAAAAGTGCTTCATACGATTGTTTTAAGGAACGCTAAGTATCTGTGTTTTCCGAGATCTCAAACACTTCAATGTTTACATGATAAATAATAGGGTTGTTTCATATATTAAAAATAAATTATTTAGCAGTCCTCAGGAAATGTAGTGTTAAATAAGACTTAAAATTAGAAACTAGATTGGATAGTACATAATAAATACTGTCGTATTTCACGTTTTTTTGACTATTCAAAGAAAACTCATTTGACAAAAGCAAGTTATGCCGTCATTAATGGTTTTTTTATATACGTTTATACATAACTTATCATTTTGAGGTTCAACGTAAATAATCTGATTTGATATGTTACTGTATGTATGTATTTACACGTTGTTCGCTGCAAGTCATACGTAAGTAGTATTGCATGACATTTTGCGTGCTGAATATTTAGGATTTAGAGAACTTAAGTCAATAGAAAACGCGCAGCACGTAGATACTCATTTTAACAGCCCTTAAGAAAGTTCAAATTAAATTAGTAGTGAAGTCGCATTCGCATAATAGTCTGAAACGACATTTACTTAAAGTGAAAGTGCATAATGAGGCTACGACATTAGCAATTCAGAAGGATAAATATATCAAGGTCATAGGGGGATATACGTACAGGGTCGTACAGGATAATTTTCGAATTCTGCTGAGTACAAGTAAGACAAATAGCTAGTTCTGTTTAAAGAATTAACATGCAATACAAATGCATATTATGTCATTGATAGATCTATTTAAAAAAATCATAAGCTCGCAGCCCTGAAATAGGTTTTGGTATTTGTTTATTTATGCATTGCTTGTTGTTAAGACAGGTTTGTAATATCGTTATCTGAATATTTAAAAAATTAATTTTTCCACATAATCACATACTCGTAGTGTGACACAAAGTATTGTTTTTTAGAACAAATCATTACATAATACCTGAAGAGAATTCGTTGTACCCCTTTTTAAGAAAATTTCGGAAACGTAGTAACGTGAATTTTGGAACATTTACAGACTATATATAGAAGAAGTGCATAAAGCTAAAATTTTTAAACAATATTTGCTATAAAGTTAAAAAAAATCAAAAACGGGTACACAAAGCTATAACTGTCCAGTATATATTTTGGCCTGTCATAGTACAAAAGTCAATGCAAGACAATGATAGGTCAAGTAATATTGGCCAATGAAATAAACCATGGTCGAAATTAGACCACCGCATGGTTCTGTAGTACATATAAATATACTATGTCAACAAAGGAGATGTTAAGCATCAGTTACGAATCTATTGTAGGAATGAATAAATACTGTAGATATTGTTGGAAGAATAGGAAGTAATATTCTGCACCGCAGATTCTGACTCCTCTCAACCGCATAGAAAACCGCGGTAGATAGGAAGCTAATGTGACACTTGCAAACATACACACATTTTTGTAATCTCTCTTAACCAGGTCCTATATTAAGTATATTGGTAAAAATTATATTATATTCTCTATTTCCTTTCGTTTATACTGAATTAATTTTCACTACATGTCCCTTTTAAATTAATAATTAAAACTTATACACGTAATTTAAAGGCGAACGATGTCCAGAAATACATTTGCCGTGATCGGACCGTTAGCCTTTTTACAATTTCACAAAATAAAACGTGAGCTGGATGAGTCGCAAGATGTAATCGAGCTAAATGTTAAGGAGCAACCATTTACATTAACCGCTTTTGTGAAACAAATGAAAACTGCGCTCAGGGGCAGCATTTCTTAGTAAAATTATTCTTTGCTTTTTGTGTTAGCATTCTAATTTCTTTTCTGAACTCTCAACTTCGGACATTCGTAACACGTTCATGTGATACAACAAGGCCTAGTTACGTATTTTTCTCATACTTTTCATGATTTATGTTCATTTTATTTAAAATATTTATTTTGCTTTATACGTTTCATGTTATTTTTTTTAATTATTATTTTATTTTAAACTTAAGCAAAAATTCAGTAGTCCGGTTTAAGTATGTCTAGGTACTTCATCTGGGCTTCGACTAGTCATGAAATATCTGTCAAGGTTGGGGTATACCGTATACCCCAACCCGTTCACGTCGTGGCATCGGTGGGCCTTTGTCTCCTAAACAGAGGCTCCACCAACACGTACGTGAGACAGCAGTGGGGGTCAATAGTGAACCTTTCGTTCGCTACCCCTGCTCTCGCCGCACGAGTAAGGAACTGGTGTGTTCTGGAAGTGGTTGAGACGCTCTGGGTCACCTCTATATCCGATTCCGATTACGCAGATATGCGATGTGGTCATGCCCAGCGTCCGAAGTCGTTGGCCTCCAAGGAAGGAGGTCTACTGGTGGTCCCGGGAGTTGACCTTTATTCGTGTCCGGAGGTCTTACACTCGCAGCCGGCGGAAGAGCACCGGCTTCATGAGGAGTACCGAGAAGCACGGAAAACTCTGAAGCTGGCCATTAGCCGTGCTAAAGAGGAAAAGAGAAAGGAGATGAGATGGAGAGGAGGAGGCGGAGGTAGGGGCGGCTGTTCTATGGATCCGTTCCAAGAACACCGCCCCTGGGCAAGACGGGATTCCTGCCCGAGGTTTGGTCGTGGCCTTCGACCACATGTCGGACCGCCTCAGGGAGGTGTTCGACGCTAGCTTGACGTCTGGATACTTCCTTGACTACTGGAAGAGCGGGAAGCTGGTGCTCTGGGCCCACCGTGTTGATGGACGAGGTCGGTAAACTGTTTGAGAGGGTCCTCTCTGCCCGCATCGTCCGGCAACTTGGCGGTTAGGGTCTCACCAATAGCCCGGTGAGGAGAGCTTCCTCACGAAAAACAAATGGGTACTTTTCCCACGGTCAAATTAGGTCGTTATTACGTGTGTAAGCAATCAAAACACCCTT